>JAEMBS010000035.1:117006-341690 GCA_018467065.1 Ephestia elutella | reverse complement strand
ACTGCTGGACAAAGGCCTCCCCCAAGGATTTCCATAACGACCGGTCCTGCGCTGCCCGCATCCATGCGCATCCCGCGACCTTCACCAGGTCGTCCGTCCACCGAGTGGGAGGCCTGCCAACACTACGTTTTCCGGTTCGTGGTCGCCACTCGACTTTTCTGCCCCAACGGCTATCTGTTCTACGAGCTATGTGCCCCGCCCACTGCCACTTAAGTTTCGCGATTCTGCGGGCTATGTCGGTTACTTTAGTTCTCCTACGGATCTCCTCATTTCTGATTCGATCACGCAGAGAAACTCCGAGCATAGCGCGCTCCATCGCCCTTTGGGTGACCTTGAGCCTTCTTATGAGTAGAGGTGGGCTAAACGGCTTAAAAAAAAATCAGATTATTCGTTAAATTATTTTTAAAAATTAGGTTTCCTTAACTGCTTATCTGCTTAATAGCTTATTATTTTATCGTTGAAAAAAGTTGTTAAATTAAAAAATCTTGTGTGCTTATAATAGTTTTAAACATAATACAATTTTCGTTGAAAAAAGTTACTAACATATTTGTAGCAGAATTTAATCTACTGATAGTTTTTAGTTGATTTTTACGACATTTTGATTTTTTTAACGATTTCTATGAACTTTCCTTCATACTTTGCAGTTAGGACTGTCTGAATAATAATATTGTCATAATTATGAATGATGTATTGTGATTATTTTAACTTATGCAAATTAATTAAAAGATTTGATACTTCAAATATTTACATGAAATCACGATAACACGCGAAAATCACAATAAACAAACGCGGATACGCGGAGCGATACTTTCTCTCACGCAGAAAAATCATCACTGATACGATACGTTTAAAAAAGCAAATAAGAAAAAAGCAAATAAGGTAACAACACGATTAAAATTAACGTTGAATATTTAAAGCAATTAGTATAACGTCGAAGAATATTTGATATGGTAGGTTTATCAGCCGGTCAGCGGTTTGCGCGCGCAAGCGGAGGACTCGCGTGATTGTGTTGTGATTGGTCGAAATGTCGACATACTGTTTTCTGATTGGTGGATAGGTCTCGAAATCTCAGGCCATCGAATTAAATTGCCCGAGTGTTAAAATTTTAAACGAAAGCAATAAACGATAGTTGCTTATTATAAATAACCTATTTTTGTGTTAAAAATAAAAATTAGTATATGTTAAATGCTTTTCGTTTAAACGCCCATCTCTACTTATGAGGCCCATAGTAAGCGACCACGTCTCTGTTCCGTATGTCATTACTGGCAACACACACTTAGTCTTAGAGAGACACTCATCTTAGTCACCTTAGTCTTGAGACACTGCGGTATTTTGGACGAGAAGATGGATTCGACGGTTGACCTCTTTCTCAATGTTGGACTTACCTAACTGAACTGTTTGTCCCAGGTATACATCATTGTCAACAACTTCGAGTGTAGAGTCTCCAACTTTCAGAGGAGTGGGTGCGAAACGGATATTAAACATTATTTTCGTCTTGTCCATGCTCATTTTTAGACCCACTTGTTGAGAGGCTCTACAGAGGCCATCGAGCATTGTGCCTAGGTCTTCCAAGGTCTCAGCCATGACTACGATATCGTCAGCGAATCGAAGGTGAGTGATATACTCGCCGTTGATATTGATACCGAGTCCGCTCCAGTCCAGAAGCTTGAAAACATCTTCCAGGGCGGCGGTGAACAGTTTTGGAGATATCACGTCTCCCTGTCTCACCCCTCGCTGCAACTGGATAGGTTTGGAGCCTTGATCCTGGAGACGGTCCGACATGGTGGCGTTTTCGTACAAACACTTCAGCGCTTCGATATATCGATAGTCAATTTGGCACCGTTGGAGAAACTGTAGCACAGCCCAGGTCTCGATCGAATCGAAGGCTTTCTCGTAGTCCACAAACGCCAAGCATAATGGCTGATTATACTCCTCAGTCCTCTGTATAATCTGCCGCAGCGTATGTATGTGGTCTACGGTACTAAAGCCTTTTCGGACACCGGCTTGTTCGGGAGGCTGGAAGTCGTCAAACCTGCGAGCGAGACGATTCGTAATGACTCTCGAAAACAGTTTGTAGACATGGCTCAGAAGTGAGATAGGCCTATAATTCTTCAATAAGGTTTTGTCACCTTTTTTGAAGAAAAGTACCACCACACTTCTGTGCCATGCCGTAGGCGTTTGTCCCTCGAGTATGACGGAATCAAATAGCTTCTGAAGAGCTTTTAATACCGGCGTTCCACCTGCTTTCAGAAGCTTAGCCGTGATTCCATCATCACCCGGTGCCTTATTGTTTTTTAACTGTTTGAGAGCCATTCTAATCTCATATAGGCTGACGTCCGGGATATCTTCGGTGTAGTGTCGGGTCAATCTGGCTCTTGGATCTTTGGCCAGATTACTGACAGGTGCGCGTACGCTGGTGTATAATTGTCCGTAGAACTTCTCAACCTCCTTCAACAGCTCTGGCTTCGACGAAATGATTCTGCCATCCTCAGTCTTCAGCTTGGTCAGTTGGCTCTGACCAACAGACAGATCCCTTGCAAACACTTTTGAGCCCTTATTTCGCTTAATCGCCTCTTCAATACGGTCAGTATTGAATTGGCGTAAATCGCGAGTTAGGGACTTGGAGATCTGTCTGTTTAGACGTCGATACTGAGCAGCATCGTCAGAGGACTGCAGAACCAAGTTTCGTCTTTCTTCCATGAGTTTGTTGGTGAGGTCCGAGATCTTTTTGGTTCCTTTTGAACGGCGGGTTTTGAAAGCCTTAGACCCAGCTGTTTGGACAATTTGCACAAACCTGTCATTATAATCGTCCAGATTTTCGCAGTCTCCCAGGCATTCGAAGCGATTCTGCAACTCGAGCTGAAAGCTCTCGGGGTTTTGAAGCTGGATAGGCGCTGGTCGGAGCGTAGACTTTATCAGTCGACACCTTTCGAGTTTATTCAATGTGCCTCTTACCAATCGGTGATCGCTTCCTGTTTTTACGGCATTGATCACAGAGACATCATTGAATATGTGCCTCTTCGTCGACAAGATGAAGTCAATCTCATTTTTTGTAACGCCATTAGGATGCAACCATGTCCACATTCGCTGTTTTGGCTTTTTGAAGAAGGAGTTCATCATAAAGAGGCCCTCCTTCTCCATAAAGCCGGCCAGCAGATGACCACGTACATCGGCTGAGAGAGTACCAAAACATCGAAATCCATCAAGTAGACTGTGCTTGATTGTGTAACAAATATCCAAACTCATGAACAACCAAACTTTCGCCCATTAGGCGCAATTGGTCTAATTCATTTCGAAATTATACAATTTCAGAAACATTAGAAAACTTAAAAGGCTAGAAGAAGGCTACAATTAGAAAACTTTTAATATGGTTCCCTTCCCTGGTAAGGCAGGGAGCCCTTACTATATCTATTAGTGGAAGGGAGAAATAATTAAAGCACATTTCAAAATATTTGATAAAATTAGATATATTTTTAATATAATATAATAATTAGTTTAGTTTCGTATTTTTACAAAAATACATAAATATTCACATTATTTGTAGGCACAACTTATTTTCTTAACTAGGTACTTACTGTTACTACTTACCTGTTGATGCTAAACCCATTTGTTTATTTTAACTGTTGATAAACCTTAACATCTTCACCAATAAGATTGGCTAAAGTCCATTTATTCATAAGTGTCCTATTATGTAAATAATCTTCACAGTACTTTTTGATGAATTTTGTTAAAAATAAATCAAATATTAGTTCAAACCTAAACATTCTAAAGTAAAACATTTATTAACCACGAAAGTAATTTCCTAAAAAGTCTATTTTAATTTATATTGTTGTAAAATCATAAAAAGACATGGTAAGATTGATAACGTAATAGGACAATAGGGTATCACACCATTTTTTAAAAACTGTTTTAAATTACTCCTGAGATCGTAATGAACTAGTAGAAATTTTGTTATTTTTTTTTTAAACCGAAAATCGCCTTAAAATCTGTTTTTTATTTATGATTTTGAATTTTCGCGCGGAAACGCTAGCCGCCATGCTTTTTCATCTCGTGACGTCACTCGGTTAGTAAACAATACGACTGCGAAAGACCAAGTAATAAGATTCGTGAAAATAATGAGTTATCATTGGTGTCTTGTGCCTGAATGCAAAAATACAAGTGTAAAAACGCCACAAAAATTATGGATTCAAGTGCCAAGTGATGTAAAAATGAGAAATACTTAGTTGAAACTGGCAAGAAGTATTAAAGTATTAACCATTGGCAGATTTTTACTTTCTGCTTTCACAAAACCGTCTTCCATAGTGAAATAAAGGCTAGAAGTCTACAAACGTGTTAATAACTCGTAAATTTATCAAAATAACAGCGCACAACTTATTTTCAGTAGATTGTTTACTATCGGAATGACGTCACGGCGGGATCCAACATGGCGAATGGCGTTTTAGACATTTGAAAAACAGATTAGAAAAGACGATTTTTAAAATGGAATTATAAAATTAAAATTGCAATTTTATGAATAAATATCGACGTTTCTTGTTTACTTTTTTCGAAATCTATTATGAACAAACATTTTTATATTTTTTCTTACATAGTGTAAAATACCCTATTATAAATGAATGGACTTTACATAATCCACATGCGACCATACGAGAGAGTTTGCTGTTCAGAACTCTTAGCTTACATGACCGAAATCGGTCAGACGTCATCGTCATCATCATCAGGTTGTACAGTCAGTTGCAAAAAAAAACCTGACCCCCTTGGATAGCAGCTGACTGTATATGGTACCTACAAAAATCCCGGAATTTCCAAATTATGGCAAATCATATCACGTTAAAATTTTTGTATATTTGACCTCGAGATATTATGTACTAACGCACATATTTGACTATTTCATACTTATAAAAGTTATAATTGGAAATGTACATTCGTATTTTAATAATATATTATCACATAAGAGCATCATGCTCATTATTTTTGCCAGACTTTTATTTTAAGAGTAAGCGCTATCCCAAGACGACTTCCATAGGTTTCACATTGAGTCTCTTGGCTAGTGCCGCGCTAGAATCGATCTGTTGCTTGACGTACGATACGGTCCCTCGGTCTGCAGTTTCTTTGGCGTTCTTTTTTTCTTTGTCACCGGGAGCCAGCACTGGCAGGCTGGGATCCGTCTGAAAAAAAAAACTATTTAAAACCGAATCTGGGAAAATAGCAGATTTTAAGGGCAACATTATTTCACAAAATTTAAATAAAAAAAAATAGTTCCAGATGACTTCATAGATAAAGGTAAAAAAAGGCGCTTAAGTAAAAGGCGAGACCATACAAAAAGCAAAAATTCACGGGATTGGTAAATTGGTAAATAAAACCTAATAAAAAAAACATCTAAAAAGTATCAATATTGTGATTTGTGCGACTGTCAAACTATTAGGTGATTTTTTTTCTGCCTCTGGTTGACAAGAAAAAGCGCACCATATAGGTTCAGCCATTATTTCGACTCGGCTTTCACAAAACGCTATCTGTTGAGATTTTTTATACTGTTTTTTTTTCTTAATTTAGCTGTCAGCAAATCGCGCGTTATTTTAAAAAAATTGCACCAAAAATTGTGAACTGATGACTCTCTCGATGTGTGATGACTTGAGACTAGGGTTATCAACTCAATCAGTGCAAGTTCATGTCGTGTATAGGTACGAGTACCTATCATTTTCTCCTCTCTTTGTTTATACTGTTGACATAACAATGAAAATGTTTGTAAGTCTGGTATCAATTCAATACCTCATTCAAACAAATCCTATTGTAATACACAGACAGGTCATAATCATATTCATTATATAATTCGTCTATTATATCAAACATTACATTTTAACATACAATTTGCAACTTGCGTTCGTTCTGGTTAATCTTCTTATCTCTTATCCGATTTTGATGGGTTTTTCGTGGTATGTGAGACATTACTAGTTATTAGAATCGGCCCCCTGAAAGCAATTCTGACAGCACCTATGCCAAAGAAAAAATACACGTATCCTATGCCGAGATAGCATTACCATAAAAATAGAATACTTAGAATACGTTCATTTGAATTGCTTAAACAAAGGCGTGAAACTAATAAAAATAACACAATAATCAATTAGTGTGCTGCAGCAAGGCAAAATGGCTAACAATCAGTGATCTTTCTGGACGTTACTACAGAAACATTGATTTTCTTTAATGATTTGAATGTAGTTAGCGCGGCGGAATCGACACGCCAAGAAGAAGAAGAATAAAGAAAGAATACCATACCGGCTCCAACTGCCTCCAATGCTGTATACTGTCGGCGAGGCGGTCCCCGAAGCCGGGCGCGAAGCTCCCCGGGTCCACCGCCACGAAGCAGTAGCCGAGGTTGGGGGGGCTACCCACGCATAGTTACGAGCGCTAAAGTCAATAAATAAAGAACTCCATACCGGCTCTAACTGCCTCCAATGCTGTATGCTGTCGGCGAGGCGATCCCCGAAGCCGGGCGCTAAGCTCCCCGGGTCCACCGCCACGAAGCAGTGGCCGAGGTTGCCGGGGCCATCCACGCATAGATGCGAGCGCTAAAGTTAATAAATAAAGAACACCATACCGGCTCCAACTCCCTCCAATGCTGTATGCTGTCGGCGAGGCGGTCCCCGAAGCCGGGCGCGAAGCTCCCTGGATCCACCGCCACGAAGCAGTGGCCGAGGTTGGCGGGGCCGCCCGCGCCGCTGTGCGACCAAGATCGCACGTGGTGACCGTAGTTTGCTCCTGAAAATGTAATAGGTAAACTAGCATGAGCCTGGGACTTTGTTCCCTCAGGAATTTTGGGAAATCTTCTCTTAGTGCTCCCCTACACTCCCTAAGGAACCTACATGCCAAATTTCAGTTTCCAACGCCCAGTACTTTTGTCTGTGCGTCGTCTGTCAGTCACTCATTCAGTCAGTCAGTATCGGAAGAATTTTATATAGGTAATTACTTACATTGATTAAAAATAAAATACGACTGCAGTTCCGGACTTCACATAGCTTTGTTACCCGGGATAACCTAAAGGAAATTTTACTCGTAAGATTTAAGCCTACAGCCAGGACAGATGCAATATATCACGTCTTTATCCCTTAAGGGATAGACAGAGACAGAAGTCGTGAAATGAGAAAAGATCTAGGACAGACAAAACTATGTAAAAGTTTGTCAAAAGGTTGTCGATGGCACCTTCTTCTTGTGTGTTGAAGATAACACTGGTGTACATTAGTTCAATAATATTTCGATGCTGGTGAAAGATTTTTTCAATGGCTTACCTGATGAGATTCCACAGAACAGCTCCACCATGGCTGCCAATCCGAATCCTTTGTACCCTGAGGTCTTCTCACCTCCACCCAGCGGCATCAGACAGCTTGTGTCGAAGGCCTGTGAAAAGGAAACAATGTCTCAACTTAGGCTGACGTTATTTGACGCCAGTGTATAACATCATTATTGTAGGATATCTATCTAAACTCGTTCTTTTCCCACTTTATTAACATTCGAGAAAAAAAAAACACCAAACTAACTTGTTTCATGTTTTTTAACATCGAAATACTTTTCGCTCTTCCGATTGATGTATAAATTATATTATCATTTACTGTAACTAATTTACTAACTACAAACAAAGTGAATTGAACGATACTTATGTCCAAAATAATTACTTCTAAAGTTATTTTAAGTTCAAAACAAATGCAAGATCATTTTTTGTTACGTTGCGTTTGAAGGAAATTTACTTTTTTTTATTCAATTTGAGAATGTAGCCAGTTAGTGGCCAGTAATATCTTGGATTAAAAAAAATAGAGTTTTACTCAAGTACCAGTTGTGCGTCTGTGGTTTCCCTGCCGTCTGGTCCCTGCGCCCAGCCACTGGGTATTGGTTCACCTTTCCTTAGCTGCATCTCTATCTGTTGATTAAATGAAATAAACACACATTTATATACGAGTATTGTTCAGTTAATCTGTGACACACATTAAAACTCTGACATCACGTGTCATCAGAAATTAAGAAATTGTAATCGAACAAATCGAAATTCAAGATTGTGGACGACAGATAATGTAAGGTTTGTTCTTCGGTTCGTCAATATTTACCTTCCCTACAGCCACTGATGTGGTAGCCATGTCGAGGTAGAAGGATTCTCCTTGCGACGCTGGTGCTACCACGGAGAGAGGGTTGGTGCCCAGAGCTGACTGAAATCATTGAAAAGTATATGGGTAACTCGGCTGCTCAATGTTGGAATTGAAAACATGTAACTTTTACCTATCATGAGGTCGATTTTTATTTGATAAACTTTCATTATACTTTCTAAATACTTTTCGACCAATTTAATTTCGTAAAAATCGACCTTACGATAGTTACTTGTTTTTTTTTTCAAATTTAAAGTAGCATTATTCGCCAGATAATCTCCTATGATTGATTTTGAAAAATTTGCTTACAACTTATATTTACAAACTTATATTTACAAAGTTAAATTTGGGGAAAAGAATTTGAAGTAGGTCTATGGATATGAATTAATTTATCAATTTACGTTTATATTAATTTATCAATTTACGTTTATATTCACTGATAAACAGTAAATTTGTTAAACGAAATCAAGTCATATTTTTAAACACTACTACCTACCCGCATATAAACTCCATACTTAGTTTTGTTCAATCACGTTCAGTTTTCATAAAATATCGACTTACTCGATTAAGCGAATTTTGCTTACCGACATGTGTTTCCGAATAAATTAACGAAAAAATATTGAAATTAAAACAGTATTTTTTTTTCAGATTAGTGTTATACATCATACTGAGATGCAGAGAGTGTGTGTTAACCATCCTGATAACTTCTGTTATATTCTTTTAATTTATTTTATAACAAAAAAAAATATATATAACAAAAATTTCCAAAAATCAGTGATGCCAAAATAAAAGAAGGAATATTTGTAGGGCCACAAATAAGAGACCTACTGGCTAATAAAGAGTTTGAAGATAAACTTAATCCGATCGAAAAATCCGCATGGACATATTTTCATAATATTGTTCGTATTTTTTCTAGGAAATAACAGGGCCGAATACTATGAAGAGTTAGTCAACAACCTCTTAGCGTCTTACAAGGACATAGGATCAATATGTCGCTCAAGATTCACTTATTACACTCGCATTTGGATTTTTTCCCTCAAAATTTGGGAGCCGTTAGCGACGAACACGGTGAGCGGTTCCATCATGACATATCCAACATGGAAAAAAGGTACCAAGGCAAGTGGAGTCCGAACATATTAGCTGACTACTGGTGGACACTCAAAAGGGATGTACCTGACGCTAAATATTCCGGAAAATCCTGAATAAACGTAAATATAAGTTACTTTTTCTTCATTTGAAATATTTTTTTACCGTTTTTACTTAAAAAAAGATTAATTGCTGTTGCAAAAAAACTGAGGGTGATCGAAATTTTCTAAAAATGCAGATTAGTTACAGACTAGTTGTAGATACAAAATAACCCATTCAATTACATTTAACTTTCATTAAGGTCATTTTTGTCTATCAGTATATTAGCGAGTTATGTGGCGAGGTATGAGTGTAGGGTATTTATAAGCTGGTGCAATCCAGTTATTTCCTCATTTTTGGAGTGCAGAATTAGATGGTTTAAACGTTGATTATTTATCCTCAATCTAAAGGTTACAAACTAACAAACCTGTTTGCTCCTGGTCGGAGCCAATAACGGTGAAGTATTTGTGAATGCCATGCCGATTAGACCTTTGTCTGCAGCTTTTTGAGCCCAATACCCAGCCATGCCGTTGTGGTTTGATCCTGAAATTGATTTAGATGTAATTTCGCTAAAAGAGTTCTTAAAAAAAAAGAAATCGGTGACTAAGCGCATGTTTGCTGATACATTTATGATAAGTGAATATTCCCTTTAGTTCAGCATTCGCTTAAACTGTGGTAGGATCTTAATAACTATGAGTAACTCTATTAACTTTGTTTTTTATGAAGTAGATACTAGCCGCGCCCCGGGGCTTCGCTCTCGTGAAAGTTTTGGCACAAAATGTGCTATTCCCGGTACTTTTCTACCCGTGTAACAAATTTCATTGAAATCCATCTAGTAGATTTTGCATGATTGAGTAATAAACATCCTCACAAACTCACTATTATAGTAGAAAATGTATTGTAACAAGAGGTCCAATTTGAAGATATATTTAATACAAATACACGACTATAGGCAGGTATCTTGATAATTTGTCTGGTTTATATTTCGAAGTAATCCACCGCTAGAAAAGATGGAATGGAACCCATTACCCTAAGTACCCATTTCTTCCGACACGAAATCGCATGAAAATATAATGTAGTTTGGCATTAAAGAGAACGCATCAAATTCCACTAAAATTAGGACATATTGCAATTAAACTACGGTTACGAGTAATAAAGCAATTAGATCCAAACAATAAGTATGACGTCATCTAATAACATTAAGTTGCTGTGCACGCTAATGACAGGAGTTCCGCGAATATTCTGCGTCGAGGGAATATAAAGGGTGATTTGTACACCACCAGTAACTTTTCTAGGGTGAAAGTTGTCATTTATTTATTTAATAGCATACAAAAGTGAATATGAGCATCTTTTTGTATGTACCGTCTCTGAAATCTCAAATGAAATCAGCTGTTTCATACATTTTGGGCGATTAGGTATTATTAAATAGTTCCTATCCTGATTCTAACCCCAACTAATATTATAAATGCGAAAGTGAGTTTGTTTGTTTATTTATTTGTGTGTTTGTTACCTCTTCACGCTTTAGGTATCTACTGAACTACTTCCTAAAATTTAGTATACACATAGTTAGAAGTACTGAGAAGGACATAGGGTACTTTTCATCCCAGGAAAAAGCATTGTTCTCGTGGGAAAATTCACGCGGACGAAGCCGCGGGCAAAAGCTAGTTCATTTATATACCTACTAATCTGACTTATGTATAGTTATTTTCATCATAATGGGCATATGGGGCAGAAAAGTTCTCGAGTGGCGACCACGAACCGGAAAACGTAGTGTTGGCAGGCCTCCCACTCGGTGGACCGACGACCTGGTGAAGGTCGCGGGATGCGCATGGATGCGGGCAGCGCAGGACCGGTCGTTATGGAAATCCTTGGGGGAGGCCTTTGTCCAGCAGTGGACGTCTTTCGGCTGAGAGAGAGAGAGAGAGATAGTTATTTTCATAGACCACCACGAGTATCCGGCGAAAAAATTCATCGTGAGGAAACCTGGCTGTTGATTTATCAGCTAGTATGTGAAATGGAGAAGACAATGGTAAACCTATCCATAACATGGCCAAGAAAGTCTGCGTGTGTTTAATACTACGAAATGACCACGACCCACAGCCTTGACACAATATTGAGGTAATATGATGAATCAGACTAGAGAGAAGTATTTTAGACTAGCTGTGCCCTGGGGCTTCGCTTCCATGGGACTTTTGGGATAAAAAGTACCCTGTGTATGCGAAATTTCGGGTAGATTAGTTTAGTAGATAAAGCGTGAAGAGGTAACAAATAAATAAACAAACTCACTTTCGCATTTATAATATTAGTTAGGTTCCGAAATAAATACTTATCTCTGACTTCATCTGATTGACATAATCAGTGTTATCAAATATTTCTCAATAGCTCTGTACTCGTATCAACATAGAGCTACTAGGTAAGTACATAAGGAGAGATAAAAGAGTAAATAAAACAATCAGTTATTGACTCAAAATGTCATGAATTTATCTTTCAATCGTCTCACGTTGATTGTACTTTCTTTTTTTGAGTGTGGAAATACCCTAGTCTCTTTCATCTAGCAACGGGAATATGATATGAACATGGAAGTAATAAGTACTTTGTACAACAAGTACTTACTACTTCCATGGATATAAATGATCGACTCTCTCTTGGAAACGATGAATTTAATTTTAGTATTTGGCACAATTTAAGTAGATGTATAAACTGGTTATACATGGGAGTGCCAACCTTGAATTTTTTGTTTGTAATGCAGATTCACATTGTTCATAAATTATTACTTTTATTGTATTTCTTTGTGCTGTCAATTTCGTCTTAATAGCAATATTCTTTGCCAAATAAATTGTTTACTGAAAAAGCCTAGTGTAATGAGTTTATTTCTGTTTCCTTTGTAGTTGTCTTTCCTATATCCAGTTTGTACCTAGGAGATTTATATAATAATATACAATAATATACATACAATAATATACATCATAAAATACATGTAGTATTTTATGATGCATGTACATACAATAATATACATCATAAAATACATGTAGTATTTTATGATGTATATTATTGTATGTATTTATATATGTGATTGTGACATTTTCTGTAGTGAATAGGGGCCGGACAATTTTTTTTTTGATGCTTCTTTGAAATATCTCATAATAATAGAATCATCCGTGAAAGAATCACTTAAGTATTTCCCAAGATATAGCAAAAAACATTTCACATTTTTAAGCAATGTTTGGACGATACACGATACCCAAAATGCCCCTAACCAAACGTACATTCATATGACGTCACGCGTAGAAAACGAGCTTTCCCTAAAAGTTTGAACTCTAATAAATTAGCTCTGGAGAATAAACTCGTGCTGAAAAGTCGCAAAATGTGTTTAATTATATGTATTCTATCATAAAATTACATATTTTTAACAATTCTCATACCTTGTCCGGTCTCCTATTCAGCGAATAAGTAAGACATCAAGTCTAAAAGTGGGGTCTGGCGAATACGTCGACTGTAGCTAGAGTTTACAGCACACCGATTATCACGAGACCGCCTTTAAGCCGCAAGAGTCTGCAGCACGCAACTACACTGAGTTGTAGTGATAATGTGTGTGATATATCTGTCTCTTTTTATCACAGAATTTAGTGCATATGAAGAAAGAGTACATCCAATATGTCAACAGTTCAACTTATAGCGGCGTTAATCAAAGTGCTGCAGGGTGCTGTCGAGTGTAGCTGGTCGCTGCGACCGGCGGCACCTTGCAGCACCTTGCAGCACCTTGATAGACGCCGGCTTAGGGATGTATGCAAACACGAAAACAAAACATCGATATATCGATATTTTGTCTTTCTTGGCAGGTACTTTCAAACTAGGGACAACCCGTCTGTCTGCTCGCGATAAACTCAAAAACTACTGAACAGATGTTTATGCGGTTTATACTAATGGACTGGGTAGGTCATGTCATAATAAAGGAAAGCTTTGATGTACAATTTTCTCGGGCAAAGCCGTGGGTATAAGCTAGTCGATATATAAATATGTAATTCTATTGCGTTGCATTAAAATGATTTTCTAAAAACCGCATCAAAATCGGTACAGCCAAACGCCAGATAATCGCGGACAAATATACATACAAAAATCCAGGTCAAACTGAGAACCTCCTTTTTTTGAAGTCGGTTAAAAGTAGCATTTTTAATAATGTTTTTGGTTTTTTATAAGATGTTGTGTATACGTTTATCTTTGTATAGTAAAGTATTTAAAGTATATTTTATAGATTTTCTAAGGTTTCTAGATTGATGGAAATACACTCCTTGAAACTACTACAAAAACAAATTTTACCTACCAAAAAATATAATAAAAGCTTCTATATAACTAATAATAAACATCGATGTTTTACTACACGGTATAGTTAACGGAGGCCGCAGGTCGCAGCGGCTAACGCCGTCTGCTGCTAGCTTAAGGGGATGTAATCCATGATTACCTAATATTTTATTTCATCGTATTGTTTGGTTTATTAATTTATTTAGGTGAAGTTTATATCAACTGAAACAACTATATGAACTGATGTTTATATGAACTATATGTTTATATGAACTGATTACAAAATAACACATTAATTTGTTTTTAAAACTGGTATTGCCTTTTGCAACACACTAATCGTCATTATTATGGATTCTTAGCCATTACCATCTCTCTCTTTAGTCGTATTTCCTCATGACTGAGGGTTGTGGTCATTATATGGAATGAAACACACACAACGACTCTCTTTGCAATTTTAATGGAGTGGTTTGCCATTGCCTTCTCCATTTCACACACTAGCTGATTATCATCAACCAGAGTGCAGGTTTCCTCACGATGTTTTCCATCACCGGAAGCAAGTGGTGGTCGATGAAAACTAACATGAGTCAGATTGGTATACAAAGCCATGTAGCCCGGGCAGGATTCGAACCTGGGATTTTGCATCCACAGGCGGGCGCCCCACCAGTCGGCCACCACCGTTTCAGCCATTACCATAAGTATTAAAAAATAGAATACTATTAGCCTGATGCGATTGCCACCAGTAATTATTGTTTAAATCAAATATCACCTAATTTCTTTCGATATTTTTAACTTTGCACGCATTCCAGATGATTTAAAAAAAGGCTTCAAAATAAATCAGAAATAATCCAAAACGCGGCGCCTTAAGTTTGCGACAGTCTGCGTTCCTTTGTAGAAAGCCGCTTCTCGTAATAACTTTTTTGTGAATTTATTTTTTGTGGAGTTGTTGTAGACAATATGTCTATCTCTTTTTAGCTCTTTTAAGACGAAAGAGTGCAACCAATTTGTTAACAGTTTGACCTAAAATCTGTCGAGAATCCCAGACGACGCAAAGCCACTCCGCACTCGCCGCTCTTTCCCCTCAACGTTACGCTGATATCGACGTTACAAGAGACCATTCTCAACGGTTTTCATATAATTTTGTGTCCTACGTGACGTGTAGCTCGTCGCTGCGTAAACGCGAGAACGCGGCCTTATACGGTAACACTAGAAATTACAGTAAAGGTCTTGTTTCACCTTTCTTCTAACATCCTTCATCTAACCTAATTTCTTCAAAATTTACCTTTGACGGTGACCCATCCAACCCCTGTGTTTTTCGCCTTCTTAATCGCGATGTCCATAGCGAAATGGCTGGCGGTAGCTCCCAACACGTTGTTAGCATCCACCCAGGCCGTCGACGCATTCTCTTTCAGGATCTTAGGTTCGTTATTGGGCTGGCAAGCTCCTTTGATTATGTCGTTCACGTACATTTCTGAAAGATTTGTTGTTGCAAAGTAAAAATCTAGTTCTAAAAGAAAGGCACTCTTTATGCCTCTACCAACTGCCGTACTTATTTTATCTGAGTGATGAATGTAATAAATACAGGCTATTGTCCACTTTACTGGATTTTTTCTTCATAAAAAGAATGTCAATGAAATATATATCTGATGTTACATAATGCACGCCAGCGGCTCCGGCCAGTCGTCGCCAACTTGCAGCTCATTAAATCAATTTTGGTCTAATAAAGTTTTAAATAAATAAATAATATTGTTTTGACTTCTTACCTAACCTATTAAGGCCGTGGCTAGGATGCCCCATCTTATCGGCTTGGATGAGCAGGTCGGCTTGTTGCTCTGCAGCCTTTGCCGAAGCCCCGACAGCCTTCAGGCAGTCCGCCATGAACCTGACCGCTTCTGACGTCACAACTTTAGCCATTTTTAATATCAGTATCTGCAATTAGCAATGTGAATGTTCATTCTTATTAACTAATTAAAATAGAGACTCTAACATCTAGTTATAAGATCTGAATTTGAATAATGTAAATTAATATTTTTGTTTTTTTTTTTATTCTTCTTCTCCTTTACCTTTTCTCACTTTTATGTGGAGTCAGCACAGTATTCATGTATGATCGAAATGGAGGTAATTTGCCATCTCATTTGATACTTCCTACTCATGATATCTACTTAAAAATAAATAAAAAAAAACTTAATAAATTACGTGAATTGTAAATTATAAGGTCAACCCTTTTTGAAAATGCTTTTGCTGAAGAAAAATTGTCATCGAAAAATCCCGAAATCTATCTATGGTCCATTTATTCATAATTGTCCTATTATGTAAACAATCTTACCATGTCTTTTTATGATTTTACAACAATATAAATTAAAATAGACTTTTTAGGAAATTACTTTCGTGGTTAATAAATGTTTTACTTTAGAATGTTTAGGTTTGAACTAATATTTGATTTATTTTTAACAAAATTCAACAAAAAGTACTGTGAAGATTGTTTACATAATAGGAAAATTTATGAATAAATGGACCATACCTACGATATCATAAATGATGGTGACTTAATTATACACATGATTACACTTAACGTATTTTATTTTCGCATATCATATCATAAATATTAAAATAAGCAAGTCCATAAGAGCGATGCTTGCTTGTCGTTGAGTAGTTGTGTGTGTTTCATTCCACGTCACGACAACGACTCTCTAATAAGTAGCATCCCTGATAAACTCACGAATATTGGTTTGATTTTGTAGTGGCTATATCAATATATATATAGTGATTTTGCCGAATAACCGAATATTATTCGGTTTAACCTTCACCGAACCGAATATTCGGCCGAATCATTCGGTTTACCATTACTTTGTTTTGCCGCGTAAACAGGCCATGTACGCTACGGTGTCGCTGCTAATTTCAATTTAAGAAATAAATGTTAATTTAAAGTTTAAAAATAAACACCTATAATTTTGAGGTTTAGAGAAAACATTGATTATTATATAATTTTTTTCATGTATACATACACCCTACACCATTTTCCTGTTTTGTTAGAGTCCAGTGTGGTGAACACACAAAATTTATCATTTTAAAGTTAAATATTTCGCAAACGAATCCCTAAATCAAAAAATTGGTCACATGTGAATGGACAGACAGACGGACGGACGGAGAGACTAGTCTAAATTATAAGGGTTCCTTGTTTACTTCGGAACCCTAACAATCATACCCTTGCATTTAAAGCGGTCTTTTAATTCTACTCCATGTCATGTAGCCAACAAACAGAATTTACATTTTTTTATTGAAAAAAAAAACTTGAACTGATTATATTCGGCAACAAAGCTGAATAATTCAGCCGAATACGAATAGTGGCAAAGATGCCGAATACGCCGAATACCAAACGAATATCCGGCGCATCTCTAATCAAAATATAGCGATATAGAGTCAATGTCAATGGTATCTATTGTAAACAAACAACATATATCTTCGAAGCCGGCAGCGACCTTGGCATCCGTTACATAAATTATGTTAATATCGCTAAAGATGATCGAATAGGAACACAAAGTAAGTTAAAATAAGAGCTAATTTAGTTAAACTCTACTATTGCAAAAGACGCGGTAAAATTGGCTAGCCAGCCAGTATTAATAAAAAATAAAAAGAAAGTTAAAAACTCACCTTACCACAGACACCACAGACTAATAAGGATGATAAATATTATGGAAATAAATAAATTCGAGTTTTGAAATCGTGATAAAGGTCGTGTGACGTAACGACACGTGTGCTCCGTAGCACACCACAACGCGAACTACGAGCAAAATGTCGTTTATTACGTTAACACTACAGGTTGACATTTTAACTGGCCATTCAAACAGTTTTATTTATCAAATCTACTTTTCTTAAGAGTAATTCAGCTATTCTTTAATATGTGCTTAGACTTACAATCACTAAGTAGTTACTTGGGTAGGTAATAGAGTATATAATATTTTGTTCAAATAGGTCAAAGAGTAATGGGATTTTAGTATTTATCCATAGAGCAACAGCGAACTTTTCAGCTGCTGGAAACCTGGTCATAGACGAGGCTACCTATAAATAACTCATATAAAAGTATCTCTACATACTTGAGCTTGAATGTGTTTTCAATGGTAACCAGTAATCCAGTACAAAAATAAACTCTACAAAATACATTATTTTTTATCTATTTATTATTTATCTTTTCACGCCGTATCAAGATACAGTAAAGATCCATTGTTCTTGCCACCAACATTCTTTACATCGTCGACCCATCGAGCTGCCGGGTGTCCTACGCTTCTTCTCCCATTTCTAGGGCACCACTTGGTTACAGCCTTAAACTCCACTTACCATCGGTCCTTCCAGCCAGGTGTCCCACCCTGGTGACAAAATATATTAGATTCAAATCCTGAACTAGATAAGGGGACCACCAGGATCCCCTACATGAGTTTGTATTCCGATCTGACTCATGTATGGTAGTTTTCATAGACCAACACAAGCTTCGGGTGAAGAAAAACATTGTGGGGTAACCTACACTATAGCTATTGATTTATTAGCTAATGTGTGGAATGGAGAAGGTAAATAGCAAAACCACTTCACTAATATTGCCAAGAATTTGCTTATTTCATTCCACTTATGACACAGATACAACGGCGGATCCAGGATAATTTTCTGGGGGCAAGTGGCGGACTATGTTTGGGGGGGTGCACAGCCCGCCCTGAAACGAATCCTAAAGACTTGCTCCTAATATGCACTGTCATGGAATCTCCTCTTTAGTAGGTACACAAAAAAGCAGTCTGGGGGGGGGCACGTGCCCCACGTGCAAAATGATATACTTATTTCATTCAATCTGGAAAATATTTAATGAAAAATGATAAGGTATCTAATGTTTGCCACGACATTACTTACTTATCGAAATACAAACAGTAACAATATTTTGACTAACTTATAATATTGTATGAGGGAGATACAGAATAAACAGATAAATTAATATTTGAAGTGTTGAAGATGTACAAAACAAATTAGTTATTGCGCCGTCGCGTGACGAGAAACTGAACATTTTCTTCATTATTTTTTGTGATTGTAAACATTAATTACAAAATAAATCAAATATTTTAGGATCTTGTAAGTACCGTTTTCCATCCCACTACTACTAAGTTTATGAATGCGATGGTTTGAATGTGTGTGAGAGACAATGTATGTATGTTACTAAATCACGCAAAATTTACTAGTATTTTATAGATGTCTCTCTCTCTCACCCAAAAGACGTCCACTGCTGGACAAAGTCCACCGAGTGGGAGGCCTGCCAACACTACGTTTTCCGGTTCGTGGTCGCCACTCGGGAATTTTCTGCCCCAACGGCTATCTGTTCTACGAGCTATGTGCCCCGCCCACTGCCACTTAAGTTTGGCGATTCTGCGATTATAGATGTATTTCGATAAAACTTGATACACGGGCTTAAGAATCGTTTTTCCGTCATAATAGAGTAAGGACGAGAAGACATCTTGAGACTATGTGCTAGCTGTGCGCAGGTGCTCCGCTTTTGTTGGAATTTCTCGATAAAAAGTACCGTATGTGTTAAGCCCGGTATTTTTTTACTCGTCTGCCAAATTTCTTCGAAATCCGTTAAGTAGTTTTTGCGTGATGAAGTAACAAACATTCTTACAAACTCACATCTAAAATTTAACAGCGTGTATAGCCCACTATTCAGCTAAGAGTGTCCTTCGAGTCTTATGACTCCTGGCTCTGTCTACCCCGTAAGGGATATAGACGTGATTCTGTATCTGTGTATGTATGTGTGACTTTTATAAAAGTTATAAATAAGTTTTATAACTATAACGTGACATACTAATAGGTACTTAGTTTTTACTAATGAAGATTTCGTGAACCATATCGGTTAATATTTTATTTTTATAACTCTAAACTTATTTGAGCGTAACGAAACATATTATGTAATTCGCTATAAATATCAGATATCAAGAGTTTTCACATATTATTTCCGTGGTTATTGGAACTCAATCGCTTTCTTCATAGAAGTCTATGAAATATACAGGTTGTTGAATTTGTAGCAATTTTGTTTTTTTTTTTTTTTATCTATTAATGGGAGATTTGATTTATTTTTTATTCTATATATAAATTTTTGCCAAAAGTTTTCTCATTATCGCTTTCAGCCCACTAAGGCTCACTACTGCGGTTGCTACTGGCCAACTGCCTAACTTTTTCGCGCAGTTATCTGTCAGTCACAATTTTATAATTGCCAGCCACAATTTTATAATTATGTAATTATTTAACTGTAGAATATTAATTTTCTGAATTTATTTGTAACAAATACCGGCATTTACAATCAACATTGATAAACTTTGACATGATCTGGTATCTTATAATCGTATGGTTTCTCTTCATTCTGTTGATAAACCTCGTAAATCTTACATGTTCTTTTTAAAGATCTGTCAGTTTGAAGAATAATCAATTATCTACTGTATATTTTCATGGTGTTCTAGTTTTGTGTGATCTATGCTGTCGCTGATAATATCATAAGTAAGTAAGTGGATCCAATAAGGGTTTTTCTTTTTCCATTAGAGGTAACGTAACCCTAAAAAGACAGGTACAGGACAGGACAGTAGTTTTCGTTGTTGATAAGTATAGAGAAACAACCAATAGGTATTTTATTAATCATAAAAGCGTGTGTAAAAATTGACTAATCCAATCACATTGCTTAAAATACACAATGAGCAATATGATTGGTCAATTTTTACACATCTTTGCATAGCACCGCGCAGATCAGCTTCTGTGGAAACGCAACCTAAGGTATCGTATAGTTTGCAATCAGCTGACAAGCCGATACAAAACAACGAAGTAATATTTATTTTAATTGATTTGAAAAAATAATTAAAATAAAACCAGCCTGTACATTCCATTCCAGTACCGACATCGACACCGCGCATATAAAGTGTCTATTTTCCTCAGAGCTACCACAGCCATGCCTGAAGTGCGAGTGGAGGAGGTCCGGCGGTTCATGGAGGACTGTCTCCGAGGGGCTGGAGCTCCGGACTCGGAGGCGAAGGCCCATGCCGAGCTGCTGCTGCATGCTGACGTCACGGGGCATTACAGCCATGGGCTGAACAGACTCGGTAATTTCATGATGTTGTTTCAAGTGTCTGCTTTCCTCAGAGCTACCACAGCCATGCCTGAAGTGCAAGTGGAGGAGGTCCGACGGTTCATAGAGGACTGTCTCCGAGGGGCCGGCGCTCCGGACTCGGAGGCGAAGGCCCATGCCGAGCTGCTGCTGCATGCTGACGTCACGAACCATTACAGCCATGGGCTGAACAGACTCGGTAATTCTTGATGTTGCTTCAAGTGTCTACCTCTACTTTCCTCAGAGGCACCTAAGCAATGCCTGAAGTGCGAATGGAGGAGGTCTGGCAGTTCATGGAGGACTGTCTGAGAGGGGCCGGCGTTCCGGAGTCGGAGGCGAAGGCCCATGCCGAGCTGCTGCTGCATGCTGACGTCACGGGCTATTACAACCATGGGCTGAACAGAGTTGGTAAAGATTTAAAAGTGATCGAATTTCGTGTCACCTCTAAAATTCTGACTTGCTAGAAATCTAGCATAGATTTATATCTGGATGTAGACAAGTAATAAGTCTACTGTAGGACTAGAACACCTTTTCCAGGAGAAAAAGATTTGCTCGGATTGCGTAGTTAGAGGATTGGTAATGACAATTGATAGTATAAAATTACTACCTACTTTTTTTGGGAATGGGGAAATGGGAGATACAATGCTAAGCTAAATACCACATGATGCAACCTGGCTTTATAATAAGAAATTGACATTTCAGAACTATACATAAACGACATAAAGTCAGGGGCGACAGACGCCAATGCCAAGCCAGTTATCCTGAAGGAATCAGCCGCCACAGCCTGGGTGGACGGCCGCGACGCCCTTGGGGCAACTGTGGGCAACTTCTGTATGAATGTGGCTATCAGGAAAGCCAAGGAGTCAGGAGTGGGATGGGTTTCGGCTAAAGGTACGTAGGTGACTTTCGATTAATTCCTCTGTTTTAAGACTAGTTAATATTACCGCTGTGTGTGTGTGCGAAAAAAAGTGGCTGAAAAATGTTACTCGAAGGTCTTTAAAGTAGTGAAGATGTACTGAAATAAGAAAAAGATAAATACAAGTGCAAGTATATGTACATAACATATACATAGGTCATTAAATTTCATTGAACATGTAGTGACGAATTCATTCATTTGATTCACCATGAGCACAGAATTAATATAAGTACTACGTACCATGAGATCTACCATGAGATTACACACATATATTGAGTGAGGTCTCATGGAGGATTTGAGTTTAACAACTTGATCACACGCGTGGTCAGACGTGTGGTCTACTGGTGAATAACGAATTTTACCGTCCAGGTTGCAACCACTTCGGCATGGCAGGCTGGTGGGCTCTGAAGGCGGAGCGGCAGGGCCTGATCGGCATGGCCTTCACCAACTCCTCGCCTGTCATGGTCCCCACGAGGTCTAAAGAGGTAATTATGTACCTCAGTCCAAAATGTTGTCATGTAACAAATGCCAAACTTCCTGCACAATGGAGGACTTGATGGAGGCCAACGACATCGTGGCCAAATACTGGTCCAAATTGATTTGAAAAGCCATTCTGACTCGTCAAGAAGAAGTCCAAAATCGACCTATTTTAAAAGCTTTTATTTAACTTGCAATGTATGTATGTTCGTTCGGATGGAATCTTAGAACTTATTTTGAAGTAGATATCTTCAACCGATGGAGCTGAAATTTTGTACACACGTTTATTTTGGATGACAATGCATGATATGGTATGTGACGTCATTCTAAATCCAATATGGCGGACCATCCAAGATGGCGGAATAGTTATTTGTAATGCATTTCTACAATATCGGTATATAAAGCTTTTTTTTAATTTTTTTACTATTAATTTATTACATTTATTGTGATGCTACGTTGCGAAGAGAAAGCAGAGAATGTGCCACAATCTCTTGGAATGGATTTTGAACTGGGAATTCTTGCCATAGACGATGGGCTAGCAACTTGTCATAATAACCTGGATCTCCATTCCACCAATAAGACCGCTATTCAAGCGCGGCTTCGAATTTCACGACTCCTGGTTCTGTCTACCCCGTAATGGATAAAGATCTGTGATGCTACACTACTTTACAAAAACTAATGCACTTGTGTCTTATCATCTAGAATCTTGATACTATTTCCCACAAAGTGGTAGTGAGAGAAGTAAGAAGTCGTAAATAAAATTATCTTGGATTTGTAGTCATTATCATACTAACCAACCTATATTCATTGCAAATTCGACTCTACTACCGCGTTATAAAGTGTGATTTGACATGCAGTTTCAAGCAGAAAAAACTAGTAGCGCCGAGTACCCTTTTAACTACTCATGAGGCCGAGGGCTACTATCAAGAAATGGGATGAGACGAGATAATTTTAATTGAGTTTTAAGTGAATATTCTTGTTGAATTACTTTATAACTACTCTTTTTTGAACAAGATCGGAACTATAGATTATAGCGATTTAGGTACAGCTATATAGGCTAAAAAGTAGCACTAAAAGTGCTATTTTTATCGTCAAATTCTTGATTTTTAGTGAGTTGACGTCATAAAATTACTGAAAGCTAAGGTTACCACCGCCTCCAAAACGCAAGTGGAGAAGAGGCGGCGCAACAAATTCCACTGCTGCATTTTCTCCAAAGACGTCACTTTACAACATATGTCTTACATATAAATGATGACTGTGTATGTGAACGAATATACATTGAATATATGAAATGTCAGATTTATAAATTAATAAAATAAAATAAAATTCCTCACCAGTCGTATTAATTCTTCGAAATATATTTTTGTCATAATTTTATTTATCAATTTTTGAAAATATCTTGATATGTTCTTCATCATGTTTCAGCGAGCGTGTGGTACCAACCCCGTGGCAATGTTTGCGCCTGCGACTGGCGGGGACTCGCTGGGGGTTGACATGGCCAGCACAACTGCTGCTATGGGGAAGGTAAACCATATTTTTTTCATGTGGAAAACCACACATGAGCCCTTCTGCTGCTTAGCCACAGGATGCGGAACTTAAACCATTTAAATCATGTTGTGTCAACGCCTACCGTTTTTCTTATGTATCTCAATATGATAAATATATATAAGAAAAGGAAGAAAAGTCTGTTTATTAGACTACTAAGTAATAACTTTGCATGCACAATGTCACATAACAGTACCTACAGTAGTAATCAAAATAGCAGATTTCTATCTGTGCGCCTTTTCTATCATATAATTGTCAGGCGGGAGATCTTGTAGGTGTTATTAATTAATTATACATAGAGAAGCAAAAACGGAAAATTAAAATTATTGAACACCTCAGATTCTTAATTAGGTGCATACATAGGTACCTATTTTCTTAAATTTTGTGATACGCAATGTACCTACTTTATATGATTTTGATAAATTCCTTCTAATAAAATAATTTACAGATAATTTGTTTATAATTTTAAATAAAATATATACAGAGCAATATGTATGGTTTTTTTCAGATAGAAGTGCAAATTCATAAAGGAGAACCCATTCCCCACGGCTGGGCATTGGGTCCCGACGGCAAAACCACAAGCGACGCCCAGTTGGTAAGGCTTTTAATCCTTCAACAAAACAAACTTCAGGACAATTACTACATAAAATATTAACGTAACTTACGAATATTATAATAGAAAGTTTCGATGCGTGTGGATGTTTTTTATACAATCACGCCGCAATCCCTGAACGGAACTTACGGAACTACTTATATAGATGAAATCTGAAATCAAAATTAAAAAGAGCACTTTACCTGTCCTGCGTGGGCTTTAAATGCGATCAATGAGGCGCAATGCAAAGCCGTGCTTCGCGCGACAAAGGTATACGCGACAACTCCGACTTTGAATATAGCCTAATAAAGTTAAAAAGCAGCTTCAACTTAGGCCACTACGTGCTAAGTCCGCCTCGCGTTGCTTTGTCGCATTTGAAGCGTTCTGCCAACGTAGGACGCCGGGTTGGACTAGTTTTAATCCCGATTTTCCCACGGGAACGGAGCTCCGGGGTGCTAGTAATTCATTTTACTTGCACAGGCATTCAACACGGGCCACCTCCTGCCTTTGGGTGGGTTCGAGCAGACCAGCGGCTATAAGGGGTTCTGCCTCAGCGCCATGATAGAAGTCTTCTGCAGTGGACTGTCTGGTGAGGAATACGCAGTGGTCAAGGCCCCGTTACACGTACCGAGTAAACAGGCGAGACAGTAAATCGCCGAGTGAACGCTACTCGGCCGAGACAGTGAGATAAGCGAGTAGCTGTTTACACGCATCTAGCATTTAGGAGAGACAGTGCAGTTTTATCGAGCGAGGCTACAGTGCGGACGGGAAATACTGCACGGCAGTGGCGTTATGACGGGCATGATCGAGTGGCAAGTGGCGAGACAGTCCGTTTACACGCGCCGAGTGAGCGCGCGAGACAGTGCGGGGAAGCGGGAGGAGGTCACTTGCCGTTCACTCGGCCTAGTAAGTAGAACAGGGTCCGAGCTACTGTCTCGCCCATTTGCTCGGCGAAACGCTCGGCGGCGCACTCGGCGTAGTGTTCAGACGCACCGAGTACTAGGATTTCACTCGGCGACTTACTGTCTCGCCGGTTTACTCGGTACGTGTAACTGGGGTATCAGCACGCCCGCCAATATATATAAAACTAGCTTTTGCCCGCGGCTTCGCCCGCGTGAATTTCCCACGGGAACAGTGCTTTTTCCCGGGATAAAAAGTAGCCTATGTGCTATTCCAGGTCATTATCTACCTCTGTACCAAATTTCATCGAAATCCGTCCAGTAGATTTTGCGTGATTGAGTAACAAACATCCTCACAAACTCACAAATTCACAAACTCACAAACTCACATCCAAACTTTCGCATTTATAATATTAGTATGGATTCTTCAGTGACAGACAACGTACACAGCCAAAACTACTGGATGTAGGAAGCTGAAATTTGGCATGTAGAGTGTATATATATAAAATTCTTCAGTGACAGACAACGTACACAGCCAAAACTACTGGATGTAGGAAGCTGAAATTTGGCATGTAGAGTGTAGGGAAACACTAAGAGAGGATTTCTCGAAATTCCCACGGAAACAAAATCCCGGGCCTATGCTAGTCCGCCATAAAGAGGTACTGGGTTCGTTTCCCAGTGCCGGCCAATATATTCGTTATCACTATTTATCTGTTGCGTTGTTTTGTGCACCTTTTGTGGTGGAATATCTGATCTGATACGTAGGTAAAATAATTTTATGTAATCTGATATCATGTAATTTTCTAGGAAAATCAAGTCTATTCCGTACTTTATTACTGGGGAAATTAATGACATAATGTGATGATGTAATGTACATGTATTTATGTAGGTATATTAACATTCCATCAATCAGTTTATTTATTATTACCATATATGTATATATTTACTATATGTATACATAGTTCACCTATAAATAAAACGTACATATGTAAGTACTTTTCTCAAAGACTTCTACTTATTTTTAGCTGAATACTCTCTGTGCTTCGGTCTTTAAAAACCCACCAATTCGTATAGGGCCCTCGCGTAGGGTCATGGCATAGCCCACCCTCCTCATCCATCCATAAGGAAGACCTTGGCGAGCGTCGGGCACTAAATTTCAAATACCTATCTGTGTTGTAAATATCAAATTTTGAAATGAATTATGGGTAGCTCTCAATTTGTCCTATTATAAGTCTCAATGTGTATCCTTCACGTGTTTTGGTGCAATAAAGCATTTTTACTTACTTACTTACTTAAAAGATATGCTAAGTTTTCTTTAGTCTTTTTCTCTTTGTCTCCTTCGTAGTTATGTTATGGATTTTACTTTCCTCTGCAGACGCAAACGCCTCCCACAATATCCGAAGCTGGACCCTGGACAGCGACCAGGGTCCTCCCAACCTAGGGCAGTGCTTCGTGGCCATCAACCCTGAGTGCTTCGCGCCAGGGTTCGCAGAGAGAGTGGCGGACTGCTTAAGGACTTACAGGAACTTACAACCGGTGTGTAACTGAGCATCCTGACCAGGTCTAAACTCTGATGCATGTCCCTGGACTAAGGGTCTGCTAACCTGGGGCAGTGCTTCGCAGCTGTTGACCCTGAGTGCTTCGCGCCAGGGTTTGCAGAAAGAGTGGCAGATTGCTTGAGGACTTACAGAAACTTGCAGTCGGTGAGTAACTTAGCATTTTCACCAAGTCTTAGGTGGGACTACAGGGGTCTGATTACCTGGGGCAGTGTTTCGCGGCTATCGGCCCTGAGTGCTTCGCGCCAGGGTTTGCAGAAAGAGTGGCAGATTGCTTGAGGAATTACAGGAACTTACAGCCGGTGAGTAACTTAGCATTTTCATCAGGTCTTATGTGATCCTGGACTACATGAGTCTGCTAACCTGGGGCAGTGCTTCGCGGCTGTTGACCCTGAGTGCTTCGCCCCAGGGTTAGCAGAGAGAGTGGCGGATTGCTTGAGGACTTATAGGAACTTACAGCCGGTGAATAACAGCCGGGAGCCTGACCAGTTCTGAACTCTGATGCAGGACTACAAGGGTCAGCCAATCTGGGGCAGTAGAAAATAACCAGTTCAATTTGGAAAGACTTCATTTATCTTTAGGAACTACGAGTGCAACCGTTCATTTGTCCTGACCATAGACATAGAAAGAAAAATTACCTGTCCTTCACCAACATAGGCAAAAACCATATTTGACATCCCGCTTCCTCCGCTGTCTGTATCTCTAAGTAAAATTTAAAAAAAAAATTAAGGTCTATGGTCCTGACACTAAAATTGGCTTACTAGTTTCAGTAGGTTGAATTTTTTTTATTATGCCATTTCTTCCGTTCCTATTGATCTATTATATATCTGTGATATGTATCCTTCAATTCTAATAACATTATTTTTTCTGTCACTCCAGGTAGACCCATCATTACCAGTGCTAGCTCCCGGAGACAAGGAGCGCATAAACGCAGAGAAGACCAGCGCACGCGGCACCATAGACTATGCTCAGAGGCAGGTGGATGTCTGCAATGCTGTGGCTGCTAAGATAGGGGTTAGACCCTTGCAGGTCGTCGCGTAATGAACCATGGAAACGTTATAATGTTATGTTTTATCGTTGTTTTTGATTGGTGTGGAGGAAACTGGAATAAAGTTATTTTTTGCTTTTTTATTTTTTTTTTTCTAGAGATCTGATAAAGAAGCCTTTATATTTTATTAATCTGTATTTTTTGTCTAAGTACCTACACTCATAATACGTTACTTCTCATCAAATATTCAAATACCTATCTTCATGTTTTTTTTTTCATACTACCATTTAATGTTGATGGTTTTTTATTTTTTGTTATGTTTTTTTTTTAGGTTATGATAGAGATAAATAGTCAAGCCATATTTGGTAATGAATAATCAATTCATATTTGATTGGTTTATTATACTAATTTTGTAAAAGGTTGTAATTTAAATATGATCAAGGCTTTTAAAAAAGCCGCGTGTTTTATATGGAGGTTTCGCTGCAGTGCACTCATCTGAAGATTTTACTTTTAATTAATTAGATAATGACGGTAGTTCTAACATCGCAAATTCTATGATGCTCGTAGGTACAAGTGATCGACAAAACTTAGGGCACATCTATCTTATATCTGTCATGTTGTTTCTTTTATTATTTCTCGTGAATGATTCATCTTCCGGCCATAGAGTTCCATGGCCTGAAATAAAAGTAGATAGTATTTAAGTTAATTAAAATTAACACACTATATGACAATAGATAACACTATTTGCTACTTTCCTTTCATAGAAAATAACGGTCAGCGAATAGATGTTATTAGATTTATTTGCATAACGTAGGTGGACAGTCTTTTGTCATTATTTGTTAGAAAGTGTGACATGTATGTAAGTTATACGACATACTGTATTAAAACAAAATATTTTAGACCAGAGTCCATAGTAGAAGAAATACTTCATTATTGTAATACTCCATTTTATTGGCCGCTAGCTTTTGCCCGCAGCTTCGCCGGCGTAAATTTCCGTGTGTGCTTTTTCCAGGGATGAAAGGTATGCATGTCCTTCTCCGTACTCCTAACTATGTATATGCAAAATTTCAGGAAGATTGGTTCAGTAGATAAAGCGTGAAGAGGTAACAAACAAACAAACAAACAAACAAATAAATAAACAAACCAATAAATAAACAAACATACTCACTTTCGCATTTATAATATTAGTTAGGAAGTTAGGATTAGGACTTTCCTTTTTTAGGGTTCCGAAGTAAACAAGGAACCCTTATAGTTTTCGTCATGTCTGTCCGTCCGTCTGTCTGCAGTTTATCTCAGAGACTACTAGTACTGGTAATTTGTAATTTAGTATAGATATACATATTTATTACGCAGAGTTAACTGTAGAATAAAATTCTGAAATAAATTTTTTTTAGGGGGCCTCCCCTACACCTAAAATGGAAATGTTTTTTTTTTCTTTCGATTATACCATCGTGTGGGGTGTCATTTGATAGATCTTTTAAAAATATTATGAGTGTGTATAGACCATTTTTTGATTTAGGGATCCGTTTGCGAAATATTTGACTTTAAAGTGAAAAATTTTGTTAGAGTTCAGTGTCCCCCCCTCGAACAGGCAAATGGTGGGGTGTGGATACATGAAAAAAAATATATTAAGTAGCAAATATAATGAATTTAAAAAGAAAATTATCACTATTACGTAATCCTTACACGTTAAGGAGTAATCTATACCAATATTATAAATGCGAATGTTTGGATGTGAGTTTGTGAGTTTGTGAATTTGTGAGTTTGTGAATTTGTGAGTTTGTGAGTTTGTGAGTTTGTGAGGATGTTTGTTACTCAATCACGCAAAATCTACTGGACGGATTTCGATGAAATTTGGCACAGAGGTAGATAATGACCTGGAATAGCACATAGGCTACTTTTTATCCCGGGAAAAAGCACTGTTCCCGTGGGAAATTCACGCGGGCGAAGCAGCGGGCAAAAGCTAGTAGACGATAAACCAGGAAAATCGATTTTAATATGAAAATGTTCCTAGGAAAAATTTTCATTGAATATGATGGTATTATAAGGTTATAGTTATTAGTTATATGAAACTGGGAGTAAATAGAAGTTCATGTGTCCGCATTTGTACAGGTTAGGCACCTTCGGAACTCTACATTGCGCGTGGCCCGACACGCACTTGACCAATTATTTATGTTTACACTAGCTGAGTGGCGTATATCTAATTTATACCTTCCAAAATTATACCCGATGTCAACACGACCAGTGACGTCACAATTGTTAGGTAAAGGTATGCTTTGGAAGAATTAATTTTCAATTTCTGGATTCCAAAATATACTCGACGCCAACACGGACTGTGACGTCACGAGTGTTGTGTGGAGGTATAAATTAGATATACGCAGCTGAGTGTGCCACTTCAACTCATTATGATGGGCAAAATAGAAGGCAAGAGACGTGCTGGAAGACGTAAAGAAATCATGGCTAAGAAACGAAACATACGTGAGTGGACCGGAGTCACCAAGGTTGAAGAGCTGTTTCGCATAGCGGTGAACAGAGAAGAGTTTGCGAAACTGACGGCTCCAGCTCCAGTAATGGAGAGGCCCTATAAAAAGAAGTGTGTGCCACTTGGCTTCGCTCTCGTGGGAATCTTGGGATTCCGGATAGAATGTAGCTGTCATACCTTCCTCATGAATGTAGCTGTCATATACAAAAATATTTTTTTAAATCGGACTCATAGTTGCAGAGATCTCTGCAACTATGGCGCTACAAATAAACAAATACAAACTCTCGACTTTATTTATGCCATGTGCCTTTTTTTCTTTTGAACCCTTGACTGTTCCCTAGAGGGTACAGTGGAAAATAAAATTTAACCGCTTTACCCTTGGCCGTAAAAAATCCAATATTTATTTTCTTTGGTTTTGATGGGCAAACAGGTAGTGGATATTATCATTTAAATTATTTTTCATTTTTTTGTTCATAACATCTTCCATCAAACAAAACCAGTCACCATTTTTTGTTATTATAAGGATTATAATTTTGAATTAAGTACTTGTTCGTTGTTTTATTCTGGTATCATGCGATAACAAGAGTCGAATGCGAAGCAAAAAATAACAATGTAAATTGGACACACCCCCTTCAGCCGCCTTCGATAACACCTAAGTTTTTTACTGATATTGTCCAACATCGACTATTAAATGTAAATAAGCTAGCAATAACGCGCATTTAAAATTAATAATAAGTAGGTATCTACTTTTTATGTCAAAATATTATGATGGTAAGCCCATAGATTTAGGATGTAGATTTAAAAAAAATCTAACTAATATTTTTTACGGCTCTGGGGTTGTAACAAAACGACTAATAGTTAGATTCTTATAACAAACTTTCAGTGCAGTTATTAACAAATTACTGAAAATCAATCTTCTTGTCGAGTTGTGATAGCAATCAAATTAGTTTAGACCAGTATTTGGCCACGCTGATAGCTCTGTCATTGGCCTCGTTTAAGTCTTCTATTGTGCAGGAGGTGGGGCATTTTAGACACGAAATAATTTATTGAAAATCAATAAATTAATAGAATAGTTTCTACAAAGTAACACCATAGTATTCGCTTATAGATAAAAGGCCTTCCAAGATTCTCAAATGCTAGGCCATAATTGAATGCTATTCTAAGCACAGTTCAATGCTTCTTCGGAACCGGTATATCCCACACCACAAAAGGGTGAAGAATGTACAGTCTAACCAAATATAAAGACTATACTTAAAACCTAGGTTTGTTTCGCAGACACAATGACATTAAGTTCACTTATCTATACATATGATATTGTAAGTGGTTTATGTTTGTACATAGCAGATATTTTTTCGTTTTTTTGTACGCCTCACGCAAAAATAAATGAATTATGAGGGATGTTAGAAGACCATTTTCAACCCACTTGAACAATCATGATTTGTCTTTTTTTGGTTTTTGAAGGAAAAAAGCCCTCAAGCTTACAGAACTTGATCTTATTTTTAACAAAATCCTCTTCCTCCTTAAATAAAAAGGGCCCTCTTAAACGGTCAAGCACGGCCTTTAATTTTTTAAGTAAGATGGTAAACTTACCACACTGTCATCTTATAGATAGGGTAAGTACTTTTACTTAAAATATGGTTTCAAAATTATGCACTGTAGCCGACGCACAGTATTAGAATAGACCGATCTGACTGGACAAAACCTCCAAAAATAACCTTTAAGTATACGAAAATAAAGACCATTTCGGCAATCGACATTAACCTGTTAACTAAATAGCATAACTGCAGGTAGTTTTATTCATCTAGTTATCATTTGACATATCGACAAACTCTTACATTCCAAATTATGTTCGATTTGCTTATCATTTTCACGTAATCGTTTACTAAGTTCGAAGTGATTTTTAACTTGAAATAATTGGTTTATCGATGTGAAAACTATTTTCCTTTTAAGCTCAGGTATGTAGCATTATATTTGATACATATTTATGTAAGGTTTAATGAAGAAAATGCATATAAGCAATACTTTGCGATCCTTATGTAATAGGAGATAAAATAAATGTTAATTGCTTTACATTTTGGATCCTAACTTACCAGTCGGATCCAGTCGTATCATGGAACTACTGTTTTTTGATAGGTAATTTAATAACTTATCGAATAATGTTAGTCATTATCTGCGATTTTTTGCGATTTTTTTGTTATGTTTTTTTTTTCGTAGGGATGTGGCACACTAAGAGAATTTGAATTTTTAATATTTGGCGATCTAAGCCGTCTTATAAAAGAATATCTGCAGTAATGACTTTTCATAGACTGTTTTACACCTGGAGGAGTGTAATGAAGAAGTAGACCGTCAGATAAAGGCATTCATTAAAAAATTATGTGAGAAAATCAGGTCGAAATGGGATAGAAAAAACAGAAGGCATATGATTTGTTTAAAAAAAGCTTATTAGTACATGGCTTGAAGAGGAAGTTCATTTTGAAGTCGACAACGTAACATCTCCATGTGGTAGACCGATCAAAGCCTTTGAGGAGAGTTCAGATAGAATAAAAAGAAGAAAAATTAAGAATATTTGCGGTAACTATGACAGTGAAACGATAATTTAATTTAGAAATTGGTAAGATCCTCCGGTCCTCTATTTAGAATTATTTGACTGGTCTGTGATGCCGGTAATTGTTCATAAAGTCTTAGTTCATGGAGAAGCACAAATTAAGAACTCTATAATTCCTTTAGGACAAATGTCTGAAGAGGCTTCCAAATCAATGAACAAAGAAATAAGGAAAGCTAGATTAGGACACATATGCTAAATGTCTAAAGTCAGAACTTATTTTGATTTGATTAAATACCTAAATATTAATGATTCCTTCCATGCTGGTCCGGGAGCGAAGAAAAACATAGAATGTGCCAGCTGCTTCTCTTCCCGCGTAGATTGTAAAAGTCATTTGAGGGAAAGGGCTTTAAACTGGGGATTCCTTCACTCATAGGCGATGGGCTAGCAACCTGTCACTATATTTGAATCTCCATTCCATCAAAAAGCCCACTATTTAGCTAAGCGTGGCCTTCGAGTCTCATGACTCAAGAATCACGTCTTTATCCCTTACGGGGTAGACAGAGCCAAGGCTCTGTCTACCCCGTAAGGGATAAAGACGTGATTCTATGTATGTATTAATGATTTCAGACCCGTACATTACGCTTCTGAGAACATTACCCAGAAAATCATATATTTTTCCGAATTAGACATATATAATTTATTGAAGTAAAATACATTTATACTAAAATTTGATTAAAAACTTTTTATTAATTGCTAATACAATTTTTTTTTATTAAACAAAAATATTTCATGAACGTTAATCAGGTATTAAGGTTTTGTCCAGTCAGATCGGTCGATTCTAATACTGTGCGACGCAATGAAAAACTAGGTAGACTTGAACACGCGTTTATTTTAGACACATTAGAAAAAGATTAAAGTTAGCTCACAGACACGTAGTAGGGCAAAATCTGATCGAATTCTCTCGAAGCATCGAACTACCTTAATACAATGACAAAAATTTAAAATTTGACAACGTGCTGTACAGAATCAACTGGATCGTCATTGTATTTTTTCTTTGATTGGATCGAAAAATTCTTGCGCAAATGATACTGATGCGTTTGCGCAAGAAAATATCGATCTACAATTATCATCTTTCTACCATTTAGTTTTTTGTTGGAATTGTTCCTGAAATAATCCAGCTATAGAGCTCGAGTACCCGACTGTACAATCACCAGTTTATCAAGTTTTGCTACTTACGGTTCAACTACCTAAGTATGTAAGTACCAGATTTTATATATAGGTATATAACATTGCTAGCATACAGTAAATTATACTCTTCGTTAACTCTGCTGGTGGTATAATCAATAGTATTGAAATAGGTGAAGGCTGATTTTTTTAACCTTTAATGTAGACCCCTATTGTTTTCGTACCTTTGGAGAAAATGCAGCAGTAGAGTTAGTTGCGCCCCGCCTCTTCTCCACTTGCGCTTTGGAGGCGGTGGTAGTAGGTAACCTTAGCTTTAAGTAATGTTCTGTCGTCAACTATCTAATCTGATTTAAACCCAATTTCAATAAAACAATTGACTTTGAGTAAATTCAAGTCATATAAGTATCGTTGACACTACAACAAAAACACTAGCTATTTCCTAGATCTTTGCTCCAGTATTTGTCATCAATAGTGACGTTTATTTAGGACGAGCTCTTGTTCGAGACTTCGTCAGCGCGTAATTTGCTATTGTTTATATCTCAGTTTCTAAGCGGCGTATCAAAATAAAATCTAGATTTTGAGTTAGACCTTCAACAATACAACGGTGAAAACCGCATCTAATTTCATCCATTAGCTGTGGTCTCTGAGCTCTGGTATAGATTCAGTTTGTGGGTAAAATCTTATAGACTTTTAAATTATATTCTTAAGAGCCCGCACTAGGCCAATGACAACTAAGATTTTCCCCCGCTACCCGCTACCCAGTTCGCCCGCACGCATCCAATCCGCGTTCTAAATAAATGCTTGCGGGGTCGCGGGCGGCGCGGCGGCTCAGAGGCGGATGGTTAAAGCATGCGGGCAATTATACGTATTTTTTTAAAAGCTTTATAAAAATATATTTAAAAAAGTAAGTAACATAATCCCTGCCTTATCTATAGAGTACTTTATACAAAAATTTTCAATCTTTATTTTAATGTATTGCTTGAATAATAGCAGTTTAAAGTGTTAATTATAGGTGATTTGGAGGCAACTTCGCAATTTTTTTCTATCGAGAAAATTTTATGCAATCGTGTTTTTGAGTAACATAATCCCTCGTGCTAGTCCTGAAGTTTGCTATATCTTAATTTTACATTCAGTTTTACATTAATGTAGATATTACAGACGATCATGTGAAGCAATCTGGCCTAGTACGGGCCCTTAATTCTAAATCATACATATAATCAAACTGTAACTGGTTTGTGTCTGGCCGTGATAGCTGCGACTGAGTCACAACCCTAAAATGTAAACAAGTAGTGTATAGAAAGGATTAAACAGTATTGTTTTGATCGCTCAAAAGCACAGTCGTTTTATTGAATTATTCCCCTTCTATTAAATATTTAAGAAAAAAAAAATTTGGCGTGTCCTTTTAGTCTAATATATTTTTGTCAAAAAGGAAGTCTGATGGAGTGTTTATTCTGGCTATTTTCTTGTTTGACCTTGTTGAATTTGTGTCTTACATTATCAAACTTACTTTGCAAGTGATGAGTATTAAGCATCTTATAAATTTAATGAATAATTATGTGTTTAAGTTTATCGCTACCTTCAACTGCTCGACCGTGCATCGTGTATTATCAACGCAGCTAATTATTGCATTTAGCTTGCAAAGTGCATATTAATGCAACGAATAATCCGAGTGACGTAATTTTTAAGATCTTTGTATTCTGTTAAATTAGTAAATTAATCGGATTTTCATAGGTCTTTTGTCTAAGCTGGTAGAGGTAGGTGTCTTAAGATCTGGCTCAAAGGAAGCTATAAAACTTGGCAATGCTGCCAGCCTCCTGGGCACATTACTACTAGTTAACTTGTTGCCAGGACTGCGTGAGTTTTAAATGCGCCTTCAAATCGCAAATCCCGTCAGATATGTTACTTACAATTTGACGCATTATTTTTGGACCCCTTTACAATCTTACTTAAAATTTGACGCATTATTTTTGGAACCTTTACAATCTTACTTACAATTTGACGCATGATTTTCGGACCCTTTACAATCTATCTAGGTGAAACCGCCAAATTGCTACATATAATGTAGGAGACAACTTGCTTCCTCAGGTATAGTAGTTAGTGAGGCTAATTTTATTTCTAAGGTCGTTTGACCGAAGCTAATTTGGAGATTCCCTGTATTTGTTCTCTAGTTGTCTTCCGTTTCACATAATATTCACAAGGCTAAATTGTCCACGTAGATTTGAATTAAAGTAAAAAATTCCCAGGTATATATTACATGATTGTTGTCATTATATAAGTATATAAAATTCTTCCGTTATTGACCGAGTCACTGAAAGACAACTACATTAAAATTACTGGGCGTAGGAAGCTGAAATTTGGCATGTAGGTTCCTTAGAGAGTGTAGAAGGGCACTATAAGAGGATTTCCCAAAATTAACTGTAAAAAAGTCCCAAACCCATGCTTGTTATTAATAAACATTAAATTTAAATTTATTAGCCATTAAATCAGCTTTGAAAGTAAGTTAGGTGTTATTTTATGGAGTGGATGATAAAATTTCATTGCATTTGGCGTCTTGCCTAAAGAACCGGACCTGAGAGAAAGGTCCTGTGGCCTGCGGCCGACTTTCTCCAGCTATGGCTGGCTATCTGGCTTCATTCTAGTGGGTATTTAAATTCATAAAACGTTAACAAACACATTAAACCTATTTTATTATCCACTAGCTTTTGCCCGCGGCTTCGCCCGCGTGAATTTCCCACGGGAACAGTGCTTTTTCCCGGGATGAAAGGTACCCTATGCCCTACTCAGTACTTTTGCCTATGTGTATGTAAAATTTCAAGAAGATTGGTTCAGTAGATAAAGCGTGAAGAGGTAACAAACAAACTAACAAACAAACTCACTTTCGCATTTATAATATTAGTTAGGATTAGGGTTTCTATTACTTCATTGAAATTCTTAAAGTAAAATTCCTCAAATGAACAAATTAGTTTGATAAAACATGCTAGATCCTATAATAAAAACACACTTTTCAAGCAAGCTACTTCGCATTATTCTAAAAAAAGTTTCAATGTTGAAAGTCTACTCTCGTCTATAGAAACCATTGTGGAAACCGGGACAGTCTCGCCGTGCAAGATATTTCTAGATCAAGGTGCGATATTGTGACTGCGTCTAGCGAATATTTGATCAATGTCGCAATATTGGACGGAGAAGGGACAATCAGTATCTACTAGATGCAAGATCCTCCACCTTTAGTTGTATTCTTTATGACTAAGGGTCATGGGCATTATATGGAATGAAACACATACAACGACTATCTTGGCAATGCTAATGGAGTGGTTTGCCATTGCCTTTTTCATTTCACATACTATAGCTGATAATCATCAACCAGAATGCAGGTTTCCTCACGATGTTTTTAAAGAGAAGACAGGCGTCGTGTCGTATCAAGACCTTAAACGTATTAGCCGAGAACAGAGAAGTATGGCGTATTCTCCACTGACAAGAGCGCGGCTCTTAAATAAGAAAAAGAAGTTTTTTTCACCGGAAGCAAGTGGTGGTCGGTGAAAATTACCATACATGAGTCAGATTGGTATACAAAACTCATATAGCATGGGCAGGATTTGAACCTGGCACCTTTACAGCTACAGGCGGACGCCTACCACCCGGCTACCACAGCACTGCAAAATTAGGGCTCATAAATCTAGCTTCTGCCCTTGGCTTCACTCGTGTTAATGTCTTTTTACACGACTGACCAAAAAAGGAGTGTTATGTTTTCAGGGTTCATGTATGTATGTAAGTTTATTTATTACTCCATAAGTCCTGAACGGCTTAACAGATTTTGATGTGAGAGGTATTGTTAGATTCCTTGTATTCCTCCGAGTGACATAGGCTATGGAAGTTGCCGTTGCAGTTTTATTTTTAAATAATTAGCTTGTTCACCCCTTTCACACCCTTGAGATTGGAACTACCAGAATTCCTTTCTCAGTGCTATATAAACCAGGGTGGTCGGTTAGGAAGGACACATGAGCCGGCTCTACTAGTATGTAACATGAATAGAATTGACTTACAGCAAAATGAGAGTGATATGTTAATATTAATGGTCTATGCGATCGATTACACAAACTCGAGTCTTCCATGCTGGTCTGGGAGCGAAGAAAAAACATAGAATGTGCTAGCTGCTTCTCTTCCCGCGCAGATTGTAAAAGTCAATCGAAGGAAAGGGCTTTAAACTGGGGATTCCTCCACTCATAGGCGAGGGGCTAGCAACCTGTCACTGTTTTGAATCTCCATTCCATCAAAAAGCCCACTACTCAGCTAAGCGTGGCCTTCGAGTCTCACGACTCTTGGCTCTGTCTACCCCGTTAAGGATAAAGACGTGATTGTATGTATGATTCTTTCTATTCGTGATTCCTATACAATATGGATTTAGCACAATTGTAGTTTACTACATTCGTGATTCTACACAGTCGTTAATTTAACGCAATCGGGATTCTTTCTATTCTTGATTCTACACAATATGGGTTAGTCGTAACTGCGGTTTACTACATTCGTAATTCTATACAGCCGACTGCGATCTCTATTACTGGATATATCTTTCTTGGTTTCAAGGATATGGAGTGAAGGAAATCCAACTGGCTTCGGCAATGTCACGTTCATATAAACTCGAGTTGATTCCGAGTGCCCAGTGCGAATAAAATCTTGCACTACGCACACTGAACACATTTTATTTACTTAATTTTGTTTTATTTAAAGCTCTGATAAAACTGGATATATTTTTACAAATAAACCGAACCGGGTGTCTATTAAAATACAGATTTTTATCACATCGATTATCATGTCCCAGAAAACTATTCCACGTTTTTTAATATATTTTTTGTTAAAACATCGAAAAACTTATTATCGCAGTTTCATAATATCGAACAACATTTCCTAAAAAAAAGTTATAAAATTTCTACTATTTCAAGAAAAACGATATATCAAACTAACATTTCACACATGTATTAAGATATCGATGTAATCATTTATAATAACATGTTTCAATATGTAACGATGCGCATCATTACTTTTAATCGCAGTAACGTTTCATCGAACGCTGCATTCGCTTGTTGTTGCTTAAAACATGCAAAAATGTATAGCAAGATTGAGGCATACAGCAAGCATGCATGCAGCAAGCACAACAAACATTTAGCAAGCATCAGCAAGCATAAGGCAAGCATAAAACAAGCATGCAGCAAGCATGCAAACATGCATGCAGCAAGCATGCAAACATGCAGCAAGCCTGCAGCAAGCATGCAGCAAGCATGCAACAAGCATGCAGCAAGCATGCAAACATGCAGCAAGAAAGTATTTCTGGGTGGCTCCACCAGAAGACTCGCTCCGTCGGCCCTTCGATTCATTCGGGCACTTAACCTCGCTCGCTCGAGAGGTCGCCGGCTCGCTTCGCTCGCCACCTCCCCCCCTCGCTTCGCTTCGGCCTCGTGCCCTCATTTTCTCAGGACCTCCTTCGCGAGCCTTCTGGTTCCGCGCGAAGGAATAACACTCTAGTATATGACAAAGTTGAGCCACGTGGAGTCGGGGTGCTCTGAGCCGGATTTGTGATCCATTTATAATTAGTGGACTAGCTATAAATTTACTGTTGATCAATACAATACTACCAGATTAATCTGTCTATATGGGGTAACATAATAATGTAATATTTGATGTTTCAAATATATTGCAACTGAAACTTACGTGGAAATAAAATTATGGGTAACAAAACTTTGATGTTTCATTATTTCTCATATCACTTAACCTCGCTCGCTTCGGCCTCGTGCCCTCATTTTCTCAGGACCTCCTTCGCGAGCCTTCTGGTTCCGCGCGAAGGAATAACACTCTAGTATATGACAAAGTTGAGCCACGTGGAGTCGGGGTGCTCTGAGTCGGATTTGTGATCCATTTATAATTAGTGGACTAGCTATAAATTTACTGTTGATCAATACAATACTACCAGATTAATCTGTCTATATGGGGTAACATAATAATGTAATATTTGATGTTTCAAATATATTGCAACTGAAACTTACGTGGAAATAAAATTATGGGTAACAAAACTTTGATGTTTCATTATTTCGATGAAATACATAAAATATGAAAAGAAATAACGATAGTGTGTTTGTACGTAATGAATAATCGTGTAAATGAAATTTCGATGTAAACAGATTTAAGGATTTGTTATTTATTGTATTAAAATATCTGCGAATGGTTTTATGGGACATGAAAATCGTTGAAGTAAATTGCGATAAAGTGATGGGTTCCCAAACCGAACCAGTTGGACTCGCCACTTTGCACAAGAAAAAAAAAAGAAAACAATCTTCTTCTTACAAGTAGATAAAAAATTCTTTTTTTAGCTCATATGTTTCAGCGATTATGAAAATTTTGGTTTATGTAATTTATGTAATACTAGCTTTTGCCCGCGGCTTCGCCCGCGTGAATGTCCCACGGAAAGAGTGCTTTTTCCTGGGATGTAAGGTTCCCTATGTCCTGCTCCGTACTTCTAACTATGTGTATAAAAAATTCAGGAAGATTGGTTCAGGAGATGAAGCGTGAAGAGGTAACAAAGAAACAAACTCACTTTCGCATTTATAATATTAGTTAGTTGAGCACACTCACTACTTATTACTTTTAAAGACGGTCTTTTTTTTTAATATTATTAAGGATCTACCGGGTTAAAACACAAACACACAGACACTTTAGACATAGTATCCGCTAGAATCCTTTGAGGCCTAAACTTGTAATTAAATTACAAATTACTAGTAATGCTTTCGCAGACTATTACTTCATTACATCATAAAGTTAATAGTAAGCTAAAAACCGCAAAGAGAATTCTATTATAGTGGTCACGACAGGCAGGAAGCTATGTCAGTTATGTAATTCATTATCTTACTTCTCAGTAATATTTAGCTTATGTCCGCGACTTCGTCCGCGCGACAGGTTGTAAGCGGCGAATCAAGATGAAACCTGTGCCAGATTTTTAGTTAGACCTTCAACAATTCAATTGTGAAAATAGCATTAAATTAAATCAGTATTTTTTTGTATGATTTGCATACAAATATACAGACAGAGAGACCGACAAAAATCAATTCATATAATAAAATTGTAACTGGTTGTCTGTACACAAGAGATATCTAAAAAAGTCCTTATGAGGGTCTTTATAAGGCTAATACATAGAAGCCAAAACAACTTTTTTAGAATTTTGTCTGTCTGTCTTTCTGTCTGTATGTTTGTACGCGCATGATGCAAAAACTACTGGACCAATTTTGATGCGGTTATGTTATATTAAGAAGGTCTATCTGAAAATCTGGAGTAGGTTTCATCTTGATATACACAGCTTATAACCGGAGAAATTAACAATAGTAAATTACGCGCGGACGAAGTCGCTGGCACAAGCTAGTGGTAGATAAATTTAAAAAAATTAAATGCACGTCAGATTACTCGGCAATAAATGCATATTTCACGGCTTGTAATTACTGACCGTTGGATATCAAATGCAATTCTATTTAGCGCGGCCTTGGCAGTGGTAACCGCCTGACTACCACGATCGACTTGCATTCTAATGCTTTAATTAGCTGGTACAGACTGGATTATTTGTAGTATTCAGATCAATTATATATGCTTACGTTCCGTTGTTTCATCCACACAGATGTAGTATCACTTCTTTATCTCTTACGGGATAGACAGAGTCAATAGTCGCGTGAATAAGGCCATGTTTAGCTGAATAGTGGGTTTATTTAAGGGAATGAATCCTAAAATATTATAAATGCGAAAGTGAGTTTGTTGGTTTGTTTGTTACCTCTTCACGCTTTATCTACTGAACCAATATTCCTGAAATTTCGCGTACACATAGCTAGAAGTACGGAGAAGGACATAGGGTACCTTTCATCCCGGGAAAAGGCACGGTTCCCGTGGGAAATACACGCGGGCGAAAGCTAGTAAAAAAATAATGAGAGGTTGTTACCCTATTACCAAGAATCCCTAGTTTTAGGCTCACTTCCTTCGCCCCTTTCCCTTGATTGACTTTTGCAGTCAGCGAGAAGGAAATCAGCTAAAACATTATGTTTTTCTACGCTCCAAGTGTGAATGGATATGATATTGCTAAAAGCAAATTGATTCCCACTGTATTACCATTAGTAATTAGTCTTAGTTGGAAATACCTACTTAAATAATTGAAACCAATTAGGTAGTTTTTAAATTTATTGTTTGGGAAAACGACATTATTTTTCCAAATTAATGTGGTAGGCTTGAGTAACCGTTATTGTCTTTGTAACGTCTTAATGTCATTTTAATTGTTTAATATTCACGTGATATACAATTTTAATATTGATAGTTATCTGAACTTGATAACACGATACCAAATAATTAATGCTATATGCTACTATGTGTAGGTGACATATATCGTAAAGTTAGAAAAAATGGATTTCGTATTATGATTTTAATATGACTCTTAAATAAATAATACAAGACTCTTAACTAGCCGCTGAATATCAGATGCCTTTAGGGGACTTGAAAAAATAATCTGACACCAGATTTTTCTAGTTATTTATAACCTTGTTATAGAAATAGAAAAAAAATGACATTCTTTAAAAAAATGTTTTTTTTAAAGAATAGTAGGCAACGCTGCAGCATGCTGGTTTCCTGATGGTAAGCAATCACCGCAGTCCATCGATACCAGCGGCCCTAAAAAGGCCACTGATGCGTTGCACGTTGACTTTTAAAGAAAGCGATAGGCTCTTTTCTTGAAGGTCCCAATGTCGAAGCTATTCGGGAACACCGCTGATATATTTTTTTCTTACTTTATTTACTTTTACACACTCGATAATAAGAAGAAGAAGTATGTAAATAAAAGGTGAAAAACAGCCTGTCAAAAAACTCGATATCTACCGAACGGATTCTCTTGTAGTTTTCACAATGATACTCAAGGAAAAAGTTATGTAATTCAGTCGGGCGAAGCAGGCAAATTCTAATTAGTTTAATTTCAGTCAAAGTCCATGGAAAGAAACAAAACACGATAGAACAGAACTAGAAACTGGTATCTGACAATCCCATGTGCATTAAGTAATGGAAGTCACGATTATGCGATCGTTTGGGTTATTTCTTATGCAGGTTTCCGGTAATGTCATTTACTGATACTGAGCAGCTAACTAATAGTTTGGTAGTGTAATTTTAATGCATAGATGTAGTGATAGTATTTGTTTTATAGCTGTAATAAACTGTTTAACCTAGTATTTATGCGACATTTGATATAAATTCATTTGTTAACATCAGTCGTCGTTGGATTAACTAATTTGGAAGAAATAAAAATTTATTGTTAGAAAAATCTACTCACATAAAATTGGTTTTTATCATAGAAAAAGGATAATTAGACTGAATAGGAATAGACTGGTCTTATTTTTATTAACACCAATTGCTAAAGTAAACTCTCACTAAAAAAATTTGATGTAAAATGTTGCCATATGACTCGAACTGTCAAAAAGTTATGATAACTCAAGTTATTTTAAATCCATGGATCTCATGTAGAGCCAAGCTTCTAACTCTATACTTACGCTCTAACTCTCAAAGCCCTAATTTCACAAACTCTACACTACTGTTCGGCGTTTCGCTAACGTCACATGAAAAATTTATTCACTGTTCATTACATTTCAGTTTATACAATTGATTTTGTAGTAACAAAACGATCAAGCCACATATTTTAAGTCAGGTGTAGAGTTTATGAAGTTAGGACTTGTAGAGTTAGAAACTTGACTCTACATTAGATAACTTTTTGTCAGTGCGCCTCGTCCTGCATTTGCGCGTTGTGCGCCTCATTTTACATGAAAATGTTTTTTTGTGGGATATTACCACAGGATATTACTTTCGCAACAAAATTATTTTATGAATGTAGAAAGATCTCTTCGATCTCAATTCGCAGCCTACAGGCATAATTTATAACGTAGAGGTCAAAGGTCAATGCTTCGTCATCTCATCTCACGTTACATGAGTCTTATGTAAGTTTACAAACTTTTAATTTATTTTTAGATACATACAAGTACATATAAGCCCGCGCGAATTTTACACCAAAACAGTCATCCTACTATTCTAATAATATTATAAATGCGAAAGATTGAATGTGAGTTTGTGAGGATATTTGTTACGTACGCAATCACGCAAAATCTACTAGACGGGTTTGGGTGAAATTTTGTGTAACGGGAGCTCATAGGGTACTTTTTATCACGAAATTCCCACGGGAACGGGAGTCCTGGGGCGCGGCAAGTGAACTAAAAGAAATCAAATTGCTCAATCTAAAATTACATGAAAATCAGCTCATTATTTTACGAGTTTATTGCGTCAAAACATACAAATAGCCAGATAAAACAATGATAATCATATTTTCGTAATTAAGAATTTATTTGACATTTTTTATAGCGCATTAGCCTGGATAACGAAAGTACCTAGGAAAGATATCTAATATCAAAAAATCTTAAAAAATGTAAAACAATAATCGTAAAATACACTAATTAGTCTAGATTTAAAAAAAATAGCTATTCACTCTTAACAGTTTTGTCTTGACCGCAATTAAGTGTCCTGCATATTTTAATTAACACATTTTTTAGGTTATCAGATAAAGACATTGTTAAATATTTTGCAGCTACCGCTTTCTATTTGGACCCCGTTCGCGCTGTGCCGCTAAAAGTATTTAATTTCGCTAAAAATAAAGTTAAATATTCAATCAATACAGGTTTCACTCAAGTTTTAATATCTTCTTCTTCGTATGCTCTTGCTAACGACATTGGATACTTTAGAACTAAGTAATATACATGGGCCATTTTAGGCCCAATCACAGATTAGACTAGCTGGGCCTAAGCAAAGCCTCTATTCTTTAACCACACACACACTGATTGCGCCGCCCACGGATAATGTTAAAAGGTATTAGATGAACAGATTTATTGATTTGCAGCATAAAGTTAAAAATACACTCTGCTTTAAGGGGGGTTAGGCGGTCAGCGAAAATTCATATGAAGCGGCTGAGGCGGGGGGGGGGACGTCCCGGTTGCGCGCCATTCACATTTTTATCAACAAGTTAATAGAAATGTTTAGTTTTTCAAAAATTTAAATCAGTCACGAAATCGAAAAGGTAAAATACCTTTGTGTTGGTGATTTTAAAACATTTTTTATTATAAAACACGGATGTTATCTGTATTCATATGAAATTTTAGAGGTAACTTCAGGATTTTTTTCTATCGAGCAAAATTTTTCCCATCGTGTTTTGGAAACAGTCCTCATTTTAAACATACGTTCTACAATACATATCAGAAATTTCAGGGCGAAAACTCTTCAATTCTTTAAACAGCAGCTTATAGAAAACAGCCAATATTGCCGTTTTCACTTACCGAGAGCCCTTAACCACATAGGGCATAGACACATTCTCGAAGTGTGCGAGAACTTTTTTTGTAAGATTTGATTATAATAAAAGATTCATTTTTATTAACTTTTAGCTTCTGCCCGTGACTTTATCCGCGTGTAATTTACTATAATTAATATTAGTTAAGTACAACAATTTGAGTAATTTTAAAGTAACTGTTGAACGAAGATTATTTTTTCTTTATATTTTGCTAAGTCGCGCCCCAAGGCATGTTTAAAACTAGGCAGTTTGCTTAGAGTAAATTTGTCATGTGGTGTCCTCTCCATACATCTATCTGTTGCATCCTTGCATCTGTATCTTTTGAAGCGTAAAGTAAGTTCTCATTTCAATATACTGAATTAAAATAATATCTAAAAAACGATCGCAATACTTGATGGCATTACAAAACAAACAGAGAATTATCACAAAGACAATGTAAATTGTCGCAATTTCGATCTTCATTTACGTTAGCAATATAACAATATACTCATGGTTTCAGATGGCCGCTCCCACACAATAGCTCGTCTTCAACTGCGATGTTTTACGTAAGATCGGACTATAAACATTATTTACAAATTAAAAACCACTTAATCGGATTACATCTGATAACTAAATTGAACTAAAAAGAATTGGGTGTGATCTGTCTTTAGAAACGAAGTTTTTTTTATTTTAGTACGACATTTTTTTTGTGATTTTGCAGACATTATTTTATTAGTCAAAGTCAAAATCAAATGTTTTATTTAAATGGGCTTCAAAATAGCACTTTTAATATATATCGTGATAATACATAATAAGCTAGATTAGTTAGTTCACGTCAGAAAATTACTTAAAGCTAAGGTTACTTACTATCCTATAAGGCTAAGGTTAAAGCTAGTATTTTTCAGATAATAAAATTAACACTACTGAACAGGTACGTACACCAGCCGTAACTTTACGGAAGACAAACATTATGTATTTTATAACGAGATGAATATTTTAATAACATTGTGAGAAAATTGATAAGACAATCAGATTCTGTTTTAATAAGGTAATTTAGTTATTGTGTTTGGTATAATGTGAATATACTTATTACTATAAAATTGTTTTACGTAAGTATTGTCTAAGTATTTCTTCTATTTAATTTGAATAATATTTAAAAATTATATTATTAATGAATATTTAAAATAATATATAATATATAATTTTAAAATCAAAGTTATTTGAAGGCTTGAAGGCACACTTATAGGTGGTGGCACACAAAGTATAGCAGTACTTACACAAACTCGACACAAAAGACCCATGATTTTTTTTGTAAACATGTCCGTGAACCCAACTTTCTTTCCAATACATCCGATGCAGAAGAAAGCGCGCCGATGCAGTCAACGCAGTCGCTTCACATTATAATCGCGCCACGACGCATGCGCGACTCACAGACACTCGGCCTCGCGTCGCCGCAGCTCGCGCGCGCAAACCAATGTGACCATCGACAAAAACGCGGGAGTCCATCCCTTGTTCCGAATGTTTGAAATTCAAATTTAAAAAAATGCGTTCCTTATTTTTCTTCTGTGCGTGTGTATACGTAGTGGCAGGACAGAATTTTAACGATATGGCAAATATGCCGAAATACGACGAAAGATATGACTATTTGGATGTGGACGCGTTGTTTAATAGCAAAAGGCTAGTCAGGAACTATGTGGATTGTCTTATAAGTGCCTCGAGGTGTACACCGGAAGGAAAAGCTCTGAAAAGTAAGTGGAAACAAACCAAACATGTTTATAAATTCTTGACTTGATCGAACTTTTCAAGGCCGAAAAGCTTTTCATTGACATTGTTTTCGTAGCGGTTTTACAGTTTTTTTAATTATATGTATATCTTTTGATTGGGAAAGCTATATCAAGCGTTTATTTTTATTATGCAAATACGAGAACCACTAAAACTATTTCTTTGCCATACAAGATTATAAAGTATAAGCGGTCGTAAAATATGATAGGTATAATAAGATATGACTGTTATTTGCTCATTATTTTTAATATAATTCAATATGGTTGTTTTCAGAAACATAATAACAGATTTTATCTATTCCATGTCTAAGGTTAAACAAACATAAACATATTTTTTAACGTTTTTTGTTATATTACTTTTTAGTTACTAATTAATTAGTAATAATTACCAACTTACAAATACTTTTTTTTGCAAAAGAATCCTAACTAATATTATAAATGCGAAAGTGAGTTTGTTTGTTTATTTATTTGTTTGCTTTATCTACTGAAACAATCTTTCTGAAATTTCGCTTACACATAGAAGTACTACCCCCACGGGAAAAAGGCGTGATAATATGTATGTATGTACCTATAAAAGTACTGAAAAGGACATAGGGTACCTTTCATCTCGGAAAAAAGCACTGTTCCCGTGGGAAATTGACGCGGACGAAGCCGTGGGCAAAAGCTAGTATTAAATATTATCAATTTGAGTACAGGTCACTTAGTTACTGATGCCAAACATAGTCATGCAGCCATTTTTCATTTTATTAATATGCATAATTGAATTTGCTAATGATTACGAGGCCTTGTCATAAAAATACCACAATTATCACCAATTATACTATTACGGGTCATATTGGATATTTAGCCTTATACATTTACATGTCAAAACTTTATACATATAAGTACTTATATAAAGTCGTCTTCACGTCAAGATAATAATATAATAATATCTAATATTTTTTTTGTCTTTGATGCTTTACATTTTAATGTTGTCAATAATAGATGTCGAAATAGAGTCTGTGCTTTCTTCATTTCCTATTCGACTACTTCGCTGGGAAATGTATGCGAATTTCAGTGATATGGGGTATGTTGCCTCTAATACTTGTTTCATTTACATTTCCATATATATGTTTTTTTTTTTAAGTACAAGTTGATATAGTTACCGAAACGATTACAGATATAAGACTTTTATATAATTTATATGTTATATCATATTATTTGTTTCATATATGAATGCCACGAAATAATTAAGAAAAAATAAGTCACAGAATGACATGTCATTTTTGGGACACTTGTTATTAGATAACTGTTACTTACAAAACATGGTCCCTAGATCCAAAAACACGTTTTTCATAGAAATTGTGTGTGTTATATAAAAAGCGGAAGCCTGTCGATACTGTTCCGAATAGAACGGCGAGGTCACAAACGAGCAAGTTGAACACAGTTCCTCAAAATGAACATGTTGTACGAATTGCGCAGATGAAAATTTTATTTGAAAACTTTTTTTTTTTACTTTGTTCAAAATCGACGACCATTTTATCAGTTAAATAAATATTTTTAACATTACATACATACATACATATTATCAAGCCTTTTTCCCGTGTGGTTAGGCAGAGACCAGCGATTTCCACTTGCTACGATCCTTACAGATCTCTCTTGCTTCCTCTACACTGATCATTCTCTTATTAAATACATATAGGTATGCATTGCATATTATAATGATGCCCGAAACATTAAAATATTTTTAAAATTTTACTAAAGTATTTATCAAATATTAGCGAGTATATCACACAAATACCATCCACTGACATGTTGTATTTCACCCACCAAACAAGAATATTAAAAGGTCATTTGATAAAAAAAATTTGCATAATAAATAAATTAGATAATGCCATGCAGAATGCACGCAACACAAATGATTAAAAGCCTTGTTTTTAAACACAAAGCTTGAAGCATGTCGTAAGAATGTATAACTAGTGGTTCTGTGAGAACAGTAGACCTCGCTAGCCCTTATGACCACGAAATAACCCGTATTACCGTTTCCCTGGCTTAGCAAAGTCATTTAAGAGTTCTGAAACCAACCTACCAATGCTGGAAAGAAAGTTTGTCTAAGCATTTCCCCCGTAACGATCCCCAGAACGTAACACCTAACACGTAATTGATATCATAATTTTGAAAATTTATCCCCTTCCCGAAACATTGTTCTTGTGGTTGGTCAAAATTATTAAAAATTTACTGAAACTTATTTGCCTCGAAGTGCATGGAATAGGTTATTTGCAATTTGCGCAAAAAATTACCAATGAAAGTTCAATTTGAAATCAACATAAAATCTTTTTCCAAAAAAATTGAACCGCCTTCAATACTACACTTAAAATCAAGAAATAATAAAGCTACCTACCGGTTGAGAAGAAGTTTAGCTTTATTATTTCTCGATTTTGAGTGTAGTATTGAATGCGGTTTTTTGGAAAAAGATTTTATTTTACCCTTTTTGTTTATTTCATTTGACCAATAAGCCAGATAAAGCAATTTTTCAAATCGGTCCAGGCATCATTGAGTAATCGGGAAACACAGTATTTGCAACAACGTTGGCCATCTATGGACTTCTTCATCAGTTTCACCTCATCAAGTTGAGTCACTTAAAATCAAGTTTGTTTTTAAGGAAACTTACAGCGACACGTTTATCTTAGATTAGTAATTTAATCAGTCTAAGCTTTTTACGTTAGACAAAAAACTGCGACCTCTTCGGGCCAATAATATTTTACTTTCATTTCCATTTAACAAAAATGACATTTTTGATACAAGCTTTTATTGTAGCCAAAAGCTCGATGATGAAGAGGTACGAATCAAACGTGAAGGAATTGAATAAAAATCAATAGTTCAACTCAAGATGTGTTTATTTAGAGAATAATTTAAACACACGAAATGTTACACGTTCCGCTAGACTCCATAGGCAAGTATATAAGAACATACATATAGAACCACATCCGGTGACCACAGACAAATCATAGATATTCCAAAGACTAATAGAAATTACATTGCCATCATAAAATACAACACCCTCCCTCAATGTAATTACCTTACAAAAAACAATTATTCAAACTCTAGACCACACTTAACTATACATCTATTAAACAACTCTTTGTTCAATGGCTTTGTGAACACATCAGCAGGTTGTTGACCTGTCCTTATATAACTAACATTAATTTTCTTATTTTTTATCAAATCTTTGATAAAGTGGAAACGGATGTCTACATGTTTCAGACGCTTAATGCAATCTGTTGCTGCAGTTAATATTGCTGACTGATTATCGCAAGAAATATTTACAGGGCAAACACTCTGGAAACCAAAATCACTTAAAATGTTTATAATCCAGCATGCTTCGCTGGCAGCCATGCTCAAAGCAACATACTCGGACTCAGTTGATGACAGGCTTACTGATGCCTGTTTTCTAGAGCTCCATAATATCAAACAATTTGAAAATAAAAACATGTATCCAGTGGTGGACTTTCTGTCCCTTAAATCCCCACCCCAGTCAGCATCACAAAACCCTTCTAAAATTACATCCCTACACTTATAAATCAGTTTATATTGTAATGTAAATTTAACATAACGTAACACTCTTTTCAAAGCAGTTAGTAAAACATTATTGGCACATTTTTGATACCTACTCAACATTGTAACTGCAAAACATAAATCAGGTCTTGTACCTTGAACAGCATACATCAAACTACCTATTATTTGTCTACACAATTTTTCAATGTTTACATCTACTTGTTGACTTTCAAGAATTTTATAATTAAAATTACAATCCATTGGTGTACTCATAGGCTTACAGTTTTCCATTTTAAATTTTTTAAGAACATTTTCAAGATATTCCCTTTGATTTAATTCAGTAACTCCCTTTTCTAAATCTTGTTTAACATGAATCCCAAGAAAGTTTGATACAAATCCCAAATCCTTCATGTCAAATTTACTATTCAGCATGGACTTAAGGTCGCCTATTTCCTTTTCACTGTCACCAAAAATTAACAAATCGTCAACATATAACAAAACATAAGTGTTAGAATTACAGTTACGTTTAATATACAAACAGGAATCACTCTGGGATCTGGCAAAGCCTACTTTCATTATTACAGAATTAAATTTATCATTCCAGTATTTGGGTGACTTTTTAAGCCATATAAAGACTTATTTAGCTTAACAATATTTTTATCCCCGGTATAAGCACCTTCTGGTAACTGTAAATACACTATTTCATCAATATTCCCATACAAAAAAGCCCCTGTTACATCCATCTGATAAATATGCAATTTCATCTTTGTAGCCACCGACACAAATAACCTAAAAGTTGATAATTTAGCTACAGGTGCATAGATTTCATACATGTCCATCATATCATCCTGCTCAAACCCCCTTGCCACTAATCTGGCCTTGTACTTGACAGTATCATTAAAATGTTTTATTCTTAAAACCCACTTACTACTAATTACCTTTTTATTTACTGGCACATCACATATTTCCCAAGTTTGGTTTTCTTTTAAAGTTTGCAACTCTCTGTCGATCGCCTCTTTCCAGCTCGAAGCATCTGGCCTGCTCATGGCCTCCCTGTATGACACTGGATCTGGAATGTCACTAACATGCACATTGTTACATTTATAAAACGATGTTTCTTTCCTTCTTCTTATAGGTCTCTCACGACTGTAAGACTGTACATTTTCATCGTCAGAGAAACTTAAATTCCCACTTGGTTCATAATCACTTCCAGATTCTGTCTCATATACTAACTCGTCACTATCATCCTCAGATTTATTATTCTCCTCTTCATTCACCACAATCTCAGTCTCCTGGTGCTGTTGATTATCTAATGTCACTGTTTCTATTGTTTCCTCAGTTATATTTCTTTCATTTTCTAGGAAAACTAAATCTCTTTTCATTTCTACTGTATTCTTCTGGGGAAAGTATATCCTGTAACCTTTTACTTCTTCATTATATCCCACCATTAATCCTTTCTCTCCTTTCTTTTCCCATTTTCTTCTTCTTTCTTTAGGAATATGCGCATATACTGGAGCGCCAAACACCATCAATGTGCTAATATCAAATGTCTTGTTTGTCCAAACTTCAAATGGTGATTTTCCTTCTGTTTTACTCTTTCCAGTTCTATTTATGACAAATACTGCTGTATTCACAGCCTCTGCCCATAGTTTTTTAGGTAAATTCTTTGCAAGCAACATCGTCCTGGCTGCTTCAACCAATGTTCTGTTCTCCCTTTCAGCTTTTCCATTTTGCTCAGGCGTATATGGCACAGACAATTGATGAGTAATGCCACGCCTTGAGAACATTTCTTTCACCTCCTTGTTTGTAAATTCTAAGCCATTGTCGCTTCTAAAAATCATAACCTTATTTCCAGTAATATTTTCAGCTTTGTTCAAAAATTCTTCTATGTAGCTCTTGGTTTCGTGTTTATTTTTAATGAAATATGTATATCTGTAGTTAGAAAAATCATCCTTGATCAACAAATAATATCTCGAACCGCCTAGCGACGTCTCCTCCATCGGGCCACACAAGTCGGCGTGTACCAACTCGCATGTTTTCGTACTAACATAGTCACTTCTTGTGAAAGGTAACCGATGAATTTTTCCTTGTAAACAACTCTCACACTTCGGGACAAATCTTTGTTTGGCGTCGATGTTGTTTTTCTGCAATACTGCCTTGACGTGCTCGAAGTTTTGGTGTGCTAATTTTTCATGCCACATATTTATGTCGTTCAACTCTGATTTTGCAACATATGCCGTATTGCATTTAAAGCGCAAATCCATATAATAACCATTTCCAACTCGATTTGCAATCGCACAAACAACGCCATTTTTATAAAATTTGCAACAGTTGTCATCTGTCATCATGACATATCCCTTGTCAGTCGCTCGGTTGACAGAGAACAAGTTTATTTTCAAGTCAGGAACGAATAGTACATTGTCTATGGTTGAATCAATCCATTCATTTCCGTTTCGCACCTGCACTGCCATCTGTCCACGTCCTAACACACTAATTGCGCTTCCATTACCGACTATCACTGTCTCTTGTACATTATTTGTAAAATGCGTAAACAATGCACGATCACAACACATATGTTCATCTGCACCAGAGTCTACGAGCCACTTAGATTGTTCATACTGTCCGTACACTGAGTTCACCACCACAAATGCATTATTTTTCTTATCATTGTCGTTATTACGCCTATTGTCCTTGTTTTTCTTGAACCAACACTGATTTTGAAAATGTCCGACTTTACCACAATAGAAGCATTTGTTATTCGAGTTCCCTTCACTGTTCTTTTTATCACTGTCTCTGTTACTTTTACACTCATTCTGGAAATGTCGTATTTTCCCACACTTGAAACATTTTACCGGCTTTCTACTCTTCACAACAAAGGCAGACGATGAAGTTTGCTGCGGCTCCTCATTTTTGCTCTTTAACCTTTCTTCTTCCATTAGTAATCTCGCGACTAGATTATCCAATGTTTGTTTGTCATCCGGAGCGGATTCCCATGCCGAAATAAAGTGTTTATATTCTTCCGGCAAAGACATAAGTATTTTCGTGATAACGAATTTTTCTGAGATATCTTCTCCCATTTGTTTCAGCTGGCTCTGCATTTCCTGAATTTTTGACAGAAACAGACATATCGGTATCTTTTTCATATTTGTATTGAAAGAATCTCTGTTGAACAATGTGAATGCTCGTCTCTGTCTTCTGTTCATACACACTCTGGAGCTTCCTCCACATTTCAGCTGCAGTTGAGCACGAGATTATGTGTAACATCACATCTTCAGTGATTCTCGTCACTATTAATGACTGCGCCTTGGCATCCTTGTTTTCCCATGCGGCCAATGCAGTTTTCTCAGACCCTTCTGGTTTTTTACTTCGGCCTTCCACTATATGCAACCAACCTTGCCCACGCAACAGTACTGTCATCTGAAACTTCCATACATTCCAGTTCCTGGGACCTTCCAGTTTTATGGTATTCAAATGTTGTTGCAATTGTAAACCTTCCATCTTGATCTATCGCCTTCCTGCACACGTCGCAAATTCCTAACCTCTCTCCCGGCTAGTCTCAAGTGCAGTGTTTTTACTATTATTTCTATCCAATTCTCTGCGGTATATGTGCCTGGGCCCATAACCTGAAGGAATTGAATAAAAATCAATAGTTCAACTCAAGATGTGTTTATTTAGAGAATAATTTAAACACACGAAATGTTACACGTTCCGCTAGACTCCATAGGCAAGTATATAAGAACATACATATAGAACCACATCCGGTGACCACAGACAAATCATAGATATTCCAAAGACTAATAGAAATTACATTGCCATCATAAAATACAACAAAACGAGCCCAAACTCGATGAGATTGTGTCATTTTATTGGGGATTTCCTATAGCTCTCTTCCAGCATCAGACCCTGGTTACTATACATATAGGATCATAGTACTCATCGATACGAATCCAACGAGCCCAAATTCGATGAAGCTGTGTCGTTTTATTGCCGGGTTCCTATAGCCCCCTTCCAGCTCTAGCATCAGAACCTGGTTACCGAAATACTCGTCAATACGAATCAATCAGTCAATCTAATCAGTCCAGCTATCTGCGAGTAATCGAGTAACAACTGCAATTACGTGGGCCATCTATATAGTCTTCATCATCAGTTCCACCTCACCAAAATGTGCTATTTTAAGCAAATACACAAGTTGATATAAAAAATATCCAGATCGCTTCAGGTATGCTTATAAAATTTGAATAGTTCCCTCGATTTCTCTAGGATCCCGTCATCAGATCCTGAGACTATGGGACCAAACTGGAAGTTCCAAACAAATAAAGAATTTTTCAAATCCGTTCATAAATGACGGAGCTATGCGGGCGCCAACATAGGAAAAAAATATAGCCAGTTTGAAGAACCTCCTTTTTTTGGTTTTTGAAGTCGTCGTCGGTTGAAAAAGCCATCAAGCCATGTAATATGATATTTGACAAAAAAAAAACTTGATTAAATCAAGTTACTCTTGTAAACTCATGAAATAATTACCAAAGCGAGTTTTACGTTTATTAAAAGCTTTGCTGCGCCATCTATTGATTTTTTTGTGAACTATTATAGTATAAGAATTTAAATATATGGAATTAAACCGCTTTTATTGAATTTCACTATGTTGTTCAGACAAAAAAGTTGCGTCTTAATAAGAATAACAAAAAATTCTAATGACATTTTTGATTTTTTTTTTAAACAGCTGAGATATGAGGTTTTTTTTATTTATTTCCGCCATTTTTTAAAATTTCGAAAAACTGGCTCGACTAAAAAATTCTATAAAATTACCGAACCTGCTCACAAAATTTCATGAGAATCGGTTCAGAAATGCGACCTGTAGGCGATAACATCCGGACAGACAAAAGAATTTTCGGCTAGTGGAAACTGAGACGCTTCGCTCGCTTCGCTCGCTCGGTCGATTAATTATACATGCGATATGCATATATCGCTTGAAATGTTACCTTTGTTTGTAAAATTATTATCCCGCTAAAACCATTTTTATTTCTAACTAGCTTTTGCCCGCGGCTTCGCCCGCGTGAATTTCCCACGGAACTGTGCTTTTTCCAGGGATGAAAAGTACCCTATGTCCTTCTCAGTACTCCTAACTATGTGTATGCAAAATTTCAGGAAGATTGGTTCAGTAGTTGAAGCGTGAAGAGGTAACAAACAAATAAACATACAAACTCACTTTCACATTATGTATGATGTAGCCAAAACAAGACTATATCACTCGCACTGTAAAAAAATTATCAAATCTCATGTAGAGCCCATAGACTTATCCTAATCCTAACTAATATTATAAATGCGAAAGTGAGTTTGTTTGTTGATTTATTTGTTTGTTTGTTACCTCTTCACGCTTCATCTACTGAACCAATCTTCCTGAAATTTTGCATACACATAGTTAGAAGTACGAAGAAGGACATAGGGTACCTTTCATCCCGGGAAAGAGCACAGTTCCGTGGGAAATTCACGCGGGCGAAGCCGCGGGCAAAAGCTAGTATAGTATAAGTTCATAGGTAGAGCCAAGCTCACCCAACACACTCGAACTCTACAAGCTTTTCTTCACAAACTCTATTTTTGTCATGTTAATTGGTTTGGCCATTTCGTTATATCAACAAGAATATTGTATAACAGAAAAATAAGGAACAGTGAATATGTTACGGTAAATCTGATTAATTGAAAATTATTAATATTTTTACAAAATTATTAATATTAACCACATGTTTTGGTAAATATGATTAAAGGATCGAAATTTATTACTTTTAGTAGTAATTATTAATAATTCACGACACATATTGGTAAAAGTTATAAAATAAATAAAAACCCAATGTTTTTTGACCATCAGGTATTTATTTATGATATTAAACACTGTCTTACAATTATATTAATTAGAGATCACACAAACAAGGTTACTTGTACTTGCTTTAAAACGAAAGGACAACAAATTCACATATTCTGAACTAGAATATTAAATAAATCAAACTATAAGGGCACATTTATTATAAAATTAACAATAAAATTCTTATAAAAATCAAATCTACCATCAAACTTAAACTTTAAAAACTTTAACCCATATCTGCCCAGAACTATTTTTGGTCTCGGATGTCTCCCATTTTTAGATATGTTAGTACCTAAAGGGTACTTATGAAGGCTTTAAATGAAAATTTAAGGGGGGATGGGGGGAAGTGTGTTTTTTTCATTGGGTCGAAAACGACCCCTGGGGCAGATGTGTTACGTAAAATTAAGTTGATAAAAATGTATGTATGTATTACTTAACATTATTTATCGCAATAAAATAAGTGTGAATTCATGAATTATGATATGTAAATAGACATTATATTTTCTGCATGCCGAAAACGTTTTATTTTTACATAAAAAAAAACATTTAAATTAGTTTTGAGCCTTCTATATTACTTGCTCTGAGTTATTTCTTGTTTTTCTTTTCGCATTAAGTTAGGTCCACTAATTTAAATTTTAGGATAAAGTGGTGGAAAACTTCTTGCAGAGGTCTCGTTAACTTGTGACTATTCTTAGGAAGAGTCTTCATCGCCCAGGACTCGACTTTCCACCTACTTTGTGTTGAGTGACAGTACTATTTTTCGTTCACACTCTGTTCCACGGAATTAATTTTTTTTTTAGGAACAGCCACAAGTAAACAAGATTTCTGTTAAAGTTTTTTGTACAACTTTTTCCCAAAATTCAAACTAGTGGACCTAACTTGGTGTAAAAACAAAACAAGAAACAACTCGATGCAAGTAATCTAAAAGGCTCAAAAGTGATTTAAATGTATTTTTATGTAAAAGTAAATGTTTTCCGCGTGTAGAAAATTTGATGTTAATTACACGCCATAATTCATGAATCCGTACCTATTTTATTGCGATAAATAATTAAAAATAATATGATATTACATTTTTATTCAACATATTTTTAGGTAACACAACTGCCCAAGGGGTCGTTTTCGACCCATCAATGTTTCGACAACATGATCTCAGTAACAAACAAATATTTTTTAAAATATATATGCACTATACTATAGATACACTATCGAACTATTATATAAATACAACATAACGAATATTTTTAAATGTATAAAATTATCAGTTAAAATTTTCGCAACAAAGACAAATATTATTGCCCTCCAAATTCAAGTCACAACTTTGACTGTCAATAGATTTAATAAACTGAGCAGTGTAACTAATTTCTCTATTTGTTTCAATAGATAATAGGTTGATCTTTTAATTGATAATCATAGACGTCACAAAAAATGGATATTTATGTGCAAATTATTTTTTTTTCTATGACACGTTTTTTGGGTCGAAAACGACCCGCTGGGCATATATGGGTAAACTTAAAAATTATTACATTTATCACTACTACGGTTAAATTATTAATAAAAACCGACAAATGTGATTAATTTATCACTTTAACCTCGACTTTCGGTAATTATTAATAATAATAGATAATTATTAATAATCATCAATTATTCACTCTTACCGTAACAAATACATTCTTCACTTTCCGCCCCGCCAGCGTTTGGAGCAGCACAGAAAATTGTAGAAAATTCTTCTAACTATAAAAACCATTGTACAGTTATCGCAAGGAGCAATCCTATAACGAAACCATTGATTATTCCCACAATTATTACACAGCGATGTATTAATCTTCAATTGTTTTGCGTTACCAACCGAGCCACTAATTACCACTTACTAAAGACTACGATCAACAAGAAAGACGCATGTAGGTACTCGTCTGCAGAAAGTTACGGGCATTTGTCATTAAAGGGCGTGGCTAAGTAAATAAATATAAAAAATAATAGAAATAATATAGTTGTAATTTGAACATTTTAAGTATAAAATGGCCCTTTCCCCAATTCACCATTGTAGCGCACATCAGGGCTCTTAATTTCATGACAACACCTGTTTGTACATTCAAGAAGCAATAAATGATTTAATTTGATTTCCATAGTAGACGATCACTTATGGACATGTGACTTTAAAGAAATAGAAAACGTCGGGGTGACCACTAATTAGGAAATAATAGTTACATTAATACGTCGTTAAATAATTCGATAATTTGCAATGACTTTTAAAATTTAGTAACCACGACTGGTGGTCAAACAACCCAAAAAAAACCTGTACATGCTTGAAGTAAATTTTTTATGAAGGCAGGCATAGCTGCTGAATATGCTGCCAAGCAAAAATTGACAAAACATCTTGTTGTGCCTCTCCATTACTGGAGGTTGGCCGTCAGTTTCGCAAACTTATTTTCTTCTCTGTTCGTCGCTATGCGAAACAGCTCCTCAATCCTGGCAAAATATACAGAGCTTCAAAGTCAATACATATTTGTCCCTTTTGCTCGTCGACGATCCAGTTGAAAGTTTGACATTTTGCCTAAATATTATATTTTTTTTAATTAATAATTTACCATCCGTGCCCTGTCAATTCTATAAAGATTCGCGATCGCGACCAGAGAGAAAAAAATCACTACGTATCGCGACTATACAATCTCATTCTGCCACATAGTTCGTACCATAGACATAGAAAAAAAAATCAAAAGTTCGTACCATAGACATAGAAAAAAAAAAATCATAATAAAATAAAATAATTTTTTTGCTAGCTCTATGGTTCGTACATACAGACAGAACTATTTTCCGTATCTCCTTTTCCCGTTCGTCCCAATATGGTCATGTATATTAATCTTTATTGAATGCTTATGTTTGACAACCTTATCACTCTAAAACATATATTTAGAATGTCAAAAAAAAAATAGTAAAAAAAGTATTTTCCGCAAGTTATTTAATAGTGACGTAAACGATACATTAAATCAGCGAATAAGTTTATTAATATTTATGAGAAAAACCACAGAAGTCTCCATTGGTGACGTGTGTTTTACACAATACTATTTATAAAAGTTTCAATGTATTTGTCACACATTTTGTCTCAGTAGGACAACAAAAAGTAGGAATGGTAAAAACTTGGTACTGGGAATTGTTTGCCAGTTATATCAGTTTTATTGAAATTAAGTATTGCCAGTCATATCAGTTTTATTGAAATTAAGAGATCATCCATCAGAGAGCCCACTATTCAGCTAAGCGTGGTCTTCGAGTCTCACGACTCTTGGCTCTGTCTACCCCGTAAGGGATAAAGACGTGATTCTATGTATGTACACTAATGACTTGGTATTGGGAATTGTTTGCCAGTTATATCAGTTTTATGGAAATTAAGTATTTATTACAAGCAATATTCTATAATTGTACCTATTTCGATGAAAAATTGGGGTGATTAAGATAATATATATAGGTTAAAAGTTACATTAAATAAATTACCTATAGAAATAGGTCTTGATATGGTCTTGATAGAGACTTGCTGTACGATATGATAGGCTTTCATTAGCATTACATAAATCCAATGAATATTCCCCTAAAATAAAATGACATCTTTATAAACAGCATCAAAGTTAAGTTAGTCTTTCACTCTTGACACCCAGTGGCTTTATGAGTCAAACAAACAATGCCTCCGACTTTCCCACACGATGACAACTTTCGCGCCAACTTGTTTACATTGCGATCGCATTCCTGCGCCCGCGACACACTTCGGCTAAGGTCGGCAGCACTCGCCACAATGTAACAGTACAGAAGAACAACTCGGGCAGAAATAGCAACAGTTGTTCCACAGAAAATGGTTCCGGCCCATTCTCCTCACGCAAAAGGGCCCAAACTGGAGGCCTAATTGCGGAAAAATGTCCTCGCTGGAAGTAAGAAGTAAGTCCACAGAAAATGAGGGCTAGGGTTCCGCTCGCGTAAGAATTTCAGGATAAATATCCGTCCAGTAGATTTTGTATGATTGAGTAACAAACATTTCTAACATTTCATTTTTTATTTTTTCATGTATAGTGGGATTGGTACGAGTATAAGTAAAACAAAATTGATAAAAAAAGGTTAACACTGCACGCACGACGCATCATGCCATTTTCCGTCACGGCATTGAAGTCAATTTTCCTGCCAAGCCGCAAACATCAGAAGTAAAATCGACATTTGAGTCGAATTTACTGTCAATGTTTTACATCAATAAATTGGTTATGTAATAGGTATGTACCTATACTAAAAGCCAATGCCGGTTTTTGGCGTCTTTTTTTTTTCGCGCGGCCACTAACCAAACCCTGTTTTTCTAATAGGTAATAACATAATAAACAAAACTTAGTATGGCATATATAACTCTAAACTCAGTCCGAACTGAGTTATTGGGGTTAGAAAATGTTAAATATTCAAATATTTTTGAGGCGATTTTCATCATATGGGAGCAAGTTCAATAAAAATATGTAACAGAATAATTATCTTTGGACATTTTTTATTACCACTATAATCATTTGAGCCTCCCCCCCCCTCCCACTGTAACTCCTGACAGCTGCCCACCTTGTTCAGCGAGTTTGGTATTGGTGAGTTATCCATCGGCTTGTTCGGCGGTTGGTTTCTTTTGGTTGGTCTATAAAAGATTAAAATACAATAATATATTCAATGATTTTATTTCACATTTCACTGCTGTTATAAAATTAATACAGTTCTGTTTTACAATACAATGAATGTAGTAATTACAATGCCTGTCTTATAAAATAGAAAAACTGTAGAAGCGTTTACAATAATAATGCTTACTTTGAATTCAAACCAATGTTTCTTTTTTGGGTACATATAGATACACAAATATTTTTCATATGAGATCAAGTTCAACAATTTTTAAACTGTAATATAAAAATAACGTGTTAACAAAAAACGATTTAATAAATATAAAAGGCAGTTTTTGTTTGAAATTAAAATTCATCGCCGCTAGACTCCTCAGCCTCATTCTCTACATCATGGCGTATTATGATGTTATCTAATAAGGTCGCGGGAGGAATTAAGTTCTCCTGATATCTCCCCCATTCTAAATACCATAATACTGACATGACGTGAGAACAACAGCCAAGGGTTCGTTTGCCGACGATGCAACTGCAGTAATGACCGTATATGGCTTGTCTGCCTCTCATACCACCTTGTACCAAAATATACGTGTTTATATAAATACGAGACTGTCTATGTCTCGATTGTATTCGCGCCCTCAGCAACCATGGATTTATAGCTGTAATACTGAAATCTTCCAAGCCCTCTAAGTCGTTATCTCTGCATACTTCTATTTTGTATGTTCCTTCATCGTTCTTAACATGCTCGCCGTAGTAACTACAAGCTTGCTTTATTTGGTATGTTTCTAATGCATATATAATTAACTCGTCCATGCTAAGAATGGGAAAGTCATTTGTTATGTGATTGAGATCTGTTGCTGTTAATGTCATGAATATAGTTCTTCTAGCGTTCATATTTTTATGAATAATGTAGTCTGCGAGGTGATTTTCATTATTTATAGTTTCTCTTATTGCATTTAAAATATCATCAACCAATCTGTGGTCTGTTAGAGGGCGGCCAAAGGCATTAAGCAAAGCCCCTGCTATTTTTATTTCTAAAAATAAATGACCTATAGCTCTGTTATTAGTTGTATGTCTCAACAGTTTAAATTGATTTTTTAAGCGTCCATTCATCGTTTTAACCACCCATCGACACAGCGTAACCATTCTTGATTTGTTTGCATCTAACATATCGCTGACCTGTTTAGGTGAAAACGTATTATATACGTGACGGACAACAAGTGAAATATCAATCCATACTGGATCAAACCTATGTTGTTCGCATACGCGTACGCCTTGCGGTATATAAAAGCTATTCTCTTGTAGAATTATAGATCTCAAATTCTTGTCTATTCTAACCAAGTTACTGTTTTCACAATATTGAAATATACAAGTTCTCGTATTGAAAGGAGCTCTTGAAAATCCTTGTATAGGAAAGCTCAAAACATTTCAGACTGGTAGTACCTGTCCCACTGGCACCATTTGTTCTCGTTCAGAGCTGTCAGGTACGGATTCGATGTCAGCAATCTCACGGTCACTATCCGCTGGCTCAGGATCGGGCTAAGATCTTCTTGGTTCGTCAGCTACGGATTGAACATCACCCTCAGCTGCGACTGGTTCACGTTGTGTGTCCAACTCGCCTCGTTGAATATAGCGTTTTGCTTGTTGAAAACAAGGTTTACAAATCCGGTCTTCACTGGATATCTGTAGAGAGATAAATATAAATGACAAACTTGGTTTTTACTAAAAACTTTTGGTGGCATTTGGAATTATACAGTGGAATTTAAACCGGTAATTGGAACACAAAATATCTTAATGCTTCCTCTCTTTTGTCCTATTAACATTATGAAATTGTACTTATTTTAAAAACATGATTAAAGAGTGTGAAAAAGAATAAAAGTATTCGTAAAACATTTTGATATAATGTTTACATACCTCAATAATATTTCTAACTTCAGCCAAATAATCAATCAGAAATGGATGTTGCTGGAAGTGCTGCGTAGTCAAAGGGTAGGATCTTCTTACACTGTTATTGCTTCGACTTATACTTCGAAGACAAGAAATGCACTGTCTTCGATCCATATTCCACTGTATTTATATTAAAACAGCACGCACAATAATGCTTCACTACACAAATCAGAAGGTCCAGTAAACAAGTCAATTCTGTTAGATAAGATATCTATATCGGAGTCAGTTTTGACGACCTCTGTGGCCTAACGCTTAACACGCCAGACTGCCACACCGGAGGTCCCGGGTTCGATCCCCGGTCAGGTCAAGATGGAAAATGATCTTTTTCAGATTGGCCTGGGTCTTGGATGTTTATCTATATATGTATTTGTCATAAAATATAGTATTGTTGAGTTGGTATCCCATAACACAAGTCCCGAACTTACTTTGGGGCTAACTCAATCTATGTGATTTGTCCGTATATATTTATATTTATTTATTTAGTTAAACAAGCCAAGTCGTAGTTTGATTATTCAGTAAAAAAAATGTACTTACTCATTGATGCGCGGGGATGGGGTAGAGGGGGTGGAAGAAGGGGTTTTGGGATTTGCATTGTTCACACAAATACCGATGTATGACTCACCCATACCTGCAAACTCGTCGAACAATGTGTGCAGCTGCCAGGAGGGGGGAGGGAGTTACGGCGTGTAAGGCCTCAAAGGATTATAGTGGTAATAAAAAATGTCCAAAGAGAATTATTTTGTTACATATTTTTATTGAACTTGCTCCCATATGACGAAAATCGCCTCAAAAACATTTGAATATTTAACATTTTCTAACCCCAATAACTCAGTTCGGACTGAGTTTAGAGTTATATATGCTATACTAAGTTTTGTTTATTATGCTATTACCTATTAGAAAAACATAGTTCGGTTAGTGGCCGCGCGAAAAAAAAAAGACGCCACTTCTCATAGTCGAATCGGCATTGTCCTTTGATCGAAGCTTCATCTAGATATAGTTGCTGTCACATAAAAAGGTCGCTGGCGGTTAAGCTGCGCAGTAGACGATATATCGGACTATGCGGTGAGCGGGTGTCGGGCGGGTCTCATCCGGCGCAAGGGATCTCATCCACACGCAAGTTTCACCTCCTCCTCACTCTACCAGCGACTTTTTACGTGATGGGAACTGTAACAACGTTAAGAAACATAGAGGGATTTTTCAATTGCGTTGTTTTCGCCAAATTATATACTTAGTTTTCAGTCTCGATGCAATTTTTTGATACAGATACCGTATCCGAGGCGATAGCATGAGTGTATAGCATGATAGCAAAATATGGAGTGTGAAATGAATCTCATTTCATGCCCTCCATATTTTACACAAGGCATTCATCGGCATTACAAATGTTCGTCACGGCCTAAAGCCATTCAAGCAACGCGCCTACGACTTTTATCGCACCGCTAATTGTTTACCGGTCTTATATCGGACTAGCCTGTGCCCGCGTCTTCGTCCGCGCGTAATTTACTATGGTTAATATCTCAGGTTCTAAGCAGCGAATCAAGATGAAACCTACGCCAGATTTTAAGTTAGACCTTCTACAATACAACAGTGAAAACTGCATAAAATTTGGTCCAGTAGTTTTTGCGTGATGCGCGTACAAACATACAGACAGAAAGACAGACATACAAAAATAAAAATAAAAATGGTTTTGGCTTCTATTGGCCTATATAGACCCCTAATAGTTTTTTTCTTAAATATCTCCTATGTACAGACACAGACCAGTTAGAATTTTATTATATGTATGTATTGATTGATGACATAAAGCCTCTATTCGGTAGTCTTACATGTGTTGCTTTGGCTATAAACATTATTTCTTTATTTGCGTAGCTTAGCCCTTTTGATACATATATTTTCAAAACTCAGTAATCTTTCTATTCTAATCTAAGCTACCGTTTGATTTTAAAACTATCTTCCGGAAGTTCAAAATTCCGAACAATGGCAGTACAACTTTATTTACAGCGTGCTGATATAGTTATTATAATGAGAAATCCTCTAGTTTTCCTTTGTAGTTTACATGTAGCATGTTATAGCTGTTTTGTACGTGGCACAATTTTTCTTCTACTGTCGCTTACGTATTCTCCTTGCAAGATTGTTTCGGACAAAAGAAAAATCTTACAGGAATCTAAATCTATATATATATATAACTCAAAGGTGACTGACTGACATAGTGATCTATCAACGCACAGCCCAAACCACTGGACGGATCGGTCTGAAATTTGACATTCAGGTAGATGTTATGACGTTAGGCAACCGCTAAGAAAGGATGAACGCGAGCGAAGCCGCGGGCGCCAGCTAGTAATTAATATAATAAGTCTTCTACATATATATAACTCAAAGGTGACTGACTGTTAGTGCTCGTATATCAACGCACAGCCCAAACCACTGGACGGATCGGGCTCTAATTTGGCAAGCAGGTAGATGTTATGACGTAGGCATCCCCTAAGAAAGGATGAACGCGAGCGAAGCCGCGGGCGCAGACATCTTCTAGTTTACAAATACGTGTAGCATGTTTTAGCTGTTTTGTACGTTGCACAATTTTTCTTCTACTGTCGCTTACGTATTCTCCTTGCAAGATTTCGGACGACAGAAAAATCTAACAGGCATTGATAACAAAACGAGCATACTACGGAAATCCAAGCATTACCCGTAAAATAATCGTACATGGTTACTATCTGTCATACCATTACTCATAACTTCTACCATTTCGGTTATCTCGGCCTTAAGGCCGGCCATACATGGACAGACAATACAACACAATCATAGATCATACTTTTGTGATCGCCAGAACTGTTTTATACTCCACTTAGTCGACCATTGTAATAATTGTAGGTTTGACGTTTGTTAATTGACCAATTGTGCTAGTCTTCGATCGGTAGCTAGACTAAGGTCAAACAAGACATAATACTAATTGTGACCCGTGACTCCATTCCCTACGAGAAAGCAAATTTCGCGTAGCTAGATTAGATAGAAAGCCTCGTCTGTCTTCCTATTCCTACAAAATCTGGCTGACATATACCACTACCAACCAACCCACACTACAAAATTATTTATTACAACATGAGTGGTAGCGCGTTTAAAATAACTGACAAACAAGCTAATTATTTAAAAATAAAAAACACGACTGACAATTTACATAGCCTATGTCACTCGGAGGAATGCAAGGAATCTAACAATACCTCTCACATCGAAATCTGTTAAGCCGTTCAGGACTTATGGTGAAATAAAGAAACATGAACCCTGAAAACATAACACTCCTTTTTTGGTCAGTCGTGTAAAACACAGTGTTTCAGCTAAAAGTAGGTACTACATACGTACGACGAACTGTAATACAAATATTTTCATAGAAAAAAACTTCAGTACGTACACATTTATAAACTGTTTATCAACCACATATACATACACGTATTAATTACAAAAAACGAAGTAAATTAATTTTCAAATAGTTTCATGTAAAGACTTATGGACTGTAATTAATAACTCATTTATATTATATAAAATTAATTTCATCTACGATTATGTTTAAGGTTAAATATTATTTTTATTGCACTATACTTACCTCGCATAGGTAGGTTCTAGCGCGCCGGAAGCAATTAAATCAATGGTCTGTATGTATTCTTATATCTTCGCAACTGCATTTAAATTATTGCATTTATTTAATTTTTTTCAGATCCTTCCTATTATTTATCTGTTTTCCGTCACGATAGCATAATAAGGAAGAATATGAGATATACTTTTATGACAACACTTTATATGTCAACGAGGACATTGCCCGGTCTCAGTCCTTTTGTGTAGAAGTAACTATATTTTCATACAATTTTGGGCGATCAATGAATGAAATCACCGTTACAAGATATCGGTAATTTTCAAGTACTGTTACCCAAAATCATACATGTATGTGTACTTAAATGTATTTTAAAAATTAACGAAAGTAGGCGAAGTACCGTAGTTATCGAATATACTTCAATTCTATTTCGATATAATTAATTCAAATCGATAAATCTTCACTTCGTTAAAATTTTATTCGTTATTGACAAGCATGTGATTGGTTTATTCAAAAGATTATTGAAATGTTTAAATCGATACTTTTTCAATATTAAAGAATTATATTTCAATAGCAAGTAATTTATTGTAATCAAAAATAGGTTGCATTTAGTGATTTTAAATTTAAGAGACGAAAAGCTTCCACTTTTTTTATTGATGATACGTACGTTATAAATCATTAAGATTTATGCTAATTAAGCTTGCGTTTATCTATAATAATACTATGTAGTCTATAATAAAAAGAATTAGTTTGAAAACGACTTTTATTTTTGTCTAGGTAAGCCGGATTTGTGATGTTATTAAACTTTTTGCATTACGTCAATCTGGTTTCTATGTTCACAAAAAATGCATGCACATTTATACATTGTCTACTTATTTTTGTATCATATTTTTTAACTCAAAAGGAAAAAAAAAAAAAAACTCGTAAATTTGAATCTTTCAAGCATGGCGTTTTACACATTTGACCTTATGGGCGTTTAAGGATAAAATCTATTTAAGCCCTTAGGACCAGGGGACCCCACACTTTGACTAATATAAGGTCACATAAAATCCTCCATAATAAATATTCTGTTTTTTCATCAATCCTGTCGTTTTATAAATAAATGAAAATCCTTGAGAAACCGCCTATCAAATCAATAACCTGTTATTGTTATCTATCAGTGCGTTGCGACTGTGTCAGTCTAGTTGTTGAGGAAATGATTCAATATGCACTGGCTCATGCAACCGACTTCATCACAATACAAATTACCGTATTCGAGCCAGGAAACTATTGGTAGTAAACTGTTAAGGCTGCGGATCCACTTGAACTTAGCTGAGATACGTTGCGATGTGTCTGTAATTACACTGACTACTGATTTACACGAAAAAGATTGCTCTTCTAATTTCGTGGATTAGCTTCCTGGCTTGAATACCGTTTTCCTTCCTGTTCTAAGAAAAATCACCAAAGTACGTTAACAGGATAACTAGGATACTGAAGTGGAGGTGGACTGGGCACATGCTGCGAGACAAAATAATAAATGGTAGTCAATACTAACGAACTGGACGCCGCGCCTCCAAGCCAAACGAAAAAAGGGTCGGCATGGGATGAGATGGGCTGTTGACCTGAAGAAGTCTTAAATGTCTGTCAGATAGTTGATAAGTATTTAAGTAGTCTATGTAGTCTATGTATGGTTTATCGTTGTATACAATATTAGATATATGTAACTTTTAATGTAGTTTATGACTTGTTATATAAATAAAATAAAATATGTTAACTCTTAAATCTTCTTTCCAATCAAACTTTTTGCACTACCTGCTACACGTTACTGTTTCTACATCACCCAGTTGGTTGACTGGTAGAAAAAGCCCCAGGCTTTAAGTCCGCCTTATGAAGAAGGTAGCAGGCCCCTTATGGGTCAGGCTGTCCAGGGACCGGAAGCAATGAAAGGACCTGGAGGAGGCCTGTGTGACAAGGGAACACGCCGAAACAAATTCGGCACAAAAAGCTATTGAAATTAAATACCGTACATCTCTACAATTGATTAAGGTGTACGCAAATGCTGCTATAATATTCAGGTATTCTCAGGTTGTCTTAATTACTGCATTTTGTCTTATTTTTAGAAATCTTCTTGGTCTTTTTATTAGTATCAATGAGTATTACGACTCAAATGTATTTAGTAAAATTCATCGATTACATGAGAATCCAGTAGTAGGGGTTCCATAGATATGAACTGATGACTTATTTGTTCGTTTACTACATAAAGGTGATACAGCTGATGATAAAGTCACTGATACAATCTGAATTAAACGTTTTCCTTACCGAGAGGTTTATAACAGGAAGTTACGCTCTTGTAATCTTGAGCTTGCAAATCGATGCAATCACTCACTGTGACGTATCAATTCTACATGTACAGTACTCTGTGATTATGAGGTAATTAAACAGTCTATATAGTTGGAGTGTTAAGGATTTCTTCAAATAGTTTCTGTTAATATTTCGTGCAATATTTTACCATATTCTTCTAATTAAAATTAAATTTCGTGCTGTTCCATCTCGACCTGACCGAAGTGACCTTATATGATGTTATTGAGCCATCAGAAAATGTTGACTTTTATATGCTTTTATTTTAGTAATGCAAATCAAAATATGCAAGGTATTAAAAGGTGCAATTAAAAGTAGAATAAAATGTCTAAGTAGTCGATTTGGACAGTTATTTTGCTAACAATTTCTACAAGGGCTTCTACAATTACTATAATTTTGTCGTAAATTAGTCCAATACTTAATTCTGAAATAACACTCCAAAGAACGCCGCAATCTATGGTCACCACTCACAATTGAATTATGGTCTGGTCGAAAATTACCGTGTTACCGAAATTTCTCAAACCATTTTAGTTACTAACATAAATTACGCTTTTAAGTAATAGCCGGTTAAAGGATAAGTCTAAATGAATTGTCCTATTCAGTTAACCAGTATTATCCAATATTCTCACAGTAACCATGCCATTAGATAATACTGTCCCACATTGAAAATTTGAAGCTGTAATTCAATTCTGACACATTATCTAACGGTCAACATATTGCGGACGGAACGAATATAATGTTCTTTTATGACTGTAGTGTTCCTTTGCATGTACAGCCAAGAACTATTAGTGAGTCATACCTCAAAGAACATATTACCTTGCCTTAAAAGTCATATTGCCTTGTAGATTCTGATTGTACTTAGGAAGCGCATCGTACACTGTGACCAAACGTTTCGGTAATCATGTAATCATCGTACATTGCTAAGTATTGTCTTGTATCAAGCTTAACTCATATTAAAACTAAGGTTGAGTCAGAGAATAAGTTTTTTTTTATTATTATTCAAGATGGGTTTGCTCTTGACCACAATCTTGCCTGAGGACAGAGATTAGGTCTACGGTGTAGCGAGCTTACTCAGAAGCAGCCTATTCACTCTGATTTTGAAGAGAGTCAGGTTGTACGTGCTCGGGTACACAATAAAGTAATACTTAGTACTAACGTAGTTGGGTTGCACCGTCTTATTTTGACAGTAAAGTTCAAAAGCCCGCTACAGCATACCCTTCCTTATTATATGAAAACTCAAGATTCTCTATGCATGTCCCCAACACAGAAATAGCGATTAGCGACTATAAAAGTTGGATCATGATTGCTTAGGCAGAAGTGAAAGCCCAATTTCCTCAAAGTAAAAGTTTTTTTAAGATTTTATTCCGAATAATATGAGAAATCATGCCACCCATTGCCATGCAATTAATGCAGATACAAACCCCTGCCAGACATTGTAACTTTACTAAATTATAGTCATGTTTGTTTTATTATAATATGACTATTTATTAGCAAAATATAACTTGCAGCAGTTATCAAATAGTATGACAACTGTCAACTTTGACACTTCGGCACAGGGAGGGCGCTTCATAGAAACGGGGTGTCATATATACCTACTACTACAAATGAAACTGTACATCCGCGAACACGTCAATAACACGTCAATGTATGCGTTTTCATAGTGTGCTTTGGTGCAACTAAGAATGTACATCTAGTTGGAACGTTAGACCGAAGTGTGCATGCGGCTTTACTCGAAGATCATGACCAAACTGATGATAAAACACTTCTAGTGATTGCAGACTTGAATCTTATTATGGTAATGTTAAGGTTGAAAATGCATTATGTATGCACACGCATTATCAGTGCATCAGACGTGAATAATGATTGACTGGAGATTAATGAAGCGAATAACTTTCAATCGAATAGATAATCTCTTTGTTAAAAAATCGATCTATTAATAAAAACGGACGCTGATTGATTAAACCACTGAACGTATCTTGAAAAGTAGAGGATCATTAAGAAAGACATTTTGGAAATTCCAATTTCCAGTATTCCTTTTTTATGGAGTGAAACAGGATATGTCAGTTTGTATAAAACATTGGGGCGGGGGACACCGCAGGAAAAATAATGTAATTAAGTTGATTATTTTTTTGTAGGAATGTTATTATTTTACTGGTTTTTCTCGAGCTTTGCTACCAAGAGGTGGTTCGGGAAAAATTCAGAGAATGTCCACTTATAATAATCTAGACTTCTTAAACAATTTACCTCTATTCCTATTTTTTTTATAAATATTATTGTAACTATAAAATAAATCCAACATCAGTTTTATAATTTATCAATTTATTGGACACAGTTCACTCTGCATTTTTATCGCCTACTTATTTAAAAAATCCCGGCCAAGTGCGAGTCAAACTCGCACATTGAGGGTTCCGTACAAGCAAAGCATCTCACATTATAGCTCTAACTAAAAGATCAACTAGTTTCAAAAACAAACTTAACTATGCAGTTCGATCCCTAGGATTCGTACTAAATCAAGCTCAAAAATAAGTTTTTAACGCTTTTTTTTAACTTCTAACCACTTATTTACAACTTTCGGATTTATTCCTGTATAAGTACTGTTAGACCTGGCTTTTACCAAATTTCATAATTTAAGTCAACGGGAAGTACCCCATAGGTTTTGATTGCTGTCTGAAATCGCAAAATATGCAAAAATTCGCATAATTTACAGTAATATCTCCTGATGGCGCATGGCGTTGACATATAATTTTAATTATTTTATTGCTGAAAGAGACCGTGGATGCGAGTATTCGATATTAATTTCAACTTGATACCTTTACGCGATCCTGAGAAAAAAAAGCTTGACAGACAGACGGACAGACGGGCTCAAAGTGATCTTATAAGGGTTCCGTTTTTGTCTTTTGTGGTACGGAACCCTTAAAAAAAATAATTTCAAACACGGAAATTATTACAATGCATCTCATAAAGCGGTGCTTAGCGATGCTTATATGTTCCGAATATAAAGCACCAATAATTCTGTTTTGCTCTAAAAATACTAGGTCTTTGGCATCTTCTATTTAAGGATCTTTATAGTGGTATATTCATGTTTACGAGAGACATTCCTGCATGAATTAAAGGCTAGATCCTTGCTTTATCAAAACAGTGGAATAGTACTAATTTCTATTGGTGGCACTGACCCGAGTTATAAACATAACATGAATTTATATTGACATAAGTAGCATCAAAATATATTGACATCACTAATTTTGTTTAAATAAATTAATAAATCTTATAAGTAAAAGATAATCTTAAAATAATAATTTAAGTTTGTTAGCGTCAAGTTGGCGCAAACAATAGCTCAAAAATCAGTGTTTTTAAGGATTAATAAAAATAATTATTTTTTAATCTAAAATATACTTAATTATAAAAAGAAATATTTCGATAATCTTTGTTTAATTACGTATTACGTGTTAATAACAATATTCGCATTTATTTAAACGTAATAATAAGTAATTCAAAGATTATAAAAATATTTTTTTTTAAATGCGCAAAGATTAGAAAACCTTCATGATACAGAATCACGTCTTCATCCCTTAGGGGTAGACAGGGTCAAAAGTCGTGAGACTCGAAGGCCACGCTTAGCTGTATTCCTTCCTTCACCTGCATGATAATTCAATTATTTATATGGATAAATTCCTAATCATAAAGTCCGAGTTGACGTGATGGATTCTGCGTAGCTCAGAAAAAAATCTAAGCATCTACACATTTTTCCACATGTGATGTGACTCGTTTAGATATTTATTGTATTCGAAGCGTCCATACAAATGATCATTAAATTGGCTTTAATAATGTTTTATTATTTCTTGTTATTGCGCACATTACAGTGCATTGAATCGGAATGCAATTGTAACGCAATGTAACGAGGATTTACAATTCCAATGATAGTAGCAACACTGGCAACTAATAACATAGGTGAAGAAAAAAGTAAGTTACAGCAAGTTACAGGTACACATTGAACCATTTCACTTCGATGCTATAGAATGTTTGTTTACCTAAATCAACTCGTACTTGGCTGTTTTTTACACGACTGGCCTAAAAAGGAGTGTTATGTTTTCAGGGTTCATGTATGTAAGTTTCATTATTCCACTCTGAACGGCTTAACAGATTTTGATGTGAGAGGTATTATTAGATTCCTTGCATTCCTCCAAATGACATAGGCTATGTGAGTTGTCAGTCGTGTTTTTTATTTTTTTAATAGTTAGCTTGTTATATTTTGTTATTTAGGTATTTGAAATACCTATACATATAGTCTTGAAAAGTAAATAGTATATCCTAGACAAAATAAAGTACTTAAGAATACTTGTTAAATATTATAACAAAAAATCTTATTCAAGAATAGTTTGTTGTAACAATGTTGAACAACACATACACAAAATGCTGCAGGTTTTTTTTTTGATTGTTTAAAATAATATGATAATCAGATAGTTTTTTTTTTTGTTTTGACATGAAGACAAAATGAAGACAAGTCATGGTGCATATCAAGGTTACTTTAAAAAATACATAATACCTATTGTTTATATTTTTTTCTATTTATATGTATGTATACTCTGATACTACAGGAACATATTTGAATACCTCATAAAAAGCTGTACTTCATATCTTTGTTTCAAAAGTCAAAGTCCATTATTTTTATTTATATAGGCTTAAAAATAGCACTTATAAATCGTCAAAATCTTGTATTTTAGTTAGTTGACGTCATAAAATTACAGCTAAGGTTACCACCGCCTCCAAAGCGCAAGTGAAGAAGAATGGAGAAGAAGAAAGGAGAGCTTCTATTATAAAATATTGTATCGTTGAGCTTGTATCCACTAAGAAATATTAGGGCTTGCTCAATCTGTGTGATTTATCCCTATATATTTACCTATTTACTAAGTAAGATTGACTATAATTTAAAGGAATCAAAAAAATATATACAAATAATTGGCTCACATGCAAGCATGTTATAAATGTTTTTGTTTGAAATTGTTGTTATTAAGTGTAAAAAACTTAACTTTGCGTGTTAAGTTAAATATAAGTACCTACACGTACAAAAAATGTTCTCGTTTTTTTCTAAAAAAAAGTTTTTGGTATTTGATACAAGTGAATTCTCTCTCTCCGGTCGGTCCTTCATGACTGAAGATCGTGGTCATGGTGGGATGAAATTCTGGAACGGACAAACTGTCTCCAGCGGCTCCTGTCGGCTGCGATGTTAGCGACAGTGTAGAATTTCGGAGTGTCTTTATTCTTTACTAGCTCTCGCCCGCGGCTTCGCCCGCGTGAGTTTAGCTAAGATGAAAAGTATTTTTGTGTTCCAAACAGTTTCAGACGTTTCGGATGTTCGATTTTTATACGTCTACAGAAAATGCTCATCAGGTTAATCAAGTTTTGCTAAAGCGCCATTTCCATATATGTTATAGTGTAGCTGGTCTCTTGGAGTTCATTCATCAGATGTTCCAGATCTTCAATTTTTATACGTCAGCAGAAAATGCTCATCAGGTTGAACGATTTTTGCTAAGGCATCATTTCCATATTTCTTATGGTTTAGCTGTTCTGTTATGGTTCTTCATCAGGTGTTCCAGTTTTCAAAATGAATTATAGCCTATATGTTGCCCAGACTTAATAGCTATGCAACAAAAAAAGTTTCATTCAAATCCGTTTAGTAGTTTTTGCGTGAAACGCGTACATACAGACAGACAGACAAGAAATTCCAATAATTTTTTTTTGCTTTCTATTGTTCTTTTTAGGTGTCCCTCTATCCATTTTAGTCAAAAATACTAAATGTACAGACAAAATATTTTTACTGTTTTATTATATGTATAGATTTGGTCAGACCATCTAGTTGGTGAGCGGCCTCTGGGTCTTTTCAACCGACTTCCCAAAAAAGGAGGAGGTTATATGTTTCGATGTATGTATGTTTTTTTTTTATGTATGTTCGCCGATTTCTCCGCCTACAGTGAACTGATTTCCGAAATTGTTTTTTTATTCGTAATGGTATATACCCAAGTTGGTCCCATTTTAACCACGTCAGAATCTGTTCGGTAATTTTAAAGATACCTAACAAAATATAAAAATACCAACATTGCATTATAGAGCAAAAGCCCGCGATAGCATGCCATTCCTTATTTTATTAAAACTAAAGATTTTCTGTGTATGTTCCAAACATAGAAATAGCGATTAGCGACTATAAAAGTTGGATCATGATTACTTAGGCAGATTATTTGTAGCAATAACATTTAAAGTGGTAACTCAATTTCCTTAAAGTAAATTTTTTTAAAGATTTTATTCCTAATAATATAAGAAATCACGCCATCCATTGCCAGGCAATTGGTGCAGATGTAAACCCCTGCCAGACATTGTAACTTTACTAAATTATAGTTATATTTGTTTTATTATAAAAGCTGAATTTAATATTATTTTGAAAGGCCCCAAGGGTGCATATGTACATGATTCTAATGTTAATTTAGATTATTTAATATTCAATTTGGCACCGACTTCACCTCATTCAGTAGGTAGCATGCTAATACATTTTTCTTTATTGTTATTTCATGATTTTAAGTTTTATGATGGAAGTCGGTTCACTTTTTTGGAAAAAAGTTTTATCCCCTCTGTGTTCCCAACGATAATCAGCTTTTCTAGGCAGTCGTCTCCGCGTCACAAGTGAATTAGGGTTGTCTATATTTAGTCGCGTGTGAAATAAACATGTCGTGGTTTGAAAATCAAGCAGTGAAAAATTGATGCGACACTTCCTTATTTTGTGCGTGTAAAATATATTTATTTTTTCAAACTAAAGTTTTAATCTTATACTATGATTATATATTAATTATTCATTTCTTAACAATACATATTGTTTAGGAATGTTAAAATATGTCTTCTCTGCATGTATCAAACAAAATAAATGATTGTAATAAATCATTTTTTTCAGGCAATTTTACATTGTAGAGTAAGTTCTCTAAATATGGACTACCACATCGTTTTTGTTTAATTTAAACTCAGAATTTAAATGCTTACAAATATTTATTATCGTAAATCTATGAAGAAACTAATACAAGTTAACAAAATAGACTCAATTCTCTAAAAGTAACAACAGTTTTAACAATTTCCTTTTTTTAATAAAACCTGCACTTTCGCCTTTTAATCCATACTAATATTATAAATGCGAATGTTTGGATGTGAGTTTGTGAATTTGTGAGTTTGTGAGGATGTTTGTTACTCAATCACGCAAAATCTACTGGACGGATTTCGATGAAATTTGGTACAGAGGTAGATAATGACCTGGAATAGCACATAGGCTACTTTTTATCCCGGGAAAAAGCACTGTTCCCGTGGGAAATTCACGCGGGCGAAGCCGCGGGCAAAACCTAGTATGGTCATATTATATGGACCACAGCGTTTACAATACAGACCATAAAATGGAATTCAGGTTTCTCGGCAAAATAAACAATGGAATCGGCCACTGTCCACGCCAGCACACTCATATCATATCGTTAATGGTGGTGTCGATGCAATTTCCTAAAACAAAATTATGCATTTTAAAACGTATCTTAACACCTTTTTAATAATGGACCAGTCCATATTTAGGACTTAAGACGTAATCCATATTTAGGACTTTAGACGTAGTCCATATTAAAAAATGTCATACTTTTATGTTATGATATTTGTATAATTTTATAGTAAATAACTAGAACAATCCGGGTAAATATATTATTAAGTTTTGTAGATTTCGATTGTTTAGAGATTTGAGACAAAAATAGCAAACAAAGACCAACCAAAAATAACTTATTTTATTTTAGATATAACTATCTTTTAACTTAAAACTTAATATTATCAAAATCTCCACTGGTTAATCCAAAAGTTAATTTAAATTGAAATATAATAGATACTAATTTACTGATTCTACTACTTACTTACTTAAGTAAAGTCCATCTTAGTAAACATTATTTAAATATTGCCATTGATATTACACAATCTAAGTATAACAGACGGTAATTAAATGATTAGAATGCATAATTATCATCATAATTTATAAAACGACTACCTAGTTATTATGATATTACAGAGAATAAAGGAATGTCAGATTTTTTTATTGCTAAGAAACTAATCAAACATGTAAATAAATGAAACTGTGTAAGATACATCATTAATTAATTAATATCTATAAATAGATAGTTCATCAATTATTTAAAAAAATAGGTAGGAGCGATTTCAAAACCAATTGTTCAAGATTCTACTAAAATACAACGTAGTTTAGAATCTTTTAGATATATTTTATTAGAAAATGGCAATCAACATATAAACAAAAATATAATTTCTAATTTTTTGTACCTAATTATTTATTTATTTCAAGTACTAAATAAGTATTTCTAGTTGCAAAATTACTTAAATTTAATAAAAACAAAGTCAATTTTTTTTTATTGAAACTTGGCCTTCAAAGAAGGCTCTTTTTTACGTCGAAAACTAATTATTTAATCATAATATATTATGTCTCAAAGCTACAAATTACTAGCATTTCGGAACGACCACTGCTGAGAAGAAATGCCGAAAGAAACTCATGAAACAGTCGGTCGCCTAACATAACATAATAAATTAAAAATAAGTAACTAAACTAAAATTAAAAAGGAAATAAATTGAAACTATAAATATAAAATGTCTCGCAGGTCATTGCTTCGCGGAAGCGTGTCCAGAAGGCTGGCATGCTTATTCTTTGAGAAAAAAATCAAAAGACCTTGATTCTACTAAATTATAAACGTAAATATCGTGCCTCAATTGTATCTCAACCTGAAAAAAGCCAAAGAGTGTACTAGAGTATAGAGATTTTATAGAGCTATAGATCTTATCGGTTTAGTACGGCCTCCTAGACACATGACACCTCGATTTTTTTTTTTAATTTCTAAATAAGATTAGTTGAAGTTTACATTTTCAAAAATTAGTAGGTATCTAATTACTTTATCTGTTTGTCCACAGGAATCCTCCCAGAAGCGTTAAGAACGAAGTGTGTCCGATGCACAGAGAGACAGAAGAAGACGGCAGTGAAGGTCATTAAACGGCTGAAATACGAGTACCCTGAGGAGTGGGCCAAGCTGTCCTCCAGGTGGGACCCTACGGGGGACTTCACCAGATACTTCGAAGAGTTTCTTGCTAAAGAACACTTTAACACCATCTCTGGGTCTGGTAGGTTGATTTTTATGCAGTTTTTTAGCCCGCATGTGTATATAAATTATATAATCTGAATATTAAGTACCTATACAATAACAATGCATGTCGCTCTGACGCTTTCTAAAAAGTAGTCTATGCAATAATAATTAAATCAATCACACAAACAATAACTACAATACCTAACTGACAACCTCCGTGGTGCAACGGTCATCACGCTGCCGGACTGTCACACCGAAGGCCTCGAGTTCGATCCCCGGTCGGGTCAAGATGGAAAATGATCTTTTTCAGATTGGCTTGGGACTTGGATGTTTATGTAGGTATTTGTTCCATTGTCCCATAACACCAGTCTCGAACTTACTTTAAGGCTAACTTGATCTGTGTGATTTGTCCGTATACATTTATTTATATTTATTATTTATACGTAATTAAAAAATCAAATGGAAGGGAAATTCGATTCGCTTGCGTATGTTTGAGTCATAAAGTTAAATTTTCGGTAGAATATTAAACTTAATCTACTAATTAGTACCTATCTAAAAGACTAATCATTTATTTTCATCCATTAGGTATATCTACTATTTTTAATTCTATAGTATCTATTCTATATATATATAACTCAAAGGTGACTGACTGACTGACTGACATAGTGATCTATCAACGCACAGCCCAAACCACTGGACGGATCGGACTAAAATTTGGCATGCAGGTAGATGTTATGACGTAGGCATGCGCTAAGAAAGGATTAACGCGAGCGTAGCCGCGGGCAAAAGCTAGTCGAAAATAGTAGTACATGTACCTACTCTACTATGCATGCAAATTAAGTACATACTGTTTTAGAACGATGAAAGCTTTGAAGAATTAACATTCTAGAACTTTGGAAAACCCGCAAGTTTCAACATGTTTGACATCATAAGTTATTTTTACTAAATATACTTATGTGAAGTATTATTATTGTGATTCGGTGAAAAAACGTGAGAAAAGTGCCTGTTTGTTGTGCTTAGATTTTTTTATGGTATGAATGAGTAACGTCTGGCTAGCTGTTTAAAAATAGCTCAACTTATCTCTTAGATCACACACGGTATCTCTTGAGGCTTATCTTTTCTCAGGTACTTTAGCTACTAAAATACTTATTTTGAACGAAGGCTTTTTACGGAATAAGTGAAAAATTTGCAAGAAAATAATAAATATAAAATAAAAAATAATTTATTGTCATACTAACAGTTGCATGCTTAATAATATGATATGCCTATATCAAAATTGCACAAAAGTAGTCAAGGCCTCAGCTTGTGTTGTCCCCAACTATGATTTGGAGACAACGCTGATTTTCAGGCATCCCCCTCCCTCAGATCTAATGCGGGAGTTGATAAAATAAGGGCTCTCTCTCTCTCTCTCTCTCTCTCTCTCTCAGCCGAAAGACGTCCACTGCTGGACAAAGGCCTCCCCCAAGGATTTCCATAACGACCGGTCCTGCGCTAAGGGCTAAACATTTAAAAATAACAATCATAAAATTTTGTGCCTAAATTAAATTACAACAAAATAATAAACTTTTAATTTACAGTTAAGTATGTAAATAAAATAAAAACTTTTAGATAAATGATAAATAACACTTTGCTTTGTTGTTTTCCTGCGACTGTCACAGGCGTGAAGTCACAAATTATAAATAGTAGATTGCTTTACTAGGATCGGATGACATCAATAGCATACGAGGTGTTTAGACGCCAGAGCGCAGCGAGGTCGGCTATAGTCAGAGTATGCATTAATGCCATTCACCCGTAGTAAGCACTCTACTTTTCATGTCGAATATAAGGAAAGTAAACAAAAAAACACTATGAGATAGGCTATTGACAATAAAACCGAGATTTTGGATTTCGATACAGCTTACGAAATCTTTCGAAATTCGTAGTCTTTTTTAAATTTTGAACATGGAATCACCACATTGCCTGGAGCTAGTCATCGTCGCCGCTTCTACGTTCCAGGATATTTTTTTTACTTTTTAATTTAATAGAAAATACACCTATAATCGGGCCGGAACCCAAACTCCCGTATGGCAGGTGTTATCAGGGTCAAGCCCATAAAGTTCCGAATTTTTTATTTTTTTATCTATGTGCGAAACTTCAACTTCCGGCTTGCCCGTTTAGGGAGTTCCATTGCATCCGGCTACAATAAATCGATAGTGAGAATGTAAAAAATCGCGATATATCGTTTAATTTATCGATTAATTTAATAAGGTTTGTAAATGCTGGATATAAAAATTATTGCGTTTTAAGATTAAAACTATTTAATATTAAAGTAATACAAAAAATGAAAGAAAAAGGGACAAGAATTCACGCAATCGTATCGAATCGTGACATCAGAGTAGATAATATTATTCACAATGAATTATTATCCATGTTAGTGACGATGAGAGCGACTCTGACTCAGGTTCAGACTTCTGATAAATAAAAATAATTATTTTATTTTGATTTGTTTTTTTACGTAACATCAAATAATCGCGCGATTCATGTTTAGGTACATCACTATTATTGTGAAAGTGACATATACGTCATACGGGAGTTTAGGTTTCGACCCGATTATAATTCTTTTATTACAATTAAGTATCATGTGCAGAACAACTACGCTCTGCTACCAGAAAATGTGCGCAGAGAATCCGGACAAACGAAGCGGCGGGAAGAATTCTGTACCGGAACTTCACCGGGAAAAAACCACCGGTAAAAATAAGTACCGGGAAAAAATCTCCACGCGGCACCACGTTTGCCCGACTAGAACCTAACTTAAGCTATACGCAGACTGCTACCACCGTAGCTTATAAAGGGAGCTACAGGGCCCTATATAATAACCTAACCTATAAATTAACTAAACTAAAAACTATAAATTTAATCTTCAACTCACCAAGTTGACTTTTCTTTCGATCCAAGTTGGGGTGTCTTCGGAGAAGGTGGTGGTCCCTAAATCACCCAACCTACCCCATGAGATCTCAACCCCCAGAAAAAATACCTGATCCGTCTAGCAGTTCCACTCGGCAACAGGTTTCGGCGTCTCCAGGCAGCCACAGGTCACGTCGGTCACAACAAACAGTCCAAGTAAAAGGTTTCACAAACACACACGTTCCATAGTTATTTAACAAAAGGGAAACTCACAATTATAGTTCAAACTAACCAACAATCAACGTGGTTTTAGACAAAGGGACGCGGGACCTCTCGCGTATTAAACAAACCGAAATCGCACAGGACAATGGCGGCCGTCCGCCATGCCATTCTACACGAGCAGTAGTGTGAGAACCCCGAACGCCTGGTGGCGACAATAGGAAACGCGTGCGTTTCGTTTCACGCAAATATATTACAAACATCCCCCCGTCCCGGTCTGAGAAGCAGACCGCTAGCTTACTCTACGGGAAGGCGGGCGAGAGAGGTCACACCTCTCCTTAAAATCGAACCGTCGACCAACACCTCAGCCACACGCGGAGTGCCATCTCCGCCAAGAATCAAACGTAATATGCGAGCTCGTCGCCAAAGCAATGAGGGCAAATTTGCCTCTTTTAACAATACTAAATCACCCTCCCTGGGAGGCTCAGTCCTGTCTGTCCACTTCACTCTTTGCTGCAGCAAATGCAAATATTCAAGCGACCAGCGACGCCAAAAGTCCTGGCTCATTTGCTGCAACATTTGAAAACGCGACAACCGATATACGCGTTCGTCCTTCCACGGGTATTCGGGCAGGGCATTCAAAGGCCCTCCCACCAAAAAATGACCAGGGGTGAGAGCTTCCAAGTCATTTGGATCTGGAGATAGCGGACAGAGAGGACGAGAGTTGAGGACCGCCTCAACTTTACAAAACACTGTGGCCAGCTCTTCAAAGGTTAGAGCCGTTTCTCCGATAATGCGGCGGAGGTGGGTCTTTGCGGATTTCACAGCCGCTTCAAAAATCCCTCCCCAATGGGGGCAACTTGGGGGACTAAACTTCCAGGTTATTCCCCTTTGGGCAGCAATTTGACTTAAACTAGTACAATTTTTATCAATAAACACAGAAACATCCTTAAGATAATTTACAGTTCCCTTATAGTTTGTGCCATTATCAGACCTAATAAGGAAAGGTAGACCTCGACGCGAAACAAAGCGATCCAACGCGGCGACGAAGGCCTCCGTAGTCAGAGCCGATACCACCTCCAAATGGACAGCCTTGGTGGCCAAACAAACAAATACACACAAATAGCCCTTCACAATACGGGCATTACGAAAGGGAGAAGCCTTGATCGAAAAGGGGCCGGCAAAATCGGTTCCAACGCCGTCAAACGGCCTCGAAGGTCGGATTCGATCAGCGGGCAAATCACCCATCTGTGGTTGCATCGTGGATGCCTTCAACCTATAACATGCAATACATCGAAACAGGACACTACGGATTGCTCTTCGGGCAGACAAAATCCAAAATTCGCGTTGCAAAATAGCCAACAAAGCATTGCACCCAGCATGGGCGTTACGAATGTGTCGATCAGACACCAAAAGCTGCACCAAGGGTCCGTCCTTGGGCAACAACAGAGGATGGCGAGTCTCATATGGAAGATCCGCCTTCCGGAGCCTGCCTCCAACCCGAAGAAGCCCATCCGAGTCGATGTACGGGTTCAAACGAGCGACCGCGCCCTTCAACTTAGCGCGTCCGTCGCGCAAAATACGAAGCTCTGACTCAAACCGTCCGGTCTGCACGACACGGACCCAATGCAACAATGCGCTCCGGCGCTCTTCTGCACCTGCAATCGGCTCCAACCGCTTTGCCTGTGGGTTTCTACAATTATGTATGAAACGCTTAATCCAACTGGTGACACCCAGAAGCTTATCCAAGCTGCTATACCGAGCAAGTAGCCAATCCGGCTCCGACGTCGTCTCAGCGACTACAGCATGTACACGGAGCCCAGTCAAACTCAAAGAAGTAACATCTGTCTGACAGACAGGCCAAGAAGTTTCTGATCCCATCAGCCACTCTGGACCCCACCAGAGCGGGTGTGACACCAATTCTGGTGCCGTACAACCTCGGGAAGCACAGTCCGCTGGGTTAAGCTCTCCCGGCACATGTCTCCATGTTATATCAATTCCGATATTCTGGATTTGGGAAACCCTGTTTCCAACAAAAACCTCCAAGGTATGTGGGGCCGCGCGCAACCATGCAAGCGCGACCTGGCTATCCGACCAGGCGAAGATGTCTCGTATCTCGACCGTGGCCGCCAGCTCACTGGCAACGTGATGCAACAATTTAGAGAGAAGGTGAGCTCCACTCAACTCAAGCTTGGGAATAGTCAGCCTAGTCCTGATGGGGGCGACCTTGCTCTTCCCTAACAAAAGCGAGACATTGACCCGGCCATCGGCGTCAACTGTCCGCATATAGACTGACGCGGCGTAGCCTCGCTCCGACGCGTCACAAAAGCCATGCAGGCTGGCTCGATATTTCCCGGGGGGCAATATTCGACGAGGCAAGGCAATCCGATTGACTTCCTTAATCGATGAAAACAACTCGAGCCAATCATCCAATGGAGAGCCAACCAGCGGCTCGTCCCACGAGACGCCCAAAGTCCAAAGTCTCTGAAGAAGACACTTCGCAGAGAATATCACTGGACTGATCCAACCGCTTGGATCAAACATACGAGCTATTACGGACAACACCGTTCTCTTAGTCCAGACCTTTGGTATTTCCAAGTCCACTTGGAATGTAAAAATATCGGTTAGCGGCTGGTACTGCATGCCCAGCACCGCTATCCTGTTGGGATCATCCACATCCTCAAACAGGTGAGGGTTCTGTTGGTGATCCTCCGGGATCCCTTCTAGAACTCTAGGCTCATTGGACAACCACTTACGTAGCTCGTAGCCACCCGTTTTCAATATTTCAATCAATTCATCCCGCAGTAGGAGGGCCTCCTCAATACTTTGGGCTCCGGTGCACACGTCATCAACATACAAGTCACGTGACAGCACGGAAGCCCCACGGGGAAAGCGGATCCGTTCCCGCTCTGCCAATTCAAGCAATGATCTGATGGCGATATAGGGACTAGATTTCAAACCATACGTGTTTGTGTTGAGTTCATACACCGTCACAGGATCCTCAGGGCGCTCACGCCAGAGTATCAACTGGAATCGCCTGTCCTCAGGATGTATGACTGTCTGGCGGAACATCATCCGGATGTCCGCACCAAAAACCACTTGATGTCTTCTAAAGTTCAAGATGATGTCAATTATGTCCCTATGCAATTTGGGACCCGAATGCAAACACAGATTCAACGAAACCCCGTTCGAAGTGGGTGCGGACCCATCGAAGACGGTCCTCAATTTGCCTGTTGAGGCCTTCACCACCGCGTGGTGGGGCAAAAAATAATGCTCAGTTGAGCTCCAATCAACTCGAGCCGGAGACATGTGACCCAAATCCTCGTACTCGCGCATAAATTCAATATATTTATCGCGAAGTACGTGGTCACGCTGCATGCGTCGCTCCATGGACAGCAGTCGTTTCTCCGCAAGCGCCCTACTTTGCCCTAGGCTAGGACGAGAGGCAACAAAGGGTAACCTAGTTACAAACCGACCGGAGGGCAACCTCTCCGTGGTCGATCGAAAAAGGGCTTCGCACTCAGCGTGTTCCGGATCCACCCTGGAACTCATAGGTGGCTCCTCCACCTCCCAAAACCTTTGCATGGTCTTGGCCAAGGACGCTGATGCGACGACCGGTGGCTCCTCCACGGTGCTATTATCAAACACAGGGCCCATCAGGGCGAAACCAAAGATAGTAGACACTGCCATCAGTGAAGACGAACCCAGAGCTTTCTGGGTACCCAACAAAATCCAACCCAATACGTCCGAGCCCAGGAGCAAGTCCACTGGGCCGGGATGAAAGACAAAGGGGTCGGCCAAATCCAGACCCGAAACCAAAGACAACACACCCGGCGGTATGTCTGTCGATGGGTGCCAACCCGCAATGGTATCCATTACCATAGCCGAAGTCGTGATCCTCATTGTGGAGGACTTCAGCGAAGAAAAGGTGACAAGTGTCTGGCCCGTCAGACACTTCACTTGTATGCCACCAACTCCAAGAAGTGGCACAGGCGAGTCTTCCACGACTAAACCTAACTGGTGTGCCACTCGAGTGGTAACCAAACTGCTTTGAGCCCCTGAGTCCAACAGAGCTCTCAAATTAATGGCTTCCCCCACGACCCCATACGCGGACCACCGCGGTAGGGAGCAGAACCGTCCGCGGCTCTGTCCCAGCAAGGGAGCAAGCTAGTTACGGGCTCCCCACTCTCTCCAAACCAGGGGCGCGCCACTGACCCGGATAATATGGCGGGCGAGTGCACATCCCCATCTGAGGGGGGGCATAACCCGCGGCCCGGCCATACATATGGTACGGCGGGTGGTACTCCAGCCGTGGGTACTCGTGCAGCGGCGGAGAAAACCGCTGCGGCTGCATGTGTTGGGTAGTGGTAACCCGCGTGGAGGGGGGTGTCCCCACTCTCACGTCCGATCTAGGGCCCCCGCCCATGGGGGCCTTATCCGGGGCCTGGCCAGCCACATACTGGCCATGACCTTGAGGCGCGTGGTCCCGGTCCGCCAAGACCCGCGCAGGTACGCGACCCTCCCGAGGGGGGGTGCGACGAGCGAAGCCGCGTCCTTCTTCCAAAGGTGGAGGGCTTCGCGCAGGAGCGCCCCCGCCCATAGGGGACCCCTGCCTCAACATCCGGGTGCCATCCCCGTTCCGGTTCATGCAGAGCATCACGTGGTGCAGCCCACGGCATGCACTGCATGGTATGGCTCTGGGACAGTCACGTGCATAGTGACCGCCCAAACAATAAAAGCAAAGTTCATGCCGCTTTGCCATGCGGCGCCTATCTTGTACTGGCAGTCTCTGCCAGTCCCTGCATTGCAGCAGGCTGTGGCCCATCCGGCCACATTGCAGGCAGTCCGCGTCCCCCGCGACTGCTGCCGTGTGTGCAACCCGCACACCAGCTCCACGCGGTGGCGGTTGCCTTCCCTGTTGGGGCTTCCCTCGCCATGAGGGTTCCAAGGGCCTGCGTTCAGGCGCTCTGGATGGCGCTGAGTCCGTCATGGTATTCTCAGCCGCCCGTGCCTCAAACTCCAAAAACTTCACCAAGTCAGTGAATGTTGGTAGGGTGGTGCTGTCCCGCTCCGCATTCTCGCGCTCAAACCGCGAGCGGATGTCATTGGGTAATTTGCCCAATACAATGTGCACCAGCAAAAAGGACCATTGGTCCACCGGCAGCCCCAGTGTGCGGAGCGCGTTACAGGCCACTGTAACGGGCGTGAGCAACTGCAGGCGCAACTGTGCCCTGTTGGCCACCTTGGGCAGGGCCATCAACTGTGCGGCGTGCGCATCCGCTAACAAACGTAAGTTTTGGTAGCGGGAGTTCAATAACTCCCAAGCCGTATCGTACTGGTCGTCCTCCACCCGGAGGTGCTGGATGAGCGACCGCGCTTCATCCTCAAGAGTGGAGAGGAGGTAGGCCATCTTCTGGGCCTTCGACAAATCCTGTCGTGCTACGACCAGGGACTCAAACATATTTTTATATGCTACCCACTCCTCCATCCTACCCCCAAAGTGGGACAGCTGAAGGGTGGGGAGCCGACCAGTAACCGCTGGTCCTTCCTGTCTAACAGGTGTGCGAGGGGCTGGTCCGCCAGCCTGTCTCGCCCTTATTGCGGTCGCCGCCTCCGCGATATCATCGTGCAGACTCAGGATTTGGTCCATGTCCGCCATGTGACCTGCGTAGACCTCCGGGGCAAGTTCGGCTTCGGTAAGCACCACCATGGCCGCTTCCGCGCTAATCAATCGTGAGTGGAGGTGATCCGCTCTTAGCAGTATGGCGCCCTCCCTGTCCTTCCGGGACAGGAGTCCTCCGGCCGTCACAAACCATCTCAATTCGTTGGCGAGTGTCGCCCTAGCATTGGAGACCTTCGCCATCGCGTCAAGTCACAAACAAAAAATAACAAAAGGTAAATAAAAAACAACAAAATCAAACAACTACACGAAGAACCGCGGTAGGTATGAGAATGGCACAAACCCGGAACGCACGGTGCAAACCGCAAACAAATACAAAAAAGGTTACAAATATTCTTATACAAACAAACTAAGAAAAATCTAATAATTTTTACAAACAATTAATTATTTTTTACAAACGAACAAATAGAGGGTAGATAAACTACGCTCTGCTACCAGAAAATGTGCAGAACAACTACGCTCTGCTACCAGAAAATGTGCGCAGAGAATCCGGACAAACGAAGCGGCGGGAAGAATTCTGTACCGGAACTTCACCGGGAAAAAACCACCGGTAAAAATAAGTACCGGGAAAAAATCTCCACGCGGCACCACGTTTGCCCGACTAGAACCTAACTTAAGCTATACGCAGACTGCTACCACCGTAGCTTATAAAGGGAGCTACAGGGCCCTATATAATAACCTAACCTATAAATTAACTAAACTAAAAACTATAAATTTAATCTTCAACTCACCAAGTTGAATTTTGTTCAATTTTGTAGGTACCTACTTATATTATAATTAATATTTTTATAATTTACATAATTAAAAAAAAATATGGATAAAAACGAACGGTAAGTCTAAATACAGCAGAATTTTTCTTTTATAAAGAATATTTTTTTTGGTATTTTTTTCTGTGTAGAACCTAGAACTTAGCCATTGACATAAAAAAAATATTTCCATCGATTTTTTTTCTAAATTTATGACAGTAGCCGATTACTAAAGGAATTTCACGGAAAAAAATATTTTTCTACTAAACTACCAGAATGTATAGTCATTTTAGTTTTGTTTACGAAACAAATATTTAGTGCGCATTACATTTTTTTTTGTTCTATCTACAGTTCAAGTTATTTACCGAAACAATGTAGTTTGTAGTGTATACGACTCAATTCTAGTTAACGCGATCTTAGTAATGGTTACTATTGTGAATGTAACGCTAACAGGAAGTGGTGTAGAACCAACTTCATGTTTTGTACATACGCTTAGGTACTATACAATTTATTAAAATAAACTAAATATAATGTTAAATTTACATCTCTATTTTGTAGTCACGGAGAAAAAAGTGGTAGGGGGGCGGGGTACGCGGGCGATGCTCGGACATCACACCAATCGGACACGAAACGAGCGACGAGTTGTGTCGATGTCAAGTGTTTTCTGTTGTGGCTTCGTCTTCGAAAGTAAAATAAATAGTCGTAATAACGAATCTATGCGTGATACAAATGTATATTAAATTTGAAGTGTAAAAGTATAATAAGGTGTATTTGGAACAATCATGTGGTGCCGGCGCGCCTGTGTAATTGAAAGACTAGACTATTGAAACGTAAATTTTGTTTAGTTTTATTGATTTTGCTCATTGATATTTAATATGTAAGTGTCAACGTATCTTGGCACGTGTTGATTTTTCTGTAAAAAAAACTGTGTTTCTGTGCAAAAATTTATATTTTGGTTTTGTTATACCAACTTGAATTATTTACTATTTTTATTTTAAAAAGGCGCCGTACGTTAGTGCAACCATCACATGTAAAAAAAAACTGTGTGTTTCAATAATAAATAAAAATAACAATTTATTTCTGTTTTTTTTTATTGCTTGCTGAATACTTGTGGGATATTTTTACAGGTATATTTGATGCATCTACTGCATTGTTGAATTTAGGGTCAGCTAATTTTATTTCTGACATACCTTAAGTCTTTACACTACAATTTGCTAGAAAATTGAAGTGTATTAAAAAGAACACGACTTAGGTTATGTCAGAAATAAAATTAGCTGACCCTGAATTCAACAATGCAGTAATTTATAGTATATGTAACATATTCATATTGTAGGTGCAACATATCCACACAGTAGGTGGAACAGATACGTATAGTAGAGGCAACAAAACAAAATGTAACTGTTACAAAAAGCATAATAAATGCTACAAGAAAATTAAATAGAGACCACTTAAAGATTTGTAGATATAACTATTTAGTTTGTTTTCTCTACATTTTTATAGCATACTTTCTATCGGAGATAACATAATATTTTGTTTAAAATACTACACAGTTTTGTGGTTCGTACTATAAAAATTAACTAGAATTGTGTGGTAGACTGAACTAAACGTGAGGGTTGTCACAAATAGCACTAGAAAATATTGTAATGTCAACAAATTTCTCGTTGTGGCTACCAGTTTTTTTTTTCCGTGTTATTAAGTTCTGTTCATGGAAGTAGTAAGTACGTTGTACAAAGGTACTTATTACTTCCATGGTTCTGTTTAAAAAAAAATCCCTCCCTAGAGTATGAATGATTTTGTATGAAACATTCTCTACCACGTGAGGAAATAAGCATTTTCAACCCAATACTTAAGCGGTGGTGGCCGAGTGGTAGTAAGCCCGCCTGTGGATGCAAAATCCCAGGTTCGATCCTGCCCGGGCTACATGAGTTTGTATACCAATCTGACTCATGTTAGTTTTCATCGACCACCACTTGCTTCCGGTGAAGGAAAACATCGTGAGGAAACCTGCACTCTGGTTGATGATTATCAGCTAGTGTGTGAAATGGAGAAGGCAATGGCAAACCACTCCATTAAAATTGCCAAGAGAGTCGTTGTGTGTGTTTAATTCCATATATTGACCACGACCCTCAGTCATGAGGAAATACGACTAAAGAGAGAGAACCCAATACTAGGATCAAATAGGTATGCAATTCTTCCCCAGTATGAGAAATGAAAAATATACATCGCAGCATCGCACTTATTATATTATACCAAAACTTTACTAACTTTTTTGACTCGTTATTGTCTTGTGCATTGTTGAAAACCGCGTAAAAATCTGCTAAGTAACTTTTGAGTTTATCGCGTCCAGGCATAATATAATAAACATACGTACACTTTAATTTATAACAAAACTAGCTTTTGCCTGCGGCTTCGCCCGCGTAAATTTTCTACGGATTTTTGCTTTTTCCCAGGATGAAAGGTACCCTATTTCCTTCACAGTACTTCTAACTTCAGGAAATTTCAGGAAGATTGGTTTGTAAAGCACGCTTTATTTACTGAACCACGATTGGTTCATGGAAGATTCCTCAAAGAGTAACATACAAACAAACTCACTTTCGCATTTATAATATTAGTTAGGATTAGAATAATATAGGATTATAGCTATGATATATGATAAGTTAAGGCTAATGACAGGTGGTCATAAAATCTAGCGGCTTACCGCTGAAAGCAATACGTATGGATAGTGTGTTCAGAAAACTAACCTAGATATTGATAGCTATAACCGCTAAAGCTAATAAACGCTGTTATTGTTAGCTTAAATTACTATAATATTAAAATGTAAGTAGGTATCTACTTTTTTACAAAAATAAATAAACTAAAAAAGGCGTATAATAAATAATGAAAGTAAGTATTTAATTAAAATAAAAAAATAATCTCTCTCTCAGCCGAAAGACGTCCACTGCTGGACAAAGGCCTCCCCCAAGGATTTCCACAACGACCGGTCCTGCGCTGCCCGCATCCATGCGCAACCCGCGACCTTCACCAGGTCGTCGGTCCACCGAGTGGGAGGCCTGCCAACACTACGTTTTCCGGTTCATGGTCGCCACTCGAGAACTTTTCTGCCCCAACGGCTATCTGTTCTGCGAGCTATGTGCCCCGCCCACTGCCACTTAAGTTTGGCGATTCTGCGGGCTATATCGGTTACTTTAGTTCTCCTACGGATCTCCTCATTTCTGATTCGATCACGCAGGGAAACTCCGAGCATAGCGCGCTCCATCGCCCTTTGGGTGACCTTGAGCCTTCTTATGAGGCCCATAGTAAGCGACCACGTCTCTGTTCCGTATGTCATCACTGGCAACACACACTGGTCAAAGACCTTAGTCTTGAGACACTGCGGTATTTTGGAGGAGAAGATATCGCGAAGCTTCCCGAACGCTGCCCAGCCGAGTTGGATTCGACGGTTGACCTCTTTCTCGAAGTTGGACTTACCTAACTGAACTGTTTGTCCCAGGTATACGTAATTGTCAACAACTTCGAGTGTAGAGTCTCCAACCTTTAGAGGAGTGGGTGCGACACGGATATTAGACATGATTTTCGTCTTATCCATGTTCATTTTTAGACCCACTTGTTGAGAGGCTCTACAGAGGCCATCGAGCATTGTGCCTAGGTCTTCCAAGGTCTCAGCAATGACTACGATATCGTCAGCGAATCGAAGGTGAGTGAGGTACTCGCCGTTGATATTGATACCGAGTCCGCTCCAGTCCAGAAGCTTGAAGACATCTTCCAGGGCGGCGGTGAACAGTTTCGGAGATATAACGTCTCCCTGTCTCACCCCTCGCTTCAACTGGATAGGTTTCGAGCCTTGATCCTGGAGACGGACCGACATGGTGGCGTTTTCGTACAAACACTTCAGCGCTTCGATATATCGATAGTCAATTTGGCACCGTTGGAGAGACTGTAGCACAGCCCAGGTCTCGATCGAATCGAAGGCTTTCTCGTAGTCCACAAACGCCAAGCATAAGGGCTGATTATACTCTTCAGTCTTCTGTATAATCTGCCGCAGCGTATGTAAGTGGTCCACGGTACTAAAGCCTTTTCGGAAACCGGCTTGTTCGGGAGGCTGGAAGTCGTCGAACCTGCGAGCGAGACGATTCGTAATGACTCTCGAAAACAGTTTGTAGACATGGCTCAGAAGTGAGATAGGCCTATAATTCTTCAATAAGGTTTTGTCGCCTTTTTTAAAGAAAAGTACCACCACACTTCTGTGCCATGCCGTAGGCGTTTGTCCCTCGAGTATGACGGAATCGAATAACTTCTGAAGAGCTTTTAATACCGGTGTTCCACCTGCTTTCAGAAGCTCAGCCGTGATTCCATCATCACCCGGTGCCTTATTGTTTTTTAACTGTTTGAGAGCCATTCTAATCTCGTATAGGCTGACGTCCGGGATATCTTCGGTGTAGTGTCGGGTCAATCTGGCTCTTGGATCTTTGGCCAGATTACTGACAGGTGCGCGTACGCTGGTGTATAATTGTCCGTAGAACTTCTCAACCTCTTCCAACAGCTCTGGCTTCGACGAAATGATTCTGCCATCCTCAGTCTTCAGCTTGGTCAGTTGGCTTTGACCAACAGACAGATCCCTTGCATACATAGAATCACTTCTTTATCCCTTACGGGGTAGCGGAGCCAAGAGTCGCGAGACTCAAAGGCCACGCTTAGCTGAATAGTGGGCTCTATGATGGAATGGAGATTACCTTTCATCCCAGGAGAAAGCACTGTTCCCCTGGCAAATTCACATGGGCGAAGCTGTAGGCAAAAACTAGTCCTCACTAAAGGGAAAAATTACAAGTTATGGAATATTGAAATTAAATATAATCGGTCGTCAAGTTGTTGCGTGTAAGCAAAAAAACTTACCTACGGTTCTAAATGGCGAAGTGTTTAAAATAATTATACTAGCTAACAAAAAAAAAAGTCTATTGACAATTTGACAAGGATATTTATAAAGTTAAGAGTATCATTATTTATAAAAAAAATATATAAACTTATAGAGAAAAACTATTAAGGACCACTTCTTAGGATATTTTCCTGTCAGTTTTAATATAAATATACAAGTTATAATATATATACGTAGGTACTTGGTACCTCGAACGTGTCCATGGTTTTGTTTGGGTAAAGCATAAGTAGAAGAAAAAGTTTCTGCAAACTTTATGGAGTAAAAAAAATAAAACTTAAGATTTTTTTTAACTAACGTCTTTGTAGAAAATTATGCAATCACAGACAATTTTTTACAGAATTATTCGGTTACAATTGCTCCGCTTATTCTCCATTTAAACTAATTTATAAATAAATTTATTGACGTCAATAAAACTTTAAACTTGATAGCCATAAAGAACTAATTATGGAATAATTATATAAATTGTACTTACAATGTTTGCGAATACCTATAATGGTTGATAAATAAAATTTTCCATAATATATACTACACTTAATTTCATAAAAAAAGGATTGCTATGAATAATATTATAAGGAATTTCTTATGTTCTATTTTTAAAATTCATTCCCTCCCTAGGGTACGAATGAATTTGTATGAAACATTCTCTCCCGTGTGAGGGAAGAAGCATGTTTATAACCCGATACTACGATCAAATATACACTTATTTCTGAGAAATGAAAAATTAAATTAAATGAATAGTTTCGAACACTAAACGATGTCTCCTTAATTGCACTTTAGTAACTGTAGTTCAAAATTAACCCATGACCTTAGCTACCCTTGAGAATTCCAAAATGCTACTTAAGTAATATAATTAAGTGCGCAGGTTATTAATAGCTTAATTACTACTTAACGACCCTCTATAATTGTTTTTTTACTGTTTTTTGTGAGCTCTCTTCTTAAGAGTAACTATTCATCTATAGATGCTCATATATTAAAGTAACACGAGATGATGAACTTAAGTTTTTAAAAAATATTGCTATTATTAAGAACACTGTAAATTATATTATTTATGTTACGCTTTAATTATTGTAGTACAAACTTATCTTATCCGGTAGCAGAAAAAGGAACTAATTTATCATCATCAGCTCTGTCGAGTGTCAAGTCTAACAAAGATTGTGACGCCATCATGATCCGAATAGATTTTGCGAACCAGTACAGGCTTGAAAGTGTGGTGACCAAGTCGGTGATAGCTAGACTTGCGTGCTCAAGGTTCAGGTTAAAATTTTGCATACCCCTGAGTTTGTAGATTAAGTAATCTAACTCATATTGTATCCGGTGAAGGGAAACAGGAAAACGAGGAAACCTGCGCATGCATTTTATTTAGGGTAGGACAGTTTACAGTAATTTACTTGCATCATTTGTCTTTGTCTCATAAAGGTAAAAATTTAAATAACTTCAATTTTCTGGCTAATGTACTTTACAAAAAATACTTGAAAGTGTTAAGTGGAGGTCTTTCCCAGTATTAGGACGTAAGTCAACAACCTCAAGAATACCTTTTTGACGACCTCCATAGCCTAGCGGTCATCACGCTGGTCTGCCACACTGGAGGTCCCGGGTTCAATCCCCGGTCGGGTCAAGATGGAAAATGATCATTTTTAGATTGACCTGGGTCTTGGGTGTTTATCTATATATGTATATGTTATTTAGTATCCCATAACACAAATCTTTAACTTTGCTAGCTCAATCTGTGTGATATTTTATTTACCGTTTGCAATTTTTTTAACACTCACTCTGTGAAAAGATATTAATCATATTTTTTATATTTGTTTCCAGCCGGCAATGAGATCCCAGGGTCATCACCGCCCTCGCCACCGCCACCGCCGCCGCCGTCGCTGCAGCCGCTGACCAACCCTCCCCCCCTGCAGACCAACCCTCCCCCCATGAACTACAACCCCCCGCAAAGCTTCCCGTCCACCTCGCCAAGACCTGTCATTCTAAACAGGTGAGCATATTACATCGAGTGGCGACCACGAACCGGAAAACGTAGTGTTGGCAGGCCTCCCACTCGGTGGACCGACGACCTGGTGAAGGTCGCGGGATGCGCAGGACCGGTCGCTGTGGAAATCCTTGGGGGAGGCCTTTGTCCAGCAGTGGACGTCTTTCGGCTGAGAGACAGAGAGAGAGAGCATATTACTGTACTATGTAATTTATTACATATGATTTACTAGCTTTTGCCCGCAGCTTCGCCCGCGTAATTTCCCACGAGGGCAGTGCTTTTTCCCTGGATGAAAGGTACCCAATAACCTTCTCAGCAGGGCTTGTTACCGGTACTTCTAACTATGTATGCGTAGGATTAGTTCGGTAGATAAAGCGTAAACAATCAAACATGCTTGTTTATTACAAGCAATCACTCACTTTCGCATTTATAATATCATAGCACATCAGGTTTTGTTACTGACTTGACTACTAAACTAATATTATGAGTGCAAAAAATGAGTTTATTTGTTACATCTTCTCGCTTTATTTCTTGAACCAATCTTCATGAAATTTCGCATACACATATAAATAGTAAGAAGAACTAAGAAGGACATAATACCTTTAATCCCGGGAAAAAGCTCTGATCCCTTGAAAAATCCACGCGGGCAAAAGCTAGTTGTAGTTGTATATATATAGCACTAAATATACATCTCTCTCTCAGCCGGAAGACGTCCAATACATATAATTTTGCGTGAGGGTAATTATATATGTTACTTTCTTTGTACTTGAGCGCTCTACTAAGAAAAGACTTCAACGCGTATGGGCACAAAAATATTACCTCTTTTTTTGAGGCAATGATAGTTATTATACACAGGAAAATAAACAATATGTACTTTCCGACGCAAAGTACCATAAATACAAATTACATTTAGGTACCGAATATGTAGATGACCAATTTTTCAATTGCGAATTACCAGAGTTTACGGAATCGTTGTGGCTTTTAAGTGAAAATTAATTAAATAATACCAGCTGAGTATGTCTTTGACGGTTTTGCTCACTGATATTTCATTTAGTATTATGGACCATTTTTTTATTTTATTTTTTGTTTTTGTTGCATAAATTTATTTTATCTTTTGTTTTTGTTGCAATGAACGAAACACTTCATATAAAATGTATTGTAAATGTTATAAACTCCATTTATTCTTAATAGTCCTATTATGTAAACAATCTTTGCAGTACTTTTTATTAAATTTTGTTGAAAAAAAATCAAATATTATTTCAAACATAAACATTCTAAAGTAAAACATTTATTAACCACGACAGTAATTTCCTAAAAAGTCTATTTTAATTTATATTGTTGTAAAATTATAAAAAGACATGGTAAGATTGTTTACATAATAGGACAATTATGAATAAACGTACTTTACATACTTATTTGTTTATGTCGTTTTTGTTTACCACGACCAGGAATAGGAAGTATATATTTGGTTTTTATTATCTCTATATATTTTGAGTTCTAAGTTTTAATAATTTAATATAAAAATATTAATTGCATATGAAATTTATTGCAAGCAAACAATGTTATCTTGAACCATCTAATTTATCGCGAATACAGATGAGTTTTATTCTAATTAAAATACTTGATATTCAGTTACCATAACCTTACGTAACTTAAGGAAAACTCAGTTTTATTAGAATTTTAATAAGCACATAAATTGGATAGGTATATGTACTTATGCATTTTATTAAATTACATCTTTAATTACTTTTAGTAAACCATTTAAAAAAATAAAAACCACAGACACCACAAAATATCGGTGAGATTATGGACCCATTACAACTGATGACGTTATAACAATTTATTAGTTACATAAATCTATTTGCCGTAACTTCAATAGCAAATATGGAAATAAAATCGAACATTAACCTATTCTTTAAACATGTCAATATAAATAAAAAAATTCATGATTCAAACCTATTCTTTTAGAAAACTTCTCGAATTACGAAGTCTCGTTTGCGTGTATCGATATAATTTGAATCGATGTAGGTACGCGATATTTCGGTGGCATATTTTGCGGCCAGTTCTGACAGCTGATCGCAAATATTACCAGCAGTTCACGTTAGTGTATTTTTTCTTTGTCAGCAGTTCAATCAAGAACCATACAGTATTTTCAGAAAAGTAATAGTATGTAACATCTGACAGTCAACGCTACCTTCATTATCGCGCTCATAAGTCAAATCAAAAAGCGTTTCTCCGATTTCCTGTTACACACTTCCGTCCTTTTTTACGAAATCACTCCCACTGTAATAGTAATATGAAGATCAAGGTCTTATCAAGAAAGGAGGGAATCGATAGTCGATAGAATGAATTACTGGATAGAGCAGAGATGACAGTGACACAGCCTTATATTAAAAAAAAAATATTTCTGTGGACACAGCACAGCATACTAACCTGACCATAGACAGAATAAATTTGATTGTCAAATGAAGCCCAAAAACACTATCACGAACGTTTTTGGGAACGAAAAATAGAATTTGGAGCACACGCTCCAAATTCAATTTTTTTTACAGATTGTTCACAAATTCTTTGGAACCAAAACTTACCAAAAATGTCAAACTTGACAAAAATGAACTTCACAGAAGATATTACCTGTCCTTCACCAACTTGGGCAAAAACCATATCTGACATCCCGCTTCCTCAGCTGGCTGTGTGTGTCTCTAAGTAAAATAAAAATAAAAATTTCTAGCTCTATGAACCTGATATCCCTAACACACACAAGAAATTTATAAAGGTTAAATGAAGAATTAATTATTCAATTATTGAATTAACTAGTCGATCCTGTCACCAAGCCAGTAAGAACGAATCAAAAAGAAGTACTTTTATCAATTGAAAACTTTTATCATTTTACCGCGCTACATTACAGATGCAATTATACTATTATGTGATAATTATAGCAAATGACTTATGCGTAAGACTATAATCATGCGCCTAAGATATTATGATAGTTAGATACTATTGTTCTTAGGACGCTGAAAAATATCTGTCTCAAGGTGATTGAAAAAAAAATGTTACGTAAATGACATCTCATTAGTATAGTCGTGAACAACATTCTCCATTGATTGGATCAGTTCAACAATGTAAGTTCCCAGGGAGCGTCATACAATTAATTTTTAAAAAAATATTTATGGCGTCTATTAAGCTTGTGTCCCATTGAATTAGAAAAAAACTATTGTATCCTGTAAAATTGTATACAAATAGTTGTAGCTTAGCTCATAACCCGACTTATTTTTATGACTGCAATTTGTTGCGTGTACTAGATATATAAATAAATGAAATCAATTTCTATATTTGTTAGAGCTAATGTTTATCCACAGACCTTCTCTATAATAAATATGGCATTGATATTCAGTTAAATCACGTCATGTTTCTTAGTGTTTTTATTACAGATTGTAAAATTACTTATCTTCCACCCAAAGATGGACTACTTGGCCTTTATCTGTCTATTGTGACTTGGCCTTCTTATTTATATACTTTTTATGCTGTAGCACAGGGCGGGCGCTTCATAGAAACGGCGCGTCGAATATGCCTACTACTACTACAAATGAAACTGTATATCCGTGAACACGTCAGTAACACGTCAATGTGTGCGTTTTCATAGTCGAACGTCCCGCAGTTACACAAGAACGGGGGAGAAGTGCGGAAGGAGCGGGGGGGTGCCATATTGCGGGAGGGGCAGGGAGTTTCCTTTCTGTACGTAGTACTAATATTAATTCTGTGGCTGTAGCCAAAAGGTATATCAAGGTCTGTGTCTGTACATAGGAGATATTTATGAAAAAAAACTACGAGGGGTCTTTATAGGAATAATAGAAGCCAAAACATTTTTTTTTAGATTTTTTGTCTGTCTGACTTTCCATCTGTCTGTCTGTATGTTTGTACGCGCATTCCGCAACAACTACTGGACCAAATTTATCGCGGGCACAGGCTAGTTATTTCTATTTAAAAAAAAAAACCTAAGTCTTAACTATAACTGAGCATTAAAAATCTTGAACTATAAAAACTAGACGTTTTTACCAACTAATTACCTAACTTATTTGATGATTTGTGAACTGAATTAGGTCAAAATTGGTTTTAATTACGAGTTTAAATTACAATGTGGAAAAAAATATTTTTGTTATTTCCCAAGTTCCAATCATTAGAATGGAGATGATGACTGGGTAAAACATAAAATTTATATATACTGCTATTTACGATAATTAAATGTCACTTAAATTAATCAATTTTATTAATTGCGTATGGTTTGCTATTTTATAGTTCTAATAAAGTGACTAATTTCTATCTTTTGGCCTTTAAAGGTGACGTCACCGATGAGTACTGCCATACAAGTTCCACATAAGTAATTGTTATTTTTATATTAAGTATCAAAGACTTGTTTTAATCTAGCCTATTCTGTGCAACCTTCTCCAAGCCGGCGTTCTCCAATGCGTCGTATGGTTGAGACGTTGAGACTCAAAACAAAATGTTTGAAAGCATTGATGTATTTGCCTGTTCAGTTTATAAGTATGGACTTCTTCGTCAGTTATTGTCCGATCATAATGACTATATAGCACTCCTTTTCATCACTTATATATATATTTTTTCTTCTTCTTGTGATTTGTTTGTATAACTTCTTCTACTTATATTAGTATAAACCATCCTATTTTATATATAACGCATGTACAATATTATTCTATTATTCGTTCTAAGCAAAAGAAACTTATTTATTTTTTCTTTAACTTTCCACCTACTAGCAGCAACTTGTCATCACTATGTATTTAAACAAGCTGTGAATAGCGTGGTTGGTTACAAAATTATTATTATTTTAGATTTAAGTCTTATTTTTACAAACTATTTTATTTTCTAACTGTTTGTTGTTCCGTAATAACTAAATAAATAAACAAATAAACCTTCCAGGTTCGGCGATGACGGCGAGCTGATGATGGGCAGCCCATCGTCGGCGGCGGGCACCACGCGGCCCACCGCGCCGCCCACTATGAGGCCGATCTCGACCACCAACATGCGGCCTATGATGCAGCCCAGGTACTAGGCTTAACAAGCTAATTATTAAAAAATAAAAAACATGACTGACAACTCACATAGCCTTTGTCGCTCGGAGGAATGCAAGGAATCTAAAAATACGTCTCACATCAAAAGTTAAGCCATTCAAAACTTATATGGATAAAGGAACTTACATACACACAAACATACTTCGTACATGAACCCTGAAAATATTACATTCCTTTTTTGGTCAGTCGTGTAAAAAGGGAGATATTGGCAGCACCCATAACTGGCGAGCGTGTATAAAGAGAGTGATGAGTGTAGAGCAAAGAGTAAATTAAAAGGTACTTATTTGGTGTAGGTGTAGAGGAAGCGAGAGAGATCTGTAGGGATCTTAGCAAGTGGAAATCGCTAGTCTCTGCCTATCCACACGGAAAAAGGCGTGGTATTTTGCACTGCACATTTTTTGTCATCTTTATGCTCATGTTTTGCAAATAAATGATTTATGATCACTAATATTACGAACGTGTTTGTGCTTTCTTTCACGTCAAAACGGCGCAAAATGTCTTGATGTAATTGTTTCTGTTGTTCTGATTGCGAAACTGGATGGATGAAACTTTCCCCTCCAACTCTGGCGGTGTTGCTAGCTTCTTTCATATTCACAACGACAAAGAAACATTTCGCAAAACGAACGAAAGTGGTGTAAGTCATATATTGTCCTCTATCTGGCCCTCAACAAAACACACAGAACAAGTACCTACTTAAGAATTACTAAATTGAAAGGAACGATTTGTGACGAAAAACAAACAATGGGCACAGTATCCATGAGCGTGGGAGACGCCATACGAAACCTGCGACCCGTAAAAAATATTGGCAACATTATGCTTATACCACAGAATACAAGTAATATACTGATGAATTTGTACATATAGAACTACTAATATTATAAATGCGAAAGTTTGGATGTCAGTTTGTGAGGATGTTTGTTACTCAATCACGCAAAATCTACTGGACGGATTACGATGAAATTTGGTAGGTATACGGGTAGAAAAATACCGGGAATAGAACATAAGGTACTTTTTATCCCGAAATTCACACGGGAGCGATGCCCCGGGGCGCGGCTAATTGCAAATAAGCGTAGGCAGCGCCAAAATCATGTTTTATATTATACTAGCTGTCGCCCGCGGCTTCGCCCGCGTAAATTTCGCTTAGATGAAAAATCTCTCTTGGAGCTTTTCATCAGATGTTCCAGATCTTCAATTTTTATACGTCAGCAGAAAATGCTCATCAGTTTGAACGATTTTTGCTAAGGCGCCATTTCCATATATGTTATAGTGTAGTTGGTCTCTTGGAGCTTTTCATCAGATGTTCCAGATCTTCAATTTTTATACGTCGGCAGAAAATGCTCATCAGGTTGAACAATTTTTGTTAAGGCACCATTTCCATATTACTTATAGTTTAGCTGTTCCGTTATGGTTCTTCATCAGGTGTTCCAGTTTTCAAAATGAATTATAGCCTATATGTTGCCCAGGCTTAATAGCTATACAACAAAAAAAGTTTCATTCAAATCCGTCCAGTAGTTTTTGCGTGAAATGCGTACATACATACAGACAGACAGACAGACAGACAGACAGACAGACAGACAGACAGACAAGAAATTCCAAAAAAATTTTTTTGCTTTCTATTGTTCTTTATAGGTCTCCCTCTATCCATTTCAGTCAAAAATATTAAATGTACAGACAAAATATTTTTACTGTTTTATTATATGTATAGATTTCTCAACAAATGCGGGTTAAAAGTAGGCAACACTACCTGTTTACTACATAATACCTATACATTTACATTGTATTTTATGCTAATATTATTCCACTACTGATTGATCTGGCAACACATGAAGTTAATACTCTAATAGATTCTATTAAATGATTACGACCTAAGTACTTAATGATCGCATGATATCAAGTCTAATGGTTGTTGTACAACATTTCAAATAACGATTTCTATAGTAAGGCACAAGAGCCCAAGTTAATATATTATATAGGCTATAAGGTAACTGTACGGAATTCCGGAGTATTAAGGCGTTTTTGTCTTTCCAAGCAATTTCTAGTAAAACAGAAAAACTCAGCGATTTGAAATTAGTGCTGTCGTAAAAAGTGGTTTTCAGAGAGGAGATTGATATGTAACACTACTGTATTAAACGATGTTTTAGAAGACTAATCATAATTTATCTAGACCCCATAAAAGTCCATAATCGCGGTATAAAATTTTACTATGGAGTTCATTCCGTAAATGCGTGCTCGTAATTCCGGTATATGCTGAAAAATGCCGTTCTGCTGCAGAATTATATATAATTTAATAATTAACTGAAAATATAAATTTAATTTAGGTCTGAAATAAAATTATTTTATTTAAAATGTGGTTTATTTATGTTTCTAGGTACATTTCAAATCAACTTACTTCAAGCAGGGTTTAGCGAACAATATTATATTAATTTATTATTATTTTTGACCGAGCGAGCGAAGCGAGCGAAGGTCTCTAAATCGAGTTGGGGGCGAAACACATTGTTTGTATGTATGTATGTATGTATGTATGTTTGTACCGCGATAACTGCCCAACCGATGGTCCGATTTTGATGAAATTTGGTAGGCATGTAGGAAATATCAATAGAATTTTTAAGTTCGTTGGGCATCAAAATCGGTTCAGTAGTTTTTGAAATATTAATAAAAATGTCCGCGATTACGTAGCAAACGAAACCATAGCGTGTTCTAACTTTGGATAGCGCCATCTACATTTTACTTAGGGAACTGAATTAGTAAAGTCAAAATCAGATTTAAGCAGCGGTTGTAGACTTGTAGATGATTTGTAAGGTACACCCTCATATTACAAATTATTATTTAAAAAACAATCATTTTATAAACAACGCTTACAAAACTATACATTTGAAAAACATATGCTTTGACAAACTCATCCATTTAAAAATGTAATCATTTTACAAAATAATTACTAGACAAATATTGTTTTTTTTTCAAATTATCATTTTACAAACAAATTATTTAACTAAATTTTCAATTGGTAAAACAACGTTAGACATGGTTAGACAAAATATCTAATGGCAAATACATCGTTTGATAAATATTATTTACCTAAACGAGAAGATATGAAGTTTCAAGTTTAAACTTACTGATCCCAAGATTTTCATTGTAGGGTTAGGTACAGAAGTCATTACTCGTCTTTTATTTGTAAATTAACTCACAAATCGTATTGTGACATGATATCAACATGCTAATACCTTTTATTGTGTCACACCGGGTGGGGGACCTGGTAACCTGCAACACAGGATCTTTGATACCTAGCGCGGGCACCAGATCTTCACAACGATACTGTCCTTTATGGTATTAAATTTAATTAATGTTTATCACATACCTATGTAATGTAGTCCAAGGCCATTTGTTGTGGAGTAAATAGACTATTTTTATTTATTTTTTATAAAAAAAAGAAAGTTTGTCTCCAAACGATCTGAGCTGTAAGTTAGGTTCAGGTTATTTTTTATGACTACCCGGAAAGACTTGAGGACAGAAAATAAGTTGGGTTCAGGTTATTTTTTTTTATGACCACCTGGAAAGACTTGAGGCAGATTATAAGTACAGGCCTTTGTCCAGCAGTGGACGTCTTTAGGCTGAGAGAGAGAGAGAGAGATTATAAGTTGGGTTCGGGTTTTTTTTTACCACCTTTGAAAAAGACTTTGAGGGCGGAAAAGAAGTTAGGTCCAGGTTATTTTTTTATTTGGAAAAGAAACAACCTTTGAAAAAGACTTTGAGGGCGGAAAAGAAGTTAGGTTCAGGTAATTTTTTTTATGACCACCCGGATAGACTTGCAAAGCGGAGAAGTTAGGTTTAGGTTATTTTTTTTATGACCACCCAGAAAGACTTTGAGGGCGGAAAAGAAGTTAGGTTCAGGTTATTTTTTTTTATGACCACCCGGAAAGACTTTGAGGGCGGGCGTAAAAGAAGTTAGGTCAGGTTTTTTTATGACCACCCAGAAAGACTGAGGGCGGAAAAGAAGTTAGGTACAGGTTTTTTTTTATAACCACCCGGAAAGACTTTGAGGGCGGAGAAGAAGTTAGGTTTAGGTTATTTTTTTTTATGACCACCCAGAAAGACTGAGGGCGGAAAAGAAGTTAGGTTCAGGTTTTTTTTTATAACCACCCGGAAAGACTTTGAGGGCGGAGAAGAAGTTAGGTTTAGGTTATTTTTTTTATGACCACCCGGAAAGACTTTGAGTGTTGAAAAAACGTTCTAATCCATATTGTTGTTTGTTTGTTTGGTTTGGTCGTTCGTCTCGTTAGTCGTTTTGGTAAAAATAATGTATATATATAATTTACATAAAAGAAAATATAAGTCGTGTTACAGTTAAATATTAATTTCAGCTTCGTATGCCCAGTCGTTTTCGGCTGTGCATTATCTGTAAGTCAGTCAGCTCAGTCAGTCACTCCCTAACGCAAGATTTTATATATTTTGATGATTGATTGATACTATTTTAGCGCCTGGGCTATTAAGAGGTCTTCCAATTTTTTTTATATTGTAAATTATACTATTTCTTTAACTGTGATTTTACCCTACTCATCAGCACTCTTCAATCATACATACATACATACGTAAGAGTAAATCAATAAAAACGCGAGTAATAATCGCGAGGTCTAAGTTCGCGGCGAACTACTAGTTATTTGTATTTACATATAATATAATCCGTTTATAAGTCTATTACTTTTGCCAGCGACTTTCGGGGATTCCTCTCTTAAGTGTTGTCACGTTCCTACGGAACCTAACGGGCACCTAAGTACTTTGTGAAGGCATCGTAAAGCAATTACCAAAATGCACAATGGCTTTGCAACAAAGGACCGTACGTAAGGTTATTTTTATACTTATTTTATGATACATATCTTTATTGTTATTGCCGAAGGAACTTTAACTAATTTGCACAACCATTTTTTATCACAAAATGTTCCGTTATTACTTCACTCTCTACACAGAGAACACGCATTTCTATTACCGTCCCTTCTGATACAAACCCACCCAATACTTATCCGAACCCAGTAAGTACTAAGTACAGTGCTTCGGTCAGTTATTTACCCTGTATATGAATAGGCTGAATACGCAAAAATATGGTATAAAAATGGTATTCTCTAAAAAAAACGTAACGAAATTTACAGTTAATAAACCACAATGTTTGCAATTTTCATTAAAAACTTGATTGATAATTGATACTAATTTAAAAATTAACATCTACTAAGTTAAAGCTTCCTAAAAGTTCAAAATTTCCATAGCTACCAAGACCGTTGTACTATAACGTAATAAGAGATACGCTAAAAACAGTGTAGGTAATTGTGTTAACTGAAATTTCTAATGAGTAATTATTCTCAACAACACACAATGACTTGAAATCTGTAGCAATATCATCATGCTAGTAATAGGTAACAAAAATTATACTGGAACATCGAAAAGTTTCAAATAAATTAGCGATTTTGTACCGAAGACATTAGTGACGAATTTGTAAAAAGTAAAAAATAGTTCACTTTACACACGTTTTTTTTATAATAAAGAAAAATAAAATCGTAATACGTAATTTGGTCACACGAAACCATGATATACTTTAGACCCGTAACAACATTCTTCGTTGACTTTTTTCATCTCTGTGCCTGAATAATTACAAAAACAAAATCAATTTATTGTCCTTCATTCCGTAATAGTAACGTATTAACGGACATGGTTGGTTCTTCGTGTATGTAAATGCGGTAATCAGTAAATTAAGAATTAACTAACAAAAAACTAATTGAAGTAACTCGAGACAGTAATCAATCAGTTTGTTTTAAGAACCTTAATAATAATTGCGACATTTTGTTATGAAAATACTTACAAATCACTCATAATTCCCTTATGAAAATCCGCGCGGCAGCTTGCATTACGCAACACTCGCACTAATAGTAATGGCGATTTGGCGCTGACTGACCTTAGGAGACATCATAACTGAATCAACAATGTCTGTAATTCTTTTTTACCATGTGTAATTAAATCTTTTTTGTTTATACTTAAAGGTTATTACATAAATAATTAAAACAATTAGTAGTTTTCTTATTTTTTGGCCTAAACCGAAAACTTACGGAATTCCGTACACTTACGTAATGGTACACCTACCTTACTTATGTGATTTCTAGTGAGCGGTGTAGGATAGTAATTCTTAAATTGTTTTATAACCTTATTATAGCTAGTTCTGTAACACATCCATCCAAAGATATCGGATTCCCCGTGTTACAGTACCGACCAATAACAACTGTTAAAATAAAGTCTTCTATAGTAACGTCATGATTTTAACTTGCTAATAATTTTTCTCCAATTTTCAGACCAACAATGATATGGACGGCTGCAGCGTCGGATTCCATGCCAACCCGGTTCCCTCTGCGACCGAACAAGGAGCTGTCTCCCCCGTACACCACGGCTATCACCCTCATAGATCAGATCGGATACAAGATCATCCGGACCACTGAACTGGTCACTGACATACTGAGGAACACTGTGAGGGCTGTTGTGGGCCGGTAGATGGCGTGGTCAAGGAGCGTTGATTTGGAGAATTGGACTGAGCTTGAAAACGTGGGTAGCAGTGCCTTTATAAATGAAGCTAGCAAATGATAAGTTTCAGGGGACTACATGCTACTCAATGTGGGTTACCGTTTTTGTGCTCACTAAGTAGTTGGCGCTACTGGCGACTAAGGTCTGTCAGATGATACAATACTGTTATTTAAATTTGACAACTGATGATAGTATATTGTACTATCTGACAGAACTCACTCGCCAGAGCGTCTAAGTATGAGTGGAGAATCGACAATCCTCATTGCTAGAGTTCTCATGCAATGCTCATGCACTGACTTAATTCTCCATTGAGTGGCCTATATTATTATCAGATTGGACATTGTGTCTTTCGCCTTAAAAAAGGTTCCCCCCATGTTTTCTGAAGGCATGATATGTTGGCACTGGTTGGCACGTTATAGGCCTTTGTTTATTGCGTTACGAATCATAGTAGCAAGATGCAAGATTCTTGGCATGGTTTGCATGTGCCATTTTTTGACGGGTTGCTTCAAGAATTGCACGTACAGTTTGTCTATAAAGTCGTGACATTAATGTTCGAGGAACTAACATTGATGATGTCTCTGGCAACACCAAACGTATGTGACCATGCAAGTAAATTATTGCTTCAATTTAATTGTATGCATCAAGCAAGAATCTTGCACCGTCTTAAATGGCCCTTAAGACGAAAATATAGAAAACATACGCTCCATCAATTATCACGCTCCATAGCTTGCTCAATGTAGCTAATTGTTACGCTTTTGCGTATTAAATGTGAGATTAATTTACTGGCAATACTACCGAAATTTTTGGGTGTCCAACTCCAGATTATTTTGGCCATTTTGGAATAACTTTTACCGTTTGTGCACAATGTAAGTGTAGGATGCAATATGCAATCATTGCATTCACGACTTGGAAGAGATTGCTACTCGTATCAAATTTTCTTGAAAAACAACAAGGTATAAATCGTGATAAAAATGTGAGAACAAGATTTACTATCATATATGTATTGTATATACCTAAAAGCTCTGCTTAAAACACACTCGATTAGAGAAAGTTTAAAGTAATTTTAGTTTTATTTATCATTCACTTGTTATTTTTCATCTTTAGTCGTCAATATATAATTTTTTACATACTGTTTTATGCTAGAGGGACTTCCCGCAGTATCCATCGAATTCTCTTATTTATGACTATTTTCATAAAAACATATCTATAATAATAGGTACGATAACTTTAATTAGCTATTGTAGCGTCATCTAGGACGCTGATTGGATATATCTCTCTCTCTACCCTCAAATAATAACCAGTACCCACACCTCATACCAGAACCTATAGCTATTTTAGTAATTGCCTAGTAGTTATGGTAGGTGACATTATATTTATTGGGTAAATTAAACAATATCAGAGCATGACAATTAAAGAAAATTAGACCTTAGGAATCCTTTAGTTTTATACGCGAATCTCAACATAAACTCATATTAATTTAGGTGTTATAGTAAGTGTTAATTTATTTATACCTATTTAGAACTATTTTAGAATTTGTCTTAATGAAATCCTTACTATGTCTTGTTTAAGTTATTGATGTAGTATTTAGAAACTATGTTTTCTTTGTGTAGATTTTTTTATTATTAAGTCATTAAGTAATAAAACTTTTTTATCAAGTGTATTTCTTTTATTTGTAGCGATGCCTAATTGTTAAACGCCTGTTACAAATACATAGCAAAGTTAATCATACGATCATCAAGAAATTATTGCGATTTAAATTCTGGGACTGTTATTATAAAAACCCCACACAACGCCTGTAAATAGCTATTCGATTCCTAGTTTACATTAAAAAAATGTGAATATTACACCTAAAAATAAGTTTATAGGATTGTTTTCCTCGCTATAGCAATATCCGATTTTTTTCGTGTTGAGTAATGTCTCTTATTCAGATTAGAAAGCCTCAATTTTGAGATGAATATAATACATATTCACCACGCCGAAAAAAGTACAGTTAACTAAGTAGGTACATTGGGCCACATGGAAAAGTACCTATACCATTTATAGTGGATCGTAAAATTGACGCCGCCGCCGTGTCCTCTTCTTAGCGTGTCGACTTGGCGCGGATCGTATTTTAAGTGCTACACTTTTCTATGTAGCCCACTGTACCTACCTAAAGAGTGATTTAAATTGCGCAATGAAAAGTAAGTGCACCAATTTACGTCAAAAACGAAAGTGGTTTTGTCACTGGACTGCGGCAAAAATTAGCCCAATCAGTTCGCCTTCAAGGCGTATCTAAAAGTGAAAGTTATTTATGAGCTAATGCATTACTCTGTAGCTCGGTAGGGTAAAGAAACAATATTTCATTTAAGAACTTATGAAGAAATGACACATCATAAAACGCGATTTCTTGTTAGGAACAGGAAAATTTAAAGGTAATGTTTACCATAGTGCTACCTGGGAAAATACCACTGCCACTGACTCATTAGGTTTTTGACGTCTCTATGGAGTGTGACGTATCAATCGCTTTAAATTTTTAATTCTGTTATTTTTTATAAATTACTTCAAACCATTAAAATAAAGTAATCTATGATAAAGTAGTTAAGTTTAAAGTATTATTACTATACATTCATACAGTTATAATCATTATCATTATTAGATAGATTCCATATTTGTGTTTCATACCTGAATTACTAATAATAATCTTTTGTTAAATTTGTAAAAATACTATAATATAATATTTTTGTAGACAATATTTCACAAGTTTGCCTCATAAAATATCAAGTGTAGAATGACCTAGCTTATCAAAATGTGAACTTACATAATCATAAAGTAAACATGTTCATTGAAAAACAGTAACCATGCTTCAACATTTATTATACTCCTTAAAATATCACATAAATTATGTAAAAAATAACATTCACCAACAACACACACTAAAAACGATGAGATTTGTTCCCTTATTGTCTGATATTATTACGCTTACACATTAAAAGCAAATTATTAGCTCATAAAAAAATACTAGACATTATTTGACAGTCTTGTGCAATAATCCACAAAGTAATTAAGATACGTTTTGCCTCTATAATCACAATAAATGCTTTGAGAAGACATCAGATACAATAGAGTATACATTGATATAGATACATATAAGACAATTAAATTGTCAAATTTTTGTATATGTTACACAGTTTGGCTAGGTTTACTGCACAATAAGCTCAGTAACGTTGTTCTTGGTCACAAGAGCAACCAGACTCCCACTGTCAGGCCGCTGTTCTCCCTTGGTCCACTTCTCAAACAGCTCTGCAACAAATGTGAGAGGAGTCCAGCTGCCGAAGTCTGCTTTTGGCATCCATTTTCTATTCATTTCTGTGTCCAATGTGACTGGCAATATAGCCACTGCTAATGAGTTTTCGGGCAGCCCTGAGTCTTTAGCACCAAGAGATTTTGTTAGCTGATGGACAGCACCTTTAGCAAGACCATAACCAATCATACCAGGTGTTGGTTCCAATGCAGCTTTAGCACCAGTCAAAGCTAGTAATCCACCAGGAGTGAGGTATTTTGCAGCAAGTGTTGCAGCAATACTTGAGCTCCAAACGGATTGGCGCCACATGAGATCGGCTTGCTTGCTGAGTTCCTTGGCAGCGTTGCCGCCAGCCCAGCCACCGGCCACGCAAATCACTGCATTCACTTTCTGACCTTGCAGCGCAGCTTCGAGTTCCTTAACGACATGCTCCTCTTGCTGGACCCACGAGCCATCTTTAGGGACTGTAATATTAACATCAGCGCTCTCGTTCGGGTTCAAATCGACGTTAGCGACCCACCAGTTCGCAGACTTGAAGTGGTTCACGCAAGCTGCACCGAGCGCGCCGCGGCCTCCGTATACAACGATTCTGCCACTAGCCATTATTACGTCTTGTTACTGTCACGATTCCACACTAACTAACAGGCGAGGACGAGGGCAATCGAACGGCGAACTGGTTATCTATCGCGTGTTGTAACCTCGACTATCACTCTGCCCACGAGCACGAAAGGCCGGTACCTATTTCTTGTAATAACCGCAGTGAACAATACCGAACTAGCGCGTGGGAAAGCTTTTAACTTTTTGTGTCATATGATATAGAAAATATATTTATAAATTAAAATCTAAGCAAGTGTACATACATATGTATTGATTTTTGCTCAGTTTACTCAAAGAGAATTTAATCACTACGTTTTAAGTTTACTTGGCAAACAAACTTGATCGTATGAACGAAACGTCAATGTCACATTTGACAATGTCAAATGTGATAAATAAACGTCAACGTCAGTCACGCACGTCACATTCCCTTTTACTCTCAGACGAAAGAAAAAAGAATAGACATAACATACCTACAAAAAATCGTGCATACCATACCTAAACTCGACACCGACAAGGATTTGGCACAAAGATGGCGGCCTGCGCGTACTAATAATAGTGACAAAATATGGCGACCGGCCGCATAACTACTGGGGCCGAATTCTGCAACTCCCAAACGTACGTTATTGTATTTCAGTTGTGTCTCAAATGCCAAATTTTCGCCATTTGGTATTCTGCACCTTATTTGACGCCTGAGGACATGATACTGACATACTATTGGCCCATTTCGGTATTCTGCACGTTATCAAAAGTGCCATTGGCACGTCGATTGTTGAAGTATTGGTATTCTCTTTGCTATTTGACAGGAGTTTGTCAGGTAGATCTGTCGGATCTCAATTGCTTTTTGGCCATTGAGCAACGACACCTTTTAAGATCAAATTGTAAAGTAGTATGTATGCAAGTATGGTTTACATTGTTTCATTTAGTGATGAATCCCATAATTTTACCTCTTCATTGGTGGCTCTTATTCATTACAAATGTCGTACCTATATAGCCGACGAGATATTAAAGACATTTCGGCTTAAAATGCTCAAGTTATAGACCTCAACAAAGAGGTAACCCCATTACTAATAAAGGATACTTTGTCGAGATAGAAAATTGCCAAATTTAAAGGTTAGTAAGAGTTTCCGAGGTAAATGCACTTGTAACTATTGTGACTGTACGTAATTCAATGAACCGCTGATATTTTTTATATTAAAGGTTAAGTATATATAGTATGTATAAGATCATACATATAAGAATACTATAATAGTTGAGCCCCGGATATGATGTGGAAACTTTGTAATGAAAAGCACCTTATGTTGCTATTCCTTATATTTTCTACCCTTGTACCAAATTTTATTGAAATCCGTCTTGTAAATTTTGTGTGACAGTAATCTATACATATAATAAAACAGTAAAAATATTTTGTCTGTACATTTAATATTTTTGACTGAAATGGATAGAGGCAATGATATACTATAAACAAGAGGCAGATATGTTATAGGCGCGCGCGCTGTGAAGACTCGAATACGACCCAATTGGAACGTCTTGTAATCAGTCTGCGCCCAGCGCCTCGTCGAGCGTACCGCGTCGTAAGTTCCTGTGTCCTTACCAAAATATATTAAAAATTCCATCGTGTGTGTTTCGAAAGTGTACCAATTATGATTCTAAAGTAAACAAAGTACAAGGGATCTCTTATCACATGTGTGTATGCAAAAATAGTTTGATTGTTTAGTATATTTCAATTATTTTTCCAAATAATCTAATCACTGACGCCATGTTCAGACAAAGAAAGAGAGATTCTAGTTTTGACGTGAGAGCGACAAGGATGCGTGCGCTGCGGACATAGATTAGTTAGTGCAGAATCGAATACTGATGGTGACTTCAATGCCTAAAATTAATGTTCAGTTGTTTTTTATTATTGTTCGTTATTATAATAGCTATCTAATGTGTGTAATGGACTAATTTAATAAACATTAAAATAGTTTCACTGAATTCGATTTTCTACTATTATAATACATTATACTGATAATTGAGGATTACTATTGTTTTTCTTTTTATCAATTAGGTTTCCGAGTTTTTTCCGACACTGAATTGTTAAATATTTCAATATATATGATTTACTTTTATAAGATGTTTTATTTCTTACCCATGTACTTTCTTTTCAAATAAGTGTCCTCTCTACAACAAAAAATGTTACTCTATGCATAAGAAACATTTGACGAGGAATCATTGAAAACTATTGCTATCTCTTTCATTCGCATGCTCTTTTGTATCTTTTGTCTTACTTATCAGTAAAACTTGTCGATGTGTGTAGTTTTGGATTGCTCGGAACAGACCTAAAACGCAAATTACTATGAACGTAACATATCTGTATTATAATATATCATTGGATAGAGGGAGACCTAAAAAGAACAATAGAAAGCAAAAAAAATTTTTTGGAATTTCTTGTCTGTCTGTCTGTCTGTATGTATGTACGCGTTTCACGCAAAAACTACTGGACGGATTTGAATGAAACTTTTTTTGTTGTATAGCTATTAAGCCTGGGCAACATATAGGCTATAATTCATTTTGAAAACTGGAACACCTGATGGAGAACCATAACGGAACAGCTAAACTATAAGTAATATGGAAATGGTGTCTTAACAAAAATCGTTCAACCTGATGAGCATTTTCTGCCGACGAATAAAAATTGAAGATCTGGAACATCTGATGAAAAGCTCCAAGAGACCAGCTACACTATAACATATATGGAAATGGGGCCTTAGCAAAAATCGTTCAACCTGATGAGCATTTTCTGCTGACGTATAAAAATTGAAGATCTGGAACATCTGATGAAAAGCTCCAAGAGAGATTTTTCATCTAAGCGAAACTCACGTGGGCGAAGCCGCGGGCGACAGCTAGTGTAACATAAATCCAAACTCACAAACATCCAAATGTAGGTAGGTACTCTGTGCATTCAATAAGGACCCACATCACAAGATTTTTACCTATATTACTGCGATGCGATTATTAAAATTTTGTTTCAAAAAAATTCAAAATTGTTTATTATGTATCTAACAATGACACTAATACAATCATATAATAAAGAGGAAGTGTTTGTATGCATGTGAGTTCGTTTGCAGAGGTATTCTTCAGAATTACTGAACCGATTTCAAAAGGTCTTTCATTATTAGAAATCTACATTATACCTAAGTGACATAGGCTACCTCCCGAAACTGGGGCGGGATGCTAGCTCTTTGTAATTTAATTTATGTTAGGGTCTACATAAGCTGAATACTTATGCCAGTAGACCCCGCTCTATGATTAGGTATATAACCTATATATGAGTGTAATGTGCAGTGATTATATACTCTTTGGTAATGTGGTACTCAGAACAATAATATACTTACATACTTTAATGCCTAGTGTATAAATAGTATTTGGTAATACTATGTAAAAATGTCTTTTCAGCTGTTCCTGTTCTTACATTTCAAGCAATATTGAAAATTAAATGCTGTGTGTGTGCAGTGATACCCCTGTTACCTGTGTAGGTCGAAGCAAAGAACTAAAGACAGTATCATACATACATATTATTGTTTTCCTATGGGAAGGCACCATCAGGCAAGTCTATATTTCTGTACATACAAAATTATAGACTAACCGAGTTGTCAACACAGAGACAAAACTGCTGAAAGTAGAAACTTGAAATTTGGTAGAGGGTGTTTCAAGAGCACAAGCTGTACCCTAGGGGCTTTGCTCCTATTAGAATTTAGGGATAAAAAGTACCTACCTTTTGTGCTAAGTATGTCTGGTATTTTTCAACTCGTGTACCAAATTTCATTAAAATTCATCCAGTATATTTATTATGAGTAACAAACATCCAATCTTTGCATCGCATTTATAAATATTATAGTAGAATTAGCAGAGAATAAGTGAGTATTAAAAAAGCGGTAAAATGTATTGTATAATCAGTTTTTAACATCTTTGAAACTGGTTGATGCTTAAATTGTCAAATGATATTTAAATAATAACTGTACTTTATACTTTCAATACTATGCCAACCCCACATAAGTAGGAATTGGTAAATAGGAAGAAGATACTACATCTGTTTCTATCTACAAATATAAAGAAATAAAATTTTCAGATTGTCACAAAATAACAGTATGCTTAGTAATTTGTACCAAACAAGTTCTGTAATTATTATTTGCAGGCTCGATCAACTGGAGTAATGTGCTTTAGAAAAAGGTGTCATTCATAGCTTGTTAAAAGACTATGTAAATATTCTCATCCATATAAATATAAATAAAAATTGTATTATTGAATTCAACACTGACCGAGTGGTATATAAATGCAGAGACAAAACTGCTGTAAGTAGAAACTTGAACTTGTGTAGAGGTTCTTTATATAGCATATGCTGCACCCTGGGGCTTTACTCCCTTGAGAATATACAGATAAAAAGTACCCTATGCCATTTTCAGTATTTTTCTACTCGTGAACCATATTTCTATGAAATCCATTCAGTAATATTAGTAGTAAGTAGGATAAGTATATTTAGGAAATTACACTCCTAAGGGGAAGAAAAAGGTTTTTTTTATTTACAACTTCCTTAACTAAGTCAACATAGTTACTAGTTCAAAAATATCTCAATTAAGGAACAACTAAAAAAAAATATTTTAAATCAACAACATGCTTTTCCTTTCTTTGTCTTTACTTTAAAAACCAACAATATAATACCAATATTGTAAAGCTGAAGAGTTTGTTTACACAATAGGCAGACTTAAATAAAAGTTATTCTTTATATAATATAACTAAACATAATTATAACAGCAGTAAAAATTATTTGTCATTCTTGCAGGGACGATCAACTGATGGTGGTTTCCTGCTTGAGAAACGAGCTGACATCCATAACTTGTTGAAAAACTGTGGAGGAAACAGTGTGGTCTGGTTTAGGATATATTTTAAAGACTAATAAACAAAATAATAATAATATTCTTGTATTATTCATTACTACCTTACATAATATCTTTATCTTAACATATTAAAAAATAAAGTCCCCTGCCATGTCTGTTTGTGATAAACTAGAAAAGTATTGAACAGATTTTCATGCAGTTTTCACCAATGAACAGGGCAAGTCATGAGGAAGTAAGTAAGTATATAATTGACTCCAGTGTCCCCGCGTTAAAAAGCAAGCTAATTTAAATAAAGACTCCTGCCATGTCTGTCTGTTTGCAATTAAGTCAACATTGAAATTATTATCTGTTACTGCACATTGAAAGTCTTAGGTCAACTTACATGCCAGGTATTGTACAATTGAAACATGTCAATATGCTTTATTTATTGAGTTAGGGGTCGCCCTTTTTTTCACTGTGTTAATCAGCCCAGTCTCCTTGTGAAACTCCAGCCAGTCGATGAATACTGTTATATTTTTAAAGCTCCGCACTTAGGTGACTGTAAAAAAATATTATATTTGTTTGAGGACTCATGTTTTAAGTCAAGCATCTTAATCCTATCCTAACTAATATTATAAATGCGAAAGTGAGTTTATTTATGTGTTTGTTACCTCTTCGCAACTTATTTATTGAACAAATCTTTCTGAAATTTCGCATACACTTACCTAGTTAGAAGTACTGAGAAGGGCATAGCGTACCTTTCATCCCGGGAAAAAGCACTGTTCCCGTGGGCGAAAGCTAGTACTTAATAAATAAGATAATTATTGTACTTACAAAGAAAATCTCACCTTAGACGCAAATAAAACTTTAAGAACTCAATCTATAACTGCTTGACTGGATGAGACCCTCCTCGGGTGAAGTCAGACTTATTTGACACGGGAGTTTGACTTATTATTTTCAAGCATATTTTCTTTGTACAAATTAATTTAAATTATAAATAAATTAAAAATAATTTTACAGTAAACAATAGAACGATTATAACCTATAAAACATGACTTTGTCATAGACAGACAGTTTAAATTTTTTTAAAGGCAAAGGCATCAAAGACACACATTAACTAATTTTCAGTTTTTTTCAGATATAAGAGTGAAACATGGCTATATGTCTTTAAATTTATGTCAAAATATCAATGTTAGTTCTAATTGATAATATTTCATACGTTTTTAGCGGAAAAAAGGAGTTTGAATTTTATTATTAAATAATAGTAGTTTTTTCTAGCAGCGACAGAAACACCAAAGATTAATCAACAACACCTAGACTGACATCCTATAGACACTTTATTCCCACACTATAGGAACATGAATATCTTGTTGCAGAATACGCTTTATAAGACCTATTGATGTCTTATGAGTTGTAGTGATAACTACAGAATTACTTTGAACTTCTAACTGGTCTACCTTGCATGTTACATTTTAGGTGAAATAGTTGATGTATTGGGATATTATTCCTGTGGCGTATTACCTGCATGATAGGCTCTCGACTCACCACAATAGCAGGCATTCAAATCCATTAGTTTCCAGACAAATTGAATTGGAAAGTGACACACCGGTACACAAATCTCATATGTTGTTTTTACAATACTTATTAAGAAGCCAGGGAGACCCGCACATTAAAACGTTCTTTGAGTCACGCCGAAACCATTGGTAGCAATAACTCGACGTGATTTTGTGTACTTACGGAACTATATTGAAAACTAAACATTCATAACAAAACATTCCACGATTAGATTAGACTGTCAACTGAGATCTACAGAATTGGACGTCTGACATTGACAGCTAGTGACACACGTTCCGTCTCGGGTCCTAACAAACCTTTCTTATCATAAAAAAATAAGAAATCATGGTAGGATTGTTGTAGAATTTTAATTATTCTCCTTTAATATCGTCGACTTAGATTATTATAATATTCGACGAATAAATACCTTATTTAAACATTAACAAACATTAGGAGACCTGGCTAATGCCACACGACCTCTGCCTGGCGGACACTGTTGATGCAGATTTTGGCAGTGTAAGCAGGTCAGCGATGGACCCATCGAAGGGAATTATTTATGGCCGTCCGTATGGGGGTATAACATTACTGTGGAGGAAGTCCAGGTTTCCGAATGTGTCTATTATTGATTGTGAAAGCGATAGAATTCTTGCCATACATGTTAGAAACGGTAGCCAGCGTTTTATAATATTTAATATGTACTTACCAACAAACAAAACAAAAAATCTACCTGAATTTACTGACTGTCTATCTCGAATGCAAACTATAATTGAAGAATATAATGTTCCTTTAGTTTATATGTTAGGCGATTTTAACGCTCACCCCAGTAAACAATTTGGAAAAGAATTATTGAATTTTTGTACAGAGCAAGAATTTTGTTGTGTCGATATTGAAATCCTGGGTATTACATCATCTACTCATACTTTTCAATGCAAAGTGCGTGGTACTCTCTCGTGGTTGGACCACTGTATAACCACTACAGCGGCCCGCGATACCGTTAAGTCAGCAAATGTTTTATATGGCAGTTACACTTCTGATCATGTACCACTGTGTATTGATTGTGAACTTGAAATGGTCAGTGGGACAGTCACGGGGAGAATCGTGCGCTTGAAATAAATAAACCTAACATAAAATGGGGATACAGAGATGCTAGTCAAATAAATAAATATTATGAATTTTGTAGAAAAGAATTTTTTAAACCGACGTTTGTAAATATTTAGAAACTTTAGAAAGTAGCGACGACTATTTTAACATAATTGACGATCTGTATAGTGATATTGTTCATATACTACAGTCAGGTGCCACCAGTTGCTCAAAGAATCGGTCTACTGGCACAAAAAGACGTACTCCCATAACTGGATGGAACCTCCATGTACAAGAAAGCCACTCAGCCGCCCGACTTCAGTACAATGTTTGGTTGACGGCCGGCAAGCCGACCACAGGTGACATATATAGTAACATGGATAAAAGTAGAAAAAGTTTTAAAAACAAATTAAAATGGTGTATTAAGAATGAAGAAATTATTAAAATGGACATTTTGGCAATGCACAGAAGGAACAAAAATTTTTCAAAATTTTGGAACGCTACAAGAAAATTACAAAAGAAACAGAGCTTACCTGTCACTGTGGACGGCATGCAACGGCCAGGGGAGATAGCAGAGTTATTTGCCTCCAATTTCAAAAAAGAACCCATGCCCGCGAACCTGACGATAGAGAACGAAACTCGTCTGGTATCTGATGAACCAGTCTTGCAGTTTTGTACAGATGACATTGCTAAGGCAGTGCGTGGCATGAAAAGAGGCAAATCTCCTGGCCACGACGACTTGAGTATAGAACACGTCCTTTATGCTGGGGAGCCACTATGGTCTAGGTTATGCGTGTTTTATAACTTAACCACTCAGGCGCTGCCGCCGCGCGATAACCGGGCTCTAAAGCGCTGCTGATCGGCAGGAATTACCAACCGCAAATAGCGCGCTATGGTTTTGCACTTTTACAGTCAGTACAAAAAATAGAGGCAATTAATTAAAATTATAAAACTAGTGTCATAAAATATATTAGTTAGGCGATAGATAAAGATGCATTGTTAAATGAATATCACGTTTTAGATCCAAGTAATTTAAGTTTCAATTTCAATTTTGTAAATATTTCATTCACTTGCATTAAATGTTTTATATTTTCCAATATAAGCAATAAAATTGGTAGGTTTCATATGATTTTAGACAGCACATAAACCACGTAATCAGATAATGTTAAGAAAAATATCTGTCCTGTAAAAGAAATAACTTAAATATCTTCATAGAATTAGGCTATCAATTTCTAGTTTCCAACCCAACATGGCAGCGCGCAACCTATATATAAACCTAGATTTCGTGTAAACTATTCACTTGTTTTGCAAAATATTGACAATAAACGTGGAAAACAATATATTCTTTGACTTTACATAATAATATTATTATGTAAAGTGAAAAGAAAATTTGTAAAAACCTTTTTAAAAGTAATTGAAGACTCCAACCGTCTCGTTACGTCACTATTCACAAATATACATATCTTAACACTATGAGATTATTGTACAGAAAGATTATTTAACACACAAGAAACTACATTAAATTGTGAACACGTTGAATTATTGCACTATTCCAAATAACAAAAGAAACCTCGTCAAAATGAACTTGCAAATACACATAAATCACAGCGAATGGGGCACGGATTCGGGTCCGGAGCGCTTCAAAAGCCACACGATAAAGGTTGTTTCACGGCGGCAAACTTTTTAGATACTTACCTTCTAGCCGCGCTCCCCCCGTGAAGTTAAAATTCGAACTAGAAGCTAGAATTCGAACTAAAGAAAAGGAATAATACTAAATTCACCAGTTACCCAGTAACGACCCAGGAATGTGAGACACTTGAACCTGGAACCCTAAAAAGTGCGATAACGAAACTTCAACCACTTACAAATAAGTTTACAATAGAAAATAAGTTTTAATAGAAGCTGAATAGAGGCTAATATAGAAATTCCAAGTTTTCCATCACCTCAAATCACTACACTCGAAACTCAAGTTTTTTTTTTAACTAATTGTAAGTCAACCGAACACCATTAATTAAGCATTACCAAATTTTGAAATGTAAACAAACAACCCAAGTCAATAATCCAAGCAAACAATCAGACCTCATGAACACACCTTTACGTTTTTAATGGCCGATTTGGGGCAACAATTCGTGGCCCGCAGCGGTATAGATCATAATTATTTCATCTAAATACAGAATTAATAAGTTTTCTAATATTTCCTGAAATGAACAGTGATCTATAAATGCTTTAATTTATTTCTATAACATATCTAAATGTAGTTGACACGTAGTTTTTATCGTAGAAATAATTTTACATACTTAATAATCACATTTACTGACCATGTCTGGGACACGAAAATTTTTAAAAAAGAAATCTTCCTTATTTTGAACAGATTTGCTTTAACAAAGTTAAAAGAATCTATTAACGATGCCTACGTAATAAGTTTCTAACAAATTATTATTCAGAAAATACTTACTTCATTGTTAATTTAGCAGGAGAAAACACACATAAAAACACCACTTGTTCAAAAGTTCACGGCACTATGAGGCCCTTTTTTTTCTCTATGACCATAAATTTTTTGCTCCTCGGCAATAGTGCTGTCCATGTAGAAACTATTTCGATTAACAGATCTCGACTTTAACGAACTCCTAATGAATGAATAACATTTTTTCCATCACTAGTGTCGTTATCAGCTGAGGCCCGGATTCGAGCCCCAATCGCTTCAAGGCGTTTTCGTCGGGTATCAAAGTGTGACCCAAAGCGCCTCAGTGGATGTTTAAAACACTCATACCTTCCTGAAGCTCTCATGCGTACATTGGTCGTGCCTATAGTCAAGAACAGGACGGGAGACTTGAGTTCATCTAAAAATTATAGGCCCATCTCCCTGGGAACCATTTTGGGCAAGATATTTGAGCGGTTGATTCAGCCGGAGCTGCTGCGGAATTTAGATATAGATGAGGCTCAGTTTGGCTTCCGCCCCGGTGTGTCAACTGACTCGGCGATTGTTTGTTTAAAATACGCTGCAGACTATTACGTCAAACGTGATACGCCAGTTTATGCATGCTTTTTGGACCTCAGCAGCGCGTTTGATCTGGTGAATTATAACATTCTTTGGAGCAAACTGCGCTCCTGTGGGGTCTCGGAAACAATCGTTCGACTGTTGGCGCACTGGTACGGAGGCCAAACCAACTATGTAAAATGGGGCGACACGACCTCCAATGCTTACAAATTGGAATGCGGGGTACGCCAAGGTGGGTTGACTTCTCCGGATCTCTTCAATGTTTATGTGAATGACCTGATCGGTGAGCTGAGGAGAACTAAGGTCGGCTGTCATATTGATGGTGTTTGCTTTAACAACCTCAGTTATGCGGACGACATGGTTCTCCTCAGCCCATCGATCAGCGGGCTTACTCAATTGCTGTCAGTCTGTGAGAGTTATGCTAACTCTCACGGACTAAAATATAATGTGGCGAAAACGGAGATGCTTGTCTTCAAGGCAGGGAAGAGTCCGGAGAATATCACCCCTGTCGTTTTGAATGGCACAGTGGTTCGGGTTGTCAACCAGTTCAAATATCTTGGCCATATTGTTACTGAAGACCGAAAAGATGATTTGGATATGGAGCGCGAGAGACGGGCATTGTCGGTTCGGTGTAACATGCTCGCGCGCCGTTTTGCAAAATGTAGCGAAGAAGTGAAGGAGACCCTCTTTAGGGCGTACTGCCAGTGTCTCTACACCTGTCAGTTATGGTACAGGCATAAGAGGACCTCCTACAGTACCATGAGGGTGCAGTATAATAACGCATACCGCATCCTCATGAAGCTTCCTCGCTACTGCAGCGCGTCGGGCATGTTCGCCGAGGGGAGAATGCCCGATTTCTTTGCTATTATGAGGTCACGTATATCTTCTTTTTGGGACAGATTGCGTGGCGCTAATAATAGCATACTTAAAGTAGTAGGCAACGACCTGACGAGCCCGATGATGCAGTATTGGATCACTGCACATCGGGAACCAAATAAAAAATGATTTAAAAATTATAAGACTGTTGTCACACTGTGTGACCGTAACTTTGTTTATTTATTTATGTTCTTTGTACAATTTATATTATTTTGTACATTTGTATGGGTTTTTACCTGAAATAAAAAAAATTATTATTATTATTATTATTAGTTCTTTTAAAGAATATTTAAAAGTTGGTTTGATGTGCGTTCGAATTAAGCGAAACGGAGCGCGACAAAATGGAATGTCAAATCGAGTCGAGTCGATTCTCTCTCTTCTTGGGGGGCCGCCACGACACGTAACATGGCTTGAGCAATTATTAATTTTTTGGGGTTTTTTCACTTTCGCCGCCCTCGGTTTCCCGTCATGGGACTATAGTTTAACCTTTAGCTTTAAAATCCGCGATACGCGCAAGGACACAGGGGATATTCGCCGCCACGAAGTTGTCGGGAACGTGAGCTGTTGAAATCCACGTGCCCGCCCGGCCACATGAATTGACGCTTCTTGGAGTGTCCCCCCATCGCCAGAGGGTGCGGTTTCCCCGGACCGTGGACCGCATGCCACGGCGCAGGCCCCGTCGTCGGCGACCCCAAGGCGCAACACACGGATCCTAACCTTATTTCCAAAGGCCGCATCGCCGCCCCCGATCCGATGTCCCTGTAGTGGCTCAGCGCAAATCTCGGAAGGTCCAGCCAGCGTCTACTATCTCGCATACAACGGAGCGTCGCAGGAGAGCCGTGCCTCTTTGATGACGCGACCAGCACCAGTGCTCGAACCCAACGGATCGTAATGGTGAACGGGACAACGTTCTAAGTGCGCACAGACGTTTTGTGTACGGACCTGGCCAGGTACCTTATATTTGGTTTATGTTAATTTTAACTTTTAATTGCGACAAAGACTTATCAGATTTTGGCATTAGTATAACATGTGCCCGCCCTCAGCGGCTAGTGTGTTTATGGAATAAAATGCTATATTCTATCCCAACCATATTGAATTAATGATATCACCCTGCCCATGACTCCCAGGACCTAAGGCTTACTAGACAAGAGGTCCTTGTACTTCAAAAGTACGAGGCTCTATCCTGAGCATTACATCCGGCTCTCTCTAAAGTAAGTGTTCGTGTATAATCGCACTGCGCAGGGATATTGCCCGTCTTCGCTTCAAATAGTTGGAGACCCCTGCGCACACACCCCAACATACACCACTTTATTTTTTTTTATTTTTTATACACGACAATGGCGCCCGAACTAATATATTTTTGAGCCTGTGAGTCCTGTGAGAGTGGCAGTTTTTTCTAAAAAATAGTTTTTAAATTTTTTAAACTCGCTCACTTGTTATTTTGAAATTTTGGTGATATCATTGACTGTAAAGTTATTATACTTAGTGTATGTTAGGTTTATATGTGACAGGGTTGTAAGCATATATTTAATACAATTCATAGTAATTATTACAATATTACTAAATAATATTATAATTAATAATATAATAATTAATATTTTATTTGGGCTTCGCTATGAACAAAAAGCATAGCGCTCAGCCATAATTCCTATTTAATCTCAATTTGAGAGCTAATTTATATTTATTGACAGGGAGTACCTGTATATATTTAGAAATTTATCAATTATTATAACCTATTACATACCCTGACACATATAACCTCACATTCTTGTCAACATGTCGGACGGCGAAAGGGAAGAGCAATATCACGAAGTAAGTGGGGAGGCAAACAAACCACCTACCACTACTACTTCCTCATTTGTTAATACACGACCACGGGGAGGTGCAATTGACACCCACCCACCCGGCCCTTCCACACTTAAAGCGTTACAACCCACATTGTCTCAACTAGGAGCTCCCGGTTTAGTACGTCAAGCCAACTCAATGGGTAGGACTACCTATGTTACGGAGACTAGGGAAGATGACGAACGCGTTATTCACATATTAAAGGAGGACCATTTGAGGTCGTGGAATTTAAAATTTTCTGGTGACTCAGACGTCACAGATTTTTTTCTTAGAATTGATGATTTTAGGCGTAGTCGAAATACTTCAGAACAGAAAGTACTGAAATGTTTTTCTGACTTACTTAGTGGCAAAGCTTTAGATTATTACAGACATATACGTGATGGAATTTCTACATTGTCAGAATTAGAAGATAATTTTAAGTCATTTTTCACGGCAATTGATAATGACTTTAAATTAGAAAAGTCAATCCGTGAACATCGACAATCGTCAGGCCAATCCTTACACTTTTATATTTTGGAAATGCAAACCATGAATGCGCGGCTAACAAACAAATTAACAGAAACAACTTTATTAGAAATAATAAAACACAACATTTTACCATCATATGGACACTTATTGGCTGTTGACAATTCTAATAGTATCCAGAATCTTATTGATATTGGCAAACGTTTTGAGGCATACTCAGGTTTCACTAACACAGCTAGCGATTCCAAAAATTCAAAACAATCAAAACAAATAAATACAGTTAAACTACACAATACAACAAACTTTAATGATAATAAACATAAACAAAATTATAATAGAAACATTAACAATAAACAATTAGAAAATAAATTAATTTGTAACAAATGTAAAAAATATGGGCATTCATATAAACAATGTCGCACTATACCAGGCATTGTCTGTTTCCGGTGTGGTCAAAAAGGCGTGCTAACAAGCACTTGCTCTAAATGTAATGGTGGAGGTAGGGATGTATCATCACCGGAAACAAACAATAGTAAAAAAAAACTAGTTAGACCAGGAGCCACACAAAAAATATCAAATATTCCATACTTAGGCGCTGTGACTCCTGGTATAGAAACAGTCGACAGTGACAATAGAATTTTTATAGATTTTAAAATTAAAGGAAAACCTTACACAGGTTTAATGGATTCAGGTGCTAATTTTAGTATAATAGGAAACAATTATCATAAACATTTTTTGAGTCTGGGATTTAAATTATTAGATTATTCTTCCACAGCAACTTGTGCAAACCGTTCTGTTGTTGAGGTAAAAGGTAAAATCCTGCTACCAGTCAATTTCAGAGGTAATACTTATAATATTATGTTTATGGTAATTCCAGCAATTTCTAATAATTTTATTTTTGGCATGGATTCTATTATAACGTTAGATTTAATACAATTACCAAGTTTAGAGGATTTAAATATTTCATATGGACAACCAGTTGTCAGGCCGGAACCGAACAAAACAATATGCACCATAGTACCAAAACATGACCTCTCTCCCCTAGAGTCAGTCCAATTAGACAAAGTTATACAAAAGTTTAAATCTATTAGTACAGAGGAGCGAGGCCTAGGTAGGACATCTCTAGTTGAGCATAGGATCAAAACAACGGGGCAACCAATAAAACAAAGGTATTACCCTCTGGCACCGGTCAAATTAAAAGCTTTAAATGAAGAAGTAGACCGGATGCTTCAACTTGGTGTAATAGCACCATCTAAATCCCCATGGTCAAACCCCGTTGTCATGACCCCAAAAAAAGATGGTTCATGGAGATTTTGCTTAGACGCTAGGAAACTTAATGACGTCACAATTAAAGACTCATACCCTGTGCCATATATTAGTTCAATTTTAGATAATTTGCGGGGTACTCGTTATTTAAGTTCCATTGATTTATCAGCAGCCTATTGGCAAATGTCATTGTGCGATACTGATAATGAAGACGGTTCCGGCACATCATGCCAAAAATCCGCATTCGTGGTACCCAATCGTGGTTTGTTTGAATTTAAACGTGTCCCGTTCGGCATATCGAACGCTGGCTGCGAATTACAGCGATTGGTTGATTCTCTTTTCCATCACAAATTTGGTGAGAAGATATTCGCTTACTGTGATGACCTTCTCATAGCCACTAGCTCGTTCGAAGAGCATATCGCCATTTTAAACGAGGTTTTTGAAGCTTTAAGCAAGGCAGGTTTAACTATAAATTTTAGCAAATGTGAGTTTTGTAAGTCTGAGCTCAAATATTTAGGCTACGTAGTCGGCTCACAAGGTTTATTGACAGATCCACAAAAACTAGAGTGTATCAGAAATTTTCCACGTCCCACAACCGCTAAGCAATTGCGAGCGTTTATAGGGCTTTGTTCGTACTACCGAAGATTCGTAGCAAATTTTTCAACTATTATAGCACCAATGACGGTTCTGATAGGCAAGAAAAAAGGCAGAGATACGGTAGACTGGTCAGAAGAAGCAGAAAGGTCTTTCTTAGCGCTCAAAGAAGCTCTGACTCAGGCTCCCGTGCTCGCTTGCCCCGATTTTTCCAAACCGTTTCAAATTCATTCAGACGCATCAAGCGTCGGTATTGGTAGCGTGCTTGTCCAGGAAATCGATGGTATAGAACACCCCATAGCTTTTTATTCCAGGTTGCTTTCGAAAACAGAACGAAATTACAGCACAACCGAACGCGAATTACTCGCCCTAGTGGATTCAAAAAACCATTTTAGACCTTATATAGAAGGGAGTCGTTTTATAGTAGTGACAGATCATATGTCTTTGAAATGGCTCAAGACACTAACCAACCCATCAGGTCGATTAGCACGATGGGCAATGCAATTATCTTGTTTTGATTTTGAAATTAGGCATAAAAAAGGTTCTATGCACGTAGTACCAGACGTACTGTCCCGTATTGAGGCAGTTATATTTGATGGCGGTTGCAATTCTAAAGATGATTGGTATAATATGTTATTTAGAAACGTTCAGTTAAACCCGATGTATCATAGAAATTATCAAATTAAAGATAAAGTGTTATTCAGATATTCCAAACCAAATTCAAATCTACAATCGGATAACGATTGGAAAATTGTATTACCTAGAGAACTAGTACAGGAATGCATCAAAGAGAATCATGAAAAACATGCAGTCCATCCTGGTACATTTAAAACTTTGACTAAAATTAAAGAAAATTATTATTGGAAAGGCATGTATGAAGACGTGAAGAATTATGTGGCCACGTGTGAGAAGTGTAAAGCTTATAAACACTCCAACCAACCTCCACATGGACACATGACAAACCAGAAATGCGTCAACAAACCGATGCATACTTTGTCCATTGACCTAATTGGTCCATTAGTAAAATCTTATTCTGGTCACATCTACATACTGTCCATAGTTGATATATTTACTAAATATTGTTGGATTCACCCACTTAGAACCGCTACTGCCAAAACAATAACATCATTTATTGAACAGGAAATCCTATATAAAGAGGGAATTCCATGTGTTATAATTTGCGACAATGCAACTGTATTTCAGAGCAAACAATTTAAAGATTTTTGTGCGAGCCATTCGATACCAAAAATATTTTACAATGCGTACTACGCGCCTCAGTCCAACACTGTGGAACGCTTTAACCAAACTATAGAAACCTGCCTAGCTATTTTAGTAGGAGAAGATCAAAGAAACTGGTCTAAGTACCTACCTCAAATCCAGCTATCTTTGAATAGCACTATCAATGTTGCCACTGGGCACACACCATTTTTATTGGCTAAAGGTCGGGAGATGATGACGGATGGCATGTTGCATTCAGTAAGAGGCGGCATTCCAAATTCGTTAGATGACCTTCAAATGTCCAGTCGTTCCGAAAAAGCCACGGCTCTCAATGAGATGGCAGACATCTTCCAAAAAGTTACCGATGCATTGACCAAAGCGTACAAACAAAACGCGGGACGATACAACCTACGCCGTAAACAACTTCGGTTAAGCGTAGGTGATATCGTATGGAGGCGTAACTTTGTACAGTCAAACGCAGCTCACTTTTTCTCCGCTAAACTAGCACCGCGCTTTGTGAAATGTAAAGTTGTCAGGAAGCATTCGGATGTTGTTTACGACCTTCAGGAGATAGAAACCGGTAAAGTTGGAAAATATCATGTCAAGGACATAATAAAAGTCTCACAAGGTGTGTCCCCTAGCTAGCAACTTTCTTATCTTGAACTTTGTTATTTTGGATTGGTATAACCAATTAGAGGCCTCATTTTTCACATATGACATGACTCACATGTGAAATTTTTTTGTCAAGCGTTTTCATGAAAACCAATTTCTTTTGTAACTACACACTCTAGGCGCCAGAGTAAACATAAGGATATGGATTAATACTCCTTAATTTTTGAGAAAAAAAGGAAAATAAGTTTTTTCCCTTATACAATGTCAGCCCAACGGCTATACATTTTAAATGTCAATTTATGTGAGAGCTCTCCATTAGTTTAAAGACTTTATTAGGTTTACAATTTAATTACTAACTAGTAAATTATGTAGGAATGCTAGATTACATATATTTTAATTAAATCTTAAATAGTTTTTCTTATTATACATAAGTAAGAACTATATCACTTTAGATAATTCTTTATTATTAGTATGCTACTTGCGATTATCTCATTAGAAATCCAAGTATGATTTTTTTAATGCAGGGGAATTGCAGCGGTCTGGCCAGACGCTGTATTCCTGACACTCAACATAAATTGAGTTAGTTTTAGAACTCTAGAACATACATTTTGGTTTAATATATGAAATAGCATGAGTTAGTTTCATATATAGCTGATAGTTTTATATTTAGAAATATATTGCCGTAGGATAGGTTAATGTTTTCTCCGGTTACCCCGGCTGTTTCGGCTAAGTACGACTTAACCTCTTTGCCGAAAAGGGGGGTATTGTAGTGATAACTACAGAATTATTTTGAACTTCTAACTGGTCTACCTTGCATGTTACATTTTAGGTGAAATAGTTGATGTATTGGGATATTATTCCTGTGGCGTATTACCTGCATGATAGGCTCTCGACTCACCACAATAGCAGGCATTCAAATCCATTAGTTTCCAGACAAATTGAATTGGAAAGTGACACACCGGTACACAAATCTCATATGTTATTTTTACAATACTTATTAAGAAGCCAGGGAGACCCGCACATTAAAACGTTCTTTGAGTCACGCCGAAACCATTGGTAGCAATAACTCGACGTGATTTTGTGTACTTACGGAACTATATTGAAAATTAAACATTCATAACAAAACATTCCACGATTAGATTAGACTGTCAACTGAGATCTACAGAATTGGACGTCTGACATTGACAGCTAGTGACACACGTTCCGTCTCGGGTCCTAACAAACCTTTCTTATCATAAAAAAATAAGAAATCATGGTAGGATTGTTGTAGAATTTTAATTATTCTCCTTTAATATCGTCGACTTAGATTATTATAATATTCGACGAATAAATACCTTATTTAAACATTAGTTCTTTTAAAGAATATTTAAAAGTTGGTTTGATGTGCGTTCGAATTAAGCGAAACGGAGCGCGACAAAATGGAATGTCAAATCGAGTCGAGTCGATTCTCTCTCTTCTTGGGGGGCCGCCACGACACGTAACATGGCTTGAGCAATTATTAATTTTTTGGGGTTTTTTCACTTTCGCCGCCCTCGGTTTCCCGTCATGGGACTATAGTTTAACCTTTAGCTTTAAAATCCGCGATACGCGCAAGGACACAGGGGATATTCGCCGCCACGAAGTTGTCGGGAACGTGAGCTGTTGAAATCCACGTGCCCGCCCGGCCACATGAATTGACGCTTCTTGGAGTGTCCCCCCATCGCCAGAGGGTGCGGTTTCCCCGGACCGTGGACCGCATGCCACGGCGCAGGCCCCGTCGTCGGCGACCCCAAGGCGCAACACACGGATCCTAACCTTATTTCCAAAGGCCGCATCGCCGCCCCCGATCCGATGTCCCTGTAGTGGCTCAGCGCAAATCTCGGAAGGTCCAGCCAGCGTCTACTATCTCGCATACAACGGAGCGTCGCAGGAGCGCCGTGCCTCTTTGATGACGCGACCAGCACCAGTGCTCGAACCCAACGGATCGTAATGGTGAACGGGACAACGTTCTAAGTGCGCACAGACGTTTTGTGTACGGACCTGGCCAGGTACCTTATATTTGGTTTATGTTAATTTTAACTTTTAATTGCGACAAAGACTTATCAGATTTTGGCATTAGTATAACATGTGCCCGCCCTCAGCGGCTAGTGTGTTTATGGAATAAAATGCTATATTCTATCCCAACCATATTGTATTAATGATATCACCCTGCCCATGACTCCCAGGACCTAAGGCTTACTAGACAAGAGGTCCTTGTACTTCAAAAGTACGAGGCTCTATCCTGAGCATTACATCCGGCTCTCTCTAAAGTAAGTGTTCGTGTATAATCGCACTGCGCAGGGATATTGCCCGTCTTCGCTTCAAATAGTTGGAGACCCCTGCGCACACACCCCAACATACACCACTTTATTTTTTTTTATTTTTTATACACGACAGAGTATTGTGTGGCAGTTGGTCGGTGATTTTAAGTAAAATAGTGGAATTGACACCCTGTTTGTATACTTATAGATTGTTATTCCGGGTCTATTCTTTTTACTAAGTCTATGCTTTTACTGTTTGCGTTTAGTTTTGAATGCAGAGATTTCCTTTTGTTAAGATCTTGAACTTGGAAAAAAGAAAGTAAAAAAGATTAAGAAAAAACTTAGATCGCCTGCTTATTGGTTGAATACTTTGTAGTAGGTACAGCTACCTACCTACCTATATATTTTTTTAGTTTGATTTTAGCTGAGAATATCCTTTGAATAGATGATATTCAAAGGATTTTAGTATGTACTGTTCTCTGAAAGTGATAGAGCAGAGGCGCATAAACAAATACTATTAGGTTTGTAACCGTCTGTTCTGCTCTAAAATAAAATCTGCTAATTTTATAAGCGCCTGTTATAGAGTTCGCCAGAATTTATATAAGGGGTCCTAAAAACCTCCCTGATGTGCACCAACTTGCAGTTGCACATAATCGGTTTTCCGTGGAAATACAAGTGACTGATAGAAGATATCAGTCACTTGTTTTTCTATATTATTTATGGGAAAGTTTAACAATAAAACAATAAAATTAAACTATAATAGTCAGTGTAAGAATAAAACAGGTTTATATTTATTAAATAGTGTAATTAAACAAATATGTATTACATAAATTAATATAGTAAGGTATATAATATGGTTAACAGGTTATAGGTATATTGAGTAGTTAGTGGTTACCTCGGTTACCTACAATTATTGAATTATTTACCTATTTACATAATTGTATGCGAGTGAGTATATTCGGATATGGTATATCAAGTGTATATGCGGATATGGTATACTATTAAAATTAAAGTTTGATTATTTTTTGTGACATGTACCTAGTAATTTTACTTGGGGGTTGGACATATTTTTTTCATAACACACAGAATCGTAAAAAATTAAGATCGTCTTTATTTATAGGGTACTTAGAAAAGTACTTAGAAAAGTCGTTAATTTGGAAATATGTAAGGCTAAGAGGTAAGAGTTTTAAATTTCCTCTGACGAACATCTTCTAAATAAGGAAACAGAATAATGATGACAATAGCTAACTCTTCACCAAGCTTTCTACAATGAATAGTCATACCATACCCACATAAAAAGAAGTTCTTAATAAAAGAGACAGTAGATTCATATTATGTGCTTATAAAGCTACCTATATGCTGTACAAAATTACTTACTTATAATTATGTACCTAAAATAACAAACATTATGTTACCAGTACACACCCGCGTAATATTAAAGTTTGAAAAAATGAGATCATACCATTTATAAAAATATCACACAACAATATCATTACTCTGATTTGGAATTGAGTAGAAAATGCTAATTACAAAATTAAGGGCTATGGTGATAGTTTTGAAGCCTAGATTAACATTGTTCAGAATTTCGGCTTTCCTTTGGTCCGGTTGGCGGTTTATATTGAAAATGCAGCCTAATATGATGGCCACGATTGCTGACACCACCTATGAATAAAAAGAAAAAAAAGAACAAAATAAAAAAAATATTAAAAACAAATTGGATAAAAGATAGGAAGGGTAAAAGAAAAAATGGAAAAAAAAAGAAAATGTAACTCATATTACGCAACAAATTAAAAGAAAATTCGGTACGTATGTAAGGTGCTACACTTAATGTCGTGTACAGTCCGATTAGAATCTAAACTTGGGTTGGGCTGTAACAACTTCACTCTGGTCTCTTTGACAAATGTATATAAATTTACATGTAGTGAAGTTAGTTTCGAATGGTTTGAAATGGTTTTGAATGATAAGCTGACAACTTTACAAAAATTACAAAACCCGATAGCATTTAAATCGCATGGTAGGTACTTAGATACCACAGATACTACCTAGGTATACCTAGGTATCTGCTCATTGCTAAACTTAGTAGGTTAGTTAGGTACCTATTAAGTACCTTTCCTTTAATCCTAAATTACAAAAGCTACTTTTTACTTTTACCTGCTTAGTTGACATGGCACACTATGAGATCTTGAATAATTTTAATTACAAAATTAAATTAAAGGAAACATAGTTATGTCCAAAAGTGTTACGGGATTCTCTCTCTATGTATCTTACAAGAAATAAAGGAACTCAAAACTTAGCAAAAAATTCAGTATCTCATAAACCTAATTCCAAGAACTGAAATAATTGTTTGAAGATTTATTCCCAAAAGAATCATCCTCGGAGAGTGCGGGGTCTAGGCCGAACGTCATCTTAATGACGTCACAGAACACGACTCCCGTCATCAGGCCTATGGATGTATGGTACAGCCAGTCATGGATCTTCTTTTGTCTCTGGTTATGTTCTACGTCAAGAGACGTGTTGATCAGCGCCAAAACACCCGAGATTGCCTGCGTCAAGCAAAATTTATGATTATTTTGGGAATAAAAATTCGTATTGTATGCTCAGTCAGAGAATGCGAATGGCGCACTTTCGGTTAATTTATTTTCTCTGTTTTATACTGTTCCCAATATTTTAATATTTGATTAACTGAATGCTTCTTTCCTAACTACAGAATACATAATTTTAATTATCTTATTATAACTAAGTATGTGCTAAGTACTTACTTAACTATTGTTAAGATAGTTAGACGAAGCACAGCCTAATTTATCCTTTATTCCATGCATTGCTTAACGGAGAAGTTTTTTAATAAACCAAATATTTTTAGGCGCTTGGGAAATAAAATTCGCGAAAAGTATGCCATTTTCATTTATAATAATTATAATATAGTTTTCTATAAAAAAGAAACTGATTTGACTAATAGTCAACTTCTACGTTATCTATGGTTCATATCTACCAACCTACTAATAAAATGTTCTCTTCCTCCGTTCCATGTCCTTTGGTCCTAGCTTTACCGAAATACTTACACCCCCTCTAAAATTATGAAACAGTAACATTTGCTTTTCTAAAATATTCACTGTTGATATATTTCACCCTTTCCAAAACTAATGGGCTATTAGAGTACTCCATGCCGAAGGCTGAAATCACGATATTGATAACCGATATGACAAATATAAATATAACTATGACGTCATTGAGGACGAGCGCCGAAGGTTGGTCTTCGTGGTCGTTCAGGTCCAAACCGCCAATGATCACGAATAGCAACCCGACGAGAAGCTAAAAAATAAATTCAACTTTAGATGTAACTTTTTTTTACTGTCAAACGTTTTGGATTTTTTTAGCAGTGACCATCATATGCGACCCTTCAACCTTCGTTGGTCTTTGACTCATCGTCATCACCATCACACCAAAACAATTATAGGTATTAACTACTCTTATCGATTCGGAATTGCCATAACGGGCTTACAAGAATTGGCAGGGAAACTCGTCTTCCGAAACGTATAAAATTATTCGCTTATTAATTTGCGGTCATTAATTAAATTGCAATTGCCTAAGCAAGTAGCTACCTACCTACGTAAGGTAAGTATGATGATGATAAAGTAATAATATAGGTAAGTATAGAAACAAAATCCATCTAACTACTTTTCGATACCTGCAATCTGCAATGCACGTCGACGCTTAATGGTCTTGAATATTATGGCATACGAGGTACTATCTGTATTATTATAAATAGGAAATAAAAAATTGTCTAAACATAATCAAGTTCGAGGTATCTAGCCAGCGATGAGTCGAAGGCAGACACTAGTACGTTGAGAACAGTGACGACGAAGGCCGAAGCCGTGGTGGCATAGTTGATGTTCAGAGCCGAATTCCTGTGCCTTGGCTGGTGGAAGCGGCAGTCTCTCAGCAAGTTCAGGGTCAGGAGGACGAAACCCATCGCCACCTAATACAGTCATAGAAACAACAAGATCATCTAACGAGTGTAACGGGGTAGACAGCGAAGCAATGGAACTCCCTCCCTGCTTCTGTGTTCCCGAGCACATACAACCTGAGTGAGAGTGGCTACTTCTGGGTAAGCTCGCTACGTCGTAGACCTCATCTCTGTCCTCGGGCAAGATTGGGGTCAAGAGCAAACCCATTCTTTAATATTTAAAAAAAGACAGAGCCAAGAGTTGTGGGACTCGGAGGCAAGTTTAGCTGGATAGTGGGCTAATCCCCATTAGCCCACTATCCAGCTAAACTTGCCTATCTCGTTCGAAAAATTCCACCAGATGTTAGCACCTACGAGTAAGGCTGATTGTTGTACCATTGACATAACCATACTCGCCAGTAGCACCAACTAGTGAGCGGAAACACTATAACCCTCATTGGTGCAATGAAGATTAAGATGAAAGTGTCAAGGTTGCTCGCCCATCGCCTTAACAAGAATTATCAGTTTAAACCATGGAAGTAATAAATAAGTAATTACGTAGTACTTATTACTTTCATGGTTTAAACGCATTCCATAATTAACTGTCACAATTTACACGGGAACATGGCTACTGACACTTTTTTCTTCGCTCCCAGACCGATATGGAAATAAAAAATTAAAAAAAGGCTTCTCACCTGCAGAATGATAGAGATGGAGATGAGTACGACCAGCAGCGTGTAGAACTCGTGCTTGGGCCCCACTTGCAGCACGTACTTCAGCTGAGACGCGTTGGACGTCAGCAATGCGATGTCCAGCATGCCCTGCGCCACCGTCTTCTTCGTCGCATACCGGTTGGCGTCTAGGCCCTTCACCTGCAAATATATTAAATGTATGTTACTGTTATATATTTGCATGTGTCTATCGCACCACAAGAACAACGCCATCCATAAGTGTAAAGATAGATTCATAATGCTCAAGACAAATGGCGCTGTGACTGACTGAAACGAAAATTAGTCGACATTTTTAAAACGATAAATGTTTCGATCAATTAAAACAATAATTATTTAAAGACATTCCAAAGTAGTTGAGGGAATTTTCCATAAAGATAAGTAGGTAACTAAATTTTTACCAAAGGTAGCAAATAGATAAAGAATTTATCTAATAAACTTACTTGACTGAGATTTTGTGCATCCATTTTGACAGACACTGGTTACAATATAATTTCTTACACAAATATAACGATCAATGTTCTAGAAATCTAGAGGCATTCTAGATGCCATTCATTAATAAATAAACAACGAATAAACAGCTCTTTGTTTTGATATCATCTAATCAGCCTTATCTTATCTCTAAAATAATAAGTATACAATATTTCAAATCTTTGTTTCCTAAATCTAGACTATCAATCTATTAAATCGTCGCAAAAAACAAATACCAACTTAAGTACTGTTTTTATTTGAAAACTAGGATTGTCGTGTGGAAATTGGTCGACAAATCTCAACTTTGACAAGGTTTACTGTCCTAGAAGTAGACCTTAAATTAAAACTACTTAAAAGGTCTTATAAAGTCTTTATCCTATTGGAAAAATACCCTAGATAGAAGTTACTCGTAGTTATTTAGAGGGATTGCTGCCGAGCACGGCTGTATACGTGTACAGAATTTCTTAATTTTTTTTCAGAATAATAAACAATTAAAAGCTAAATTATTAATAACTAGATTTTGCCCGCGACTTCGCCCGCGTGAATTTCCCGCGGGTACAGTATTTTCCCGGGATGAAAAGTACCCTATGTCCTTCTCAGTACTTCTAACTATGTGTATGCGAAGATTGGTTCAGTAAATAAAGCGTGAAGAGGTAACAAACAAACAAATAAACAAACAAACTCACTTTCACATTTATAATATTAGTTAGGATTAATTAATTGAGTTATTTTTCAAGACAGGGCAATAATTTTAAAACCCTTCCAGACTAATTATGTAAAACATTTGAAAAATACCTTACATCATCACTAATAACATCCGTTGGTGCCTGCCCTATCACAATTTCGTCGATGTCGACCACAGGACCGTCACTATCATTGTCTTTCTTATCGTCAGCCATGTTGCCAAAAATATGGTTTTCGCGGTTTTTGTTGCGTCACTTCGCGTGCCTTTGTCTATGTCTACTGAATCGTTCTATTCGAGACTAAGGAATTGCATGTTTACGGTATTTCCTTTTGACAAGGCCAGACAAAATAATGTTTTTACTATTTGCTATCTGATTATTAGATATCCATCCTCACCGATAAATGAACTATTATAATCACCTACTTAGATTAAGTAATTAATTAGTTACAAGCTACTGTATGTGGTTACGCCTGCGGCAAAAAGTATGTCTTTTCATACAAACTTTCATCTCCATCACACAACTCCCTTTTGCGGCTTGCGGACCGTTGGGGGTTGTTTTTTTTTAATGGAACCTTTGACCTCGGGTTTTCAACTTACCAAAGCATGCCTACCATTTCATCGAAATCGGTCCAGAGCGGTTTACTCGTGAAAGCATAACAGACAAATAAAACTGACTTTCGCTTTTATAATATTAGTATAGCAGTAGTATGGATAATCTGAATTTCTGATTCTTTGTTCACAGTATCACAGATAATAAAATCAGTGCCAATTTAAAACGCACATTGTGTTATTTCCTCCATAAGTAGGTATATTTAGGCATTTCGCGTTTTTGCTACTCGAGAATTATTTATTCAAAAATTATTCAATAGGTACTCTAGGTACTATCAACTAGGTAACCACAATTTAAATAAAAACATTTTGTACACAATTTTATTTAATATAAAATTATTTAAACTAAATTTTCAGTAAAGTTTCCGACCTAAGTACTTTTAATATAATTTTCTATCTACATGTTTTTATTGTAGTTTTCACTATTAATCAGTAGGCACTTAACTACTACCTAGGTATACTGGTTTGATTGATTTACAGGAAGGCAGGTACGGAAGTACCTACCTTGTTATAAAATTGGGCTGCCGCCGGGTCGGATCACTTAATTAATTGAGTGCAGTCGAATTGCCTGATGGATCTGCTTTTTGTAAATTTACTTAATCGCTAATTTGTGAAATATAGATTTCTATAATTGTGTTTATGATTTATTAATATCTACCTTCCAATTTAATTTCGAATACCTATAACTGCCATAGTAGACTAGCTTCGCATCCTCAGTTCAAGGTTGCTATACTGCAACTTTACAGTCACGCAAAGTATCTAGCTAGGTACTTTATACTCTACTCTACAGGTACCTACTGCTGAAGTCAAGGTATCTTTCAAAACAGTTTTTTTTAAACCAGCGGAAGACTCTAGTCTTATGCTGGCTTCCTGCATCCTAATGTAGATCTACATTACGATGTAGGGGCCGTTAGGCTCCTTCAGCATTGTTCAATTTACATGGCCTTCATAACATTTTTCATTGTTCTTAAGTAAAAGGTCACTCACCCCATTTCGTAGGCCCGCAGGCAAAATCGAAGCCATCTCCACAGATTTTCAACGATTGAATGAGAAGTATTGTCTATTGTTCCAAATTCAAAACTTTCAACTCATAAAATCAGCATTATGTACGAGTAAGTACGACACTATTAGAAATCTCTTTATATATTGTGAGGACATTAGAAAAATTTGACTTCGCTACTGCACTGGTTGGCTGCCGTGTCGATTTTTGATTCAATTTGTGTAAAATCGATGTCGTTACTTAGACAACGGGTAATAAACAATCGGGCAAGACAGGCGACAGGGCGTACAACAATGTGAACCTTATTACTCGAAGTTAAGGACTTTTTCTAGTCCCTGGGTCATGTTAGAAGTACGCCCATCACACCAAATTTATTTTTATAATTCAATTTACATCATAACGATTAAACTATTGGAAAATGACATACATCACTTATTCAATCATGTTGAATATTTGAAGTAGTAAGGTATACGTACGCTATCATAGAATTTTGAATAATAAATAAAGATGAAAGAAATAGCTGATAAACGCGAAAGTTTGGATGTGAGTTTGTGAAAATGTTACTCAATCACGCAAAATCTACTGGACGGATTTCGATGAAGTTTGGAATACATGTAGAAAAATACCGGCAATAGCATATACCTATGTATATTATCCCAAAATTCCCACGGGAGCGAAGCCCCGGGGCGCGGCCAGTAAGTACATATAAATACTTACGTATTTATTTGCCTAAAACTATTTGAAGGATCATACATAAAAGCATCTGCGAAACATAGAAACATCACTTTGATACTTAATCAATAATTTCAAAGATATATTCTATCCTAATTAATATTATAAATGCGAAAGTGTTCATTTATTTGCTTGTTACCTCTTCACGCTTTATCTACTGAACCAATCTTCCTAAAATTCACAATCTTCCACAATGTTTGAACGAGCCCAGAAAGAGTGATTTTTATTTTTCACTAGCTTTTGCCCGCGGCTTCGCCCCCGTGAAATTCCCACGGGAACTTCAAGTTTTTCCCGGGATGAAAGGTACCATATGCCCTTCTCCGTACCGTACTTCTAACTATGTGATGCGAAATTTTAGCAAGATTGGTGCAGTTCATAAAGCGTGAAGAGGTACTACGAGCAGAGATGGGTAATGGGTTATAACCCATTTCAATCCACCCGGGTTATAATGGGTGGTTTGGGTTATAACCCAGTTATAACCCATTATCACCCAATTTGATGGGTGAAAACAGTTTATAATAAAACTGATTATTATTTTAGAATAATAAGTATACCATGTTCTTCTCAGTACTCCTAACTATGTTTATGTGAAATTTTTTGAAGTTTGGACCAGTAGATAAAGCGTGAAGAGGTAATAAACAATATCATTTCCGTGAGGATGACATCTTGTACCTAATCTGAGAAGAGACAATTTTTTTTCGAATGAATACCGAATCATATATTGGTAACGAAAATTACATTAATACGTTACTAGCTTTTGCCCGCGACTTCGTCCGCGTGAATTTCCCACATGAACAGTACTATTTCCCGGGATGAAAGATACCCTATGTACTTCTAACTATGTGTATGCGACAAGCAGGTTTTGTAAAGAGAAAGGGCACTCGGGAACAAATTCTTATCGTACGCCAGATTATCAGGATATCTAGAGAATTAAATAAGCCCGTATTTATTTGCTTTGTTGATTTCTCCAGAGCTTTTGACTCGGTGAAATGGCCCGTATAGTGGAAGACCTTGCTAGACATGGGCACACCAAAACATCTCGTACACCTTTTGAGACGTCTATATGAAGATGACACAGCCTCAGTTCGCATGGATGATGTTCTGTCAAGTGATTTCCATACTAGTGCCGGAGGAGGCCAGGGTTGCATTATGTTAAAACTTTTATTCAATGTGTGCACAGAGCTTATAATTCGTATCACTTTAGAAGACTGGACGGATGGTGTAACAATTGGTGGATAAAGGATTGCAAACTTGCGTTACGCGGATGACACCACCTTATTTGCAACCAGTTCGCAACACTTGGAAGAGCTACTGTCAAAGATAGAACGAGTGAGCCATGAGTTTGGACTTGGAATTAATCGCAAGACCATGGTAATGATTGTTGGTATGACGACGGGTATCATCAGGTCCTGAGCTTCCTAGTCCTGCACCCACAACGACAACAACGACGACTTCTGCACCGACGCACTCTGCAGCCCACGCCTGAATGACTTCGACGGCGGCGCACTCTCACTCACCAGGGTAGTGGCTCTGCAGGGACCGGCGCACACAAGTCTACCGACAGTCTCAACTAGATTACAAGCACTTCCCGATTCACTGGGACACAAGACTGGCCCTTGCAAGCTACGAAGCACAGACTGCACAGCAGATTCATCACATCAGACCTTTGGTCTTGGGGGGGAATACTGTGGCATCCACCATCTACCGAGTGAATGCAGCAACTCGACGACTCGACAAACGACGGCTCCACAAAATCTCGACGGCAAGCAATACTACTTCGCAAGGTCGACAGAAGATGGCGTCACAGTCTTCACTACACATACATATCGACAAACAATTGCGAATAACAAAGATTGTACGAATATTCTCCAACCAATAATAACTTCACAGCATCGCAAATAGACTACAGATCAGACTCCACTCAATCTCCATACTACAACCCACAATCTCATCAACAAAAACGGAAAAATCCTAAATCGCGCTATCAGAATTTCCAAGGCAACTCGCTATATATACGAACTGCAACGCAACATCGTTGGAGCCTCGGCTCCCCAGGCCTAACACCTAGCCTGGCGGGAAGATCTTCCCTTCGGTGCGGTCGAGCATCATTCATCGCTCCCGCTCCCAGTGGCAACTTTAACCATCGCGGCGGTCGCCGTTCACTAAAGAGCAATAGAAATATAACCATAGCCAAGAAGACCAGGCTCGTGAGGACGCTTATATTTCCCATATTTCTGTGGAAAGACAGAAAATAGATGCTCTGGAGATGTGGTGCTGGAGAAGAATGTTTGGGGTTTCGTGGACCGAGTTTCGCACGAATGTCTCGATACTTCAAGAACTCGGTATCAAGCAACGTCTGTTTTCGATAGTACAATCTTGCATCCTCACATTTTTCGGTCATGTTTTCCGGCGTGATAATCAGTCCATAGAACGCCTTGTCGTCCAAGGAAAGCCAGAAGGCACTAGACCGGGCGGAAGGTCACCCACCCGTTGGACTGACCTGATCAAGTCTGCCATTGGAGGGTCAGTTAACGAGTGCAGAAACAACGGTGGCGAAACGTCGTAAAGCGCATTACAGCTGCCCTTATCAATACAACCGCTCTGTCAAGAGCGTACTGGACCAGAAGAAGTATGCGACAGGAAGATTGGATCAAAAAAGGTGAAGTTTCATACATCATTTCAACTCCTATTATTTACCCTTAGGGGTACAAATTTAAAATTCAATTATGATGTTATTATTTTTTATTACATAAGAGCGTAAATCTATAATTTCATGAACATAACTTCAAAAATGACGAAGTTTCATACAAACTTTCAACCCCTTTTTTACCCCCTTAGGCGTTGATTTTCCAAAATTTCTCTCTTAATGCTCACTTACGTCACATGAGGGACCTTTGTACAAAATTTCATGTGGCTTGTTATTAAAATAATAGGAGATAAATATGATGTTCATATTCATATTACACAGTAACACAAAATAGTTAAAATGTGGTACTATTTATAGGTATTTCCCATTGAATATTTAGATGTTTCATTCTAGGTGGGTACCTACGTAATAATCGCTTGTAATAATACACAAAAAAATATTTTTTTACAATATTTAGTTTTCACCCGGTCAATGGGTGGTTTGGGTGGATTGAAATGGGTCGTAACTGGGTTATAACCCAGGCTCGGGTTTTAACCCGGGTGGTTACCCATCTCTGACTACGAGTATAATCTATCGACTTGGCGGGGGCACTGCCGTGCCCCCTGGGAGCCAATTCTGACGCAATCGTAAAAAGTTCACGTTCGTAAAAAATTCGAAATTCGAATTTTTTTCGATGGCAACACTTTTTGCGTATTCTCAGAACTTCACAATCGAAATATTTCGATCGAACACCACTCGAACGCAACGAGTGGTACTGACCAATCGAAATAACTCGTATTCGAACTTCAGCTGATAAAATGAGTTCGTTTAAGGTGATGTGGGATAAGTTTAGTTTGATTTTGACGATTTTTATGTTGAAGTTTTGAAATCATTTGATGAAAATGACCGAAGAAGAGTTCAAAGTCGCCTGCTTCGGGAATTTGGTTGACGAAGATCCTTTATCCACCTCTTCTTTGCTTCGTTTTTTATAACCGAAGAAGTACACTTCCCACTTTTAACTTTACCAAATGGGGTTTCCACCAATTGGACTAAGTGGAGATTTTCTCGACACTGGCATATTTTTCTTATCCATTCCCTTCAAAGTAACAAAACTATCAAATAATAGGGTAAATAGTAAATATGACCAAACTTCGATCACTGACATTGACACAAGACAACATTTTAATACGTTCCATATTTTTCAAAACAACTTAGGAAATATTCCAAATTTTACTTTTTTAAACGTTTTGAAACCACTTTTAATTAAATAATATTTTTTTTAAGTTTAAAAAATTTTCTTACGAGTCTCTTAAATTTCGGGATTTTGTGAAAATCACCAATTATAAGGTAAAAACTACAATCGTTTTCCAAGCGTTTTTAAAAACTACGTAATGAAACGTAATAAATTGTCTATGGTACGTTCCATTTGACAGTTCGAGTGGTAATTGTTCTATCGTGCCCCAGAATACGAAATATAGAAAACGTTCGAACTTTATAGTAGAAACGACATCTTCGAATAGAAATTACCACACTGAAAAAGTTCTATTACTTGAGAATCGGCCCCCTGATACATATAATAAAACAGTAAAAATATTTTGTCTGTACATTTAGTATTTTTGACTGAAATGGATAGAGGGACACTTAAAAAGAATAATAGAAAGCAAAAATTTTTTTTTGGAAGTTCTTGTCTGTCTGTCTGTATGTATGATCACGCTAATCTCCGAAAGTACTGAACCGATTTGAATGAAACTTTTTTTGTTGTGTAGCTATTAAGCCTGGGCAACATTTAGGCTATAATTGATTTTGAAAACTGGAACACCTGATGAAGAACCAAAACAGAACAGTTAAACTATAAGAAATATGGAAATGGTGCCTTAACAAAAGTCGTTCAACCTGATGAGCATTTTCTGCTTACGTATAAAAATTGAAGATCTGGAACATCTGATGAAGAACTGCAAGAGCCCAGATACACTAGGTATAACAATATGGAAATGGCGCCTTAGTAAAAGTCGTTCAACCTGATGAGCATTTTCTGCTGACGTATAAAAATTGAAGATATGGAACATCTGATGAAAAGCTCCAAGAGACCAGCTACACTATAACATATAGGTATGGAAATGGCGCCTTAGCAAAACTTGATTAATCTGATGAACATTTTCTGTAGACGTATAAAAATCGAAAATCCGAAACATCTGAAACAGTTTGGAACACAAAAAGATTTTTCATCTAAGCGAAACTCTCGCGGGCGAAGCCGCGGGCGCCAGCTAGTAAACAAATAAATAAACAAACAAACTCACTTTCGCATTTATAATATTAGTTAGGATTAGCGCCCCGCCCCGGCTTCGTACGGGAGGTACATAATAAATTGTAGTTTATGTGACTCAGGCTTAATGTAATTTTCTATTGGTGAAAGAATTTTTGAAATCTGTTCAGTTCAGTAGGTAGTTCCGATGATTGCCAACTACAAACTTCCAAATACTTCTTCTTTATAATATAATTATGACATTACTTACAAACATATAACAGCATACCCACATAAAAAATATTATTTAAACAAATAATACATTAGGTATTAATATAATAGTTTGCTATTACCTATTTCGGATCTTTCACAAACACAATGACAAGTCATGAGAGTCGAAATCGGTTGAGTCTAACTTCTGCCGTCCTTCACTGCCTCCCATGCAAAAGCCTGATGGTTCACTGGCTCACTCTGCAACTGAGAAAGCAAATTTATTTGCTACTCAATTTGCAAACAATTCGCGTCTCGACTCTGGCTCTAAGCAACCACCTACCATACCTCGTTGTGATTCCTCAATGCCAGAGATGACAATCCACAATAAAGAGGTCCGTAGAGTTCTACTTAATCTAGACGTGAATAAAGCTAGTGGTCCGGACGGTATACCTGCAAAAGTTCTGAGGTGTTGTGCGCCCGAGTTGTCTCCAGTACTGACGCGCCTGTACCGCCTGTCTCTCTCTTCCAATGCCGTACCAAAATCTTGGAAGCTTGCCAATGTGCAACCAGTGCCCAAAAAGGGAAATCGCGCCGACCCCCTTAATTATCGACCCATCGCGATTACCTCCATACTATGTAAAGTTATGGAAAGGGTTCTCAACAAAAAGTTGCTCGCGTACCTAGAAGAAAATGATCTCCTCAGTGATCGTCAATATGGTTTCCGCCAGGGACGATCTACTGGGGATCTTCTTGTGTACGTGACACATTGTTGGAGCGAGGCCATCGAGAAACACGGTGAAGCACTTGGTGTTTCTCTTGATATCTCGAAGGCTTTTGACAGGGTTTGGCACGCTAGTCTGCTGAGCAAGCTTTCAGCTTACGGCATCCCCGCTGGCCTCTGTAGCTGGATAGCTGACTTCCTGAGTGAACGATCGATCAAAGTGGTCATTGATGGCTGCTCGTCTGATCTAATGGATATTGACGCCGGTGTTCCTCAGGGGTCTGTCCTCTCCGCAACGCTTTTCCTGCTGCCCATCAATGACCTTCTTACACCCGGTATTGTTGGGTATGCAGACGACAGTACTGTTGTGGAGAGGTACTTGTCCAGTGCAGGGATTGACGGGGATCAGTTAAAACTGGAAAGAAGGGCCATGGTTGAGCGCACTGACCTGACGCTAGACTACGTATCCCAGTGGGGAGAGAGTAATCTGGTCACTTTTAACGCTTCTAAGACACAGGCATGTCTATTCACCGCAAAAAGGAGCCCTTTCACCCTGGCTCCTACTTTTTGGGGTGCATCGGTTCCTATAACCGACAAGCTTGAACTCCTTGGCATGGAGTTGACTAAAAGTCTCAACTTCGGCACCACCATCGAAACCAAAGCCCAAACAGCTGCCAAAAAGCTGGGCATTCTCAATAGAGTTAAGCGCTACTTCACACCTGGACAGCTTCTTACTCTTTATAAAGCTCAAGTCCGTTCTTGCATGGAGTACTGCAGTCACCTTTGGGACGGCCACTTTGACCACTTTGGATTCGGTGGAACGCAGAGCCAGCCGAATAATCGGCGATGAAAAATTGACGAAATCTAAGCTCCACAGCCTAGCTCATCGTCGAAAAGTTGCTCGCTTTGTCGGTTTTCTACCGATTGTACTTCGGCGAGTGTGCTCACGAGCTGCATGAGCTCATACCACCTGCCCCTTTCTTCAATCGGACAACCAGACGCACTGCGGGCTATTATCCGTTCTTGGTCAATATTCCCCCCGCACGCACCAAGCGCTTTTCGTCATCGTTTTGTTCACAGCGAAGCAGTGGAACTCCCTGCCTGCGTCTGTGTTCCCGAGCACATACAACATGACTCTCTTCAAAACCAGAGTGAATAGGCTGCTTCTGGGTAAGCTCGCCACATCGTAGATCTCATCTCTGTCCTCGGACAAGATTGTGGTAAAGAGCAAACCCATCCTTAATAAAAAAAAAGACTAGACCAAAAATTGCGCTATTTGCTAGTAAGTTTTGCTTAGTTATTACCTACTTTAACAATTTAATTCTGGTATTTAAGTCAGTTTTGTTGAATTTTGATAATAGGTAATATTATGTTACCTACTTATTTTGATAGGTACCTACCTATTTCTGGTTTTAGGTAAAAAATACATTTTGTATCCTACAGAAAACTTTTTAAAATCCCGCGGTAAAAAGCTGCGAATATTAAAGTATTTTTTCTTGTTGAAAATGAAGTATTTTTAATATTTTTTTATTTCTTGTCCAATTTAAAAGAACATAAGATTTTTGTGTGTAATTTAAATACATTTTGTTTATTTACAACTAGTATAATTAAATAAGTAAGTCTTTTGAAATGAAATGTTCGCGCACTTCTCTTCGCCACCCGTTTTGCGTCCGTCTCCATCTGTCAAAAATGTTTCACTCTTTCGATTGCGTATTGTTTGCTATATAAATAAAAACAAAAATGCTTTTATAACTTTATTTGAATTGGTGTTTTTGTGTTATTTATAGTGGGTGCTTACTATATTTTTATATAGTTGTTAGTTTTGTTCAATTTATTTTATTTGTTAAAATCTTTGAATCAAGGAGTGCCATTTCTTGTTTTGTCGCAAGTGGATCACGTAGATCTTCCAGATGCTGCCTTCTATGCCCATCCTCTTTAGTAGAGAGAGCCAGGATGCTTTTGGGAATAAGATAGAACCAAGTACCAGCTTTTTCAGTCAACATTCCTTAGCAAAACCCCTAATTAATCCAGAGGTAAGTCAAGGAATTCACATGTGTTTTTTTGTAATTGTAGCCTATTTTGAGGCACAAAACTTAGCTTTCTGTTTATATAATTAAAATAAGATGAATTCTCAAGGCTCAATTTACATCTTTTAATGCAATAATATGAATTACAACGCCAGAAAAGAACTGCGTGGATTAAATTCTTGCTTCGTCGCCATTTTTGTTTACAACCAGTAAAATATCTCCACGATTTATTTTCAGCCACCACCTCCAATCCTTGCGAAAGAGACTCCCAGCTTCGTACAGAAAGAGGCAAAAAGTAAACCAGCTCCCAAGAAAAAAGAGGACCCGCCAAAAATTAAGGAAAATGACTTGGAAACAGGTAAGTATGAGAGGTGTCCTTAGACTCGCCCTCGAAAGATAAGCTTACAAAATATTAATTTTAGTCTGACCTATATTTGCAAGAAAGAGCTAATTAAAATTTTACTGAGTTATGAGATAGTGTTGAGCTTATAAATTAATAAAATTTGGTAAATAGGTAATCTAAAATTATAAACTATGGATTCTATTTTGTTTGCCAAATTTTTCAATTCTTAGCTCTTTTCTATTTGACAAAAAAGTATAGTTTGTTAATTGTATCTGGTTTATATATAACTATTAATATCTGTGTAGGTAGGTACTAAAATAAACATAAACAATTTTTCAAAAAGAAAAATTTGTTCAGGCAATTCTCTACCTGAAAATTCAACATGAATTCAATCAATGAACAATCTGGCCGAGCTTTAAATTAGATCTTCTTTTAGAAATAGATTTCAATCAAATATTGATTTAATAATGTCTAAGTGATATTTGATCTTGAAGAGTATATTATTGGTTTTGCTATATTGAGTGTTTTTGTTATTTACAGCATTAGTAAGGTCCTACTACACCAAAGTACAATCAAGATTTGCCTCCAACACACCGGTGCCTACCAACAAGTTTCTCCAGTTCCAAAACATCTTGAAATCATTTGATCCATCAAAGGAGACACCAGTGGATTTATACAGGAAAATTGAGGAGTTATTTGGAGAGCAGCATAAGGATATTGTAGAGGAGTTCTTGTTGTTTTTGAAGCCGGGCCAGTCAGCGCAAGTAGGGAGGTTCATGGACCATTTTACCCTTGTACACATGACTGGATTCATTGAACTTTTGCAGGTGAGGTGACATATTTAAAACCCCTATTTTTTGCAGAGACAACACCTTGTTTCCCTCATCCTAAAATATTGATACATCTCATCACTCAACCTGATATAAACATCTATTTTGTTTCAAGGGTGTCACTTCTGTGAGCCTTTGATTATATATTATACTAGCATGGGCTCGTGACTTTATTCCCGTGCGAATTTCGGGAAATCCTCTCTAGTGCTCCCCTACACTCCCTTAGAACCTACATGCCAAATTTCAGCTTCTTATGACCTGTAGTTTTGGTTGTGCGTTATCTGTCAGTAAATGGAATTATAAGAAAGAAAGAAAGAAAGAAAATAAACTTATTGACTAAACACAAACTGCAACAAGGCAGACACAAAACAAAACTTATGAATAACCTTTTATATAGTAAGTGTCGCAGTTTAAGTAATAAATATATATATATCATTTTTATATATATAAGTAATATCAGTATTACATTGATTCAGTAATTAATAAATTCAACTCTTATTGTACTACTATTAATAAGCTTCTACAATCTATCCTACTGGTACACAACAACCAAAATGTAGCTGAAATTATGACAATAAGTTATTTTATCTTGGAAATAAATTGTAGCAATTTTTAAACGCTAATGCTTTGCTGAATGCCACAAAAGATGTGTATTTATATATTTAACCTTTATTGCACAAATATAACTGCAATAGGCGGACTTCATGCTAAAAGCATTATCTAACAGTCGACCCTTGTGGTAAACAGAACTTAAAGTGAGTCTAATAAAGGAATTGTTGGAAAACCAAAGGGGGAGACAGAAATAAGTAGTGGGTATTGTTTGTTCAACTCTGCTATAGCTCATACACTCTATCCCTTTTCTGTTCCAACTCCGCATTTTGTTTTTTCATTGTTTGCTTTATTAGCTCTATAAACTTAACCTGAATATAGTTAGTAGCAGTTATCTCCTCTACAAAATACACAACTGACCAAAAAAGGAGTGTATGTTTTCAGGGTTCATGTATGTAAGTATGTATGTAAGTTTCTTTATTCCACCATAAGTTCTGAACGCTGAACAGATTTTGATGTAAGAGGTATTTTTAGATTCCTTGCATTCGTACACACTTACATAGGCTATGTGAATAATTGTCAGTCGAGTTTTTTATTTTATTATTAATAATTAGCTTGTATTCTTGTTTTTATTATATTCTTTGTTTGCTGTTTTTGTATTATTTTTTAACTTAGTTGAATGTGTATTGCTATCTCCCAATTCACACCATGGTGCCAAACCTTCGGTGGAAGGAGTTGGAAGTGGCCCTATGATCTTGCTTTGCTTGCGAGTTTTTTTAAAACATTAATTTGCATTGCGAAAAACACAAGTTTAATTTTGCTCACAAAATCATAATTTTTTTTTTGTTTTCTTTTTTGTTAATTTCTTAAAACAAATGTATACTTACTTACTATACGGGCTCAGTGACCCAAAGTGAGTCTTGGCCTCTAACACATGAGCACGCCAGTGTACAACAAACAAACAGATATATGTTTGTACCTATATTCTTCTATATTAAAAAAAAATTATGAATAAATGAAAAATAAAAATTCTAATAAGCAAATACCACTTACTCATGACTACTTTATATACAAGCAAACCTCTTGCAGTCAACCTAAAGAAGACTCAATTATTTTTTTTATCCACAGAAAACATTCTCCCGCAAACCGACGGTACTAAGGAAGATCGTGCGAGCTATAACCACGGCCATCAACAGCGGGCAGAGCGGAGACCTGAAGACCAGGGTGCTGCCACACCTCCGGGCACACCCGAGGCTAGCACAGATGTTTACCGCTATGTTTGAGGATGAACGACCACCTGATAGGTAGGTCTTTATCATATCTCCATGGTCTTCACTTGACCTAGAGTATGGAAGGATAGGCCATAGACCCACCTCTCTTTAGTCGTATTCCTCATGACTGAGGGTCGTGGACATTATATGGAATGAAACACACACAACAACTCTCTTGGCAATTTTCATACAGTGGTTTGCCATTGCCTTCTCCATTTCACACACTAGCTGATATCATCAACCAGAAGTGCAGGTTTCCTCACGATGTTTTCCTTTACCGGAAGCAAACCTGGGACCTTTGCAGCCACAGGCAAGCGCCCTACCACTCGGCCACTGCCGCCCACCACGCGGGACCAATTCGGACTGGTGGGATTTAACGATTGCGAATATAGCGGGGATGGCTTAACTGCACTGAGGTGCTCGACAGGGGCGGATCCAGGATATTTTTCTGAGGGGCACAAGGGTCAGACGGGCAAAAAAACCTAAGTTAGAAAGAAACAGGAACTGTTAGAAGAAAACGTTTCTCGTGTTTTTTCTGTAAATTTATAAATATATTTTATCAACTCTGACAATTTGTACGTGGTGGAATCGCCACAGTAACTAGGTACACAAAAATCCTGTCTTCGGGCACGTGCCCACCCCCTAAATCCGCTACTGGTGCTCGAGATAATGAATTTTTGGTAAGAAGACGAATCGACTTTTAAAGCCTCTTGTTTTTTAATGGTTTCATTCATTTGTGACCTTGTGACCCAATATGACTTGATAGTTCAATTTGAATTTTAATTCTTGAATTTTAAATCGCGTACAAATTGTGAAAATTGGAGAATATGAGAGTTCACCTATGCCAGTTACTTTCGGCGTGCCTCAAGGCTCAATTCTTGGGCCGCTTTTATTCTTAATTTATGTGAATAATATAAGCACACTGTCATTAAATGGAGAAATCAGTCTTTATGCTGACGACACCTGCATATTTTATTTTGGTAGTTCGTTAGAAGACTTGATCGAATCAGCACAAGAAGACCTTAATTTACTGAACAATTGGTTCCAATATAACCTGTTGACAATTAATATAGCTAAAACTAGTTACATCATTTTTAGAGCGAAAAATAAAAAAATACACTGCAATACTTCATTGACAATAAATAATATTAGGATAAAAGAATCTAATGAAGAAAAATATCTCGGACTAATACTCGATAGTGGTCTCACGTGGAAAAAACATATAAAATCATTACGATCTAAACTTTCATCAATAATCGGTTCACTTTATAGAATAGTCAAATGTATTCCTCCAAAAATAAGACACAATATTTATTTTTCCCTCGTAAAATCCCATATAGATTATTTAATTGAGGTATGGGGATCTGCAGCGAAAACACTGCTTAATGAGTTACAAAGAGCTCAAAATAAAATTATCAAAATTCTATTCAAATATGACTACTACACACCAACAAACAAACTTTATAAAGAAACTAAACTTATGAGTATAAAACAACTTTATTACTATAATACCTGTATCTTAATTAAAAAAATTACTTGTAACAAACTGCACTCGGAATTAACATTTCAAACAAAAAAAGAATTAGGACTGCGCCAACTTAGAAGCTCAAATAATATATATCTTCCAAAACCGCGAACTAACTATGGGAAACGGAATATAAAATATGAAGGAGCCAAACTATTTAATAATCTTCCCTTAGTAATTAGAGTATCAAACTATAATGTATTTAAAAACAAATTAAAACAATACATCTTAACCCAAGTAATTCCGACCTAAATACGACTCTGTGCTTTGTTTACTCGATACTCAATGGATTGTAATCATAGTGTCGATACTAGTTTTCTTTAAGTTCTAGAGCGCGCGCAATCATAGCTCATACCAAATTCAAGACTCCCCGTCTTGAATTTGTTTTGACCAATAATTAATATACCTGCAGTAACACTATATACAAATTTATTGGTAAATTTATACAGTATTATGACTTAATCACCTACGGGGCTATCCGTTACAACTATACAAGTAAAATGTATTACACAATAAAATAAAATAACGATTAAAACCATACCTCATACACCAAATCAATACTAATACATGCATAAACATTCTAGTATAAATGTATAAAATAATAAATAAGCCTAAATAGACAATAAATATTTACTTACAAAATATTACTATAGCACTTCTTGGGCGGTCAAATTTGAAAACAATTAGCTGATTAACACTGTTGATACTGTTATACACATTTGGAATCTATGCGCGCTCTATAGACTGAACAGTATTCTTTGGGTGGTCAGGTTTTAAACTTTGCGGACGCGCATGGAAGACTTGCAACGACTACCCACATACATTTTATAAAACTTTGCTCTTGTATAGAATGCTTACATTAACCACACAATTGTATTTACAAATGTATTACATTAGCTTTTAAGTTTCTCTGTAAGTGAAATGTAAATTTCTTTGAGAAAATAAAATTCTTTAACCACAATTCTACCGGTCTACATCCAGTGTTATAGAATATTATTCTTTATTTCCAGTGTGTACGAAAGCGGCGTGGACGTATTAAATGAAAGCTTTCTAACTGGAGATAAGGGCCGCGACGTGTGGGAGTTTGAGGGGGGCACCGATAATAAGAAGAAACTCGATGTTAAGGAGGAGTTGGATACTGTGGTAAGGGTGATTTTTATTAAATAGGATGGTGCAACGGAGGGGGAGGGGTGTTGGAGTTTGAGGGGGGCACCGATAATAAGAAGAAACTCGTTGCTAAGGAGGAGTTGGATATTATGGTAAGGGTGATTTTTATTTAATAGGAGGGTGCGAGGGGAGAAGTGTTGGAGTTTGAGGGGGGCACCGATGATAAGAAGAAACTCGATGCTAAGGAGGAGTTGGATACTGTGGTAAGGGATGATTTTTATTAAATAGGAGCTGCCTTATAGGAAGGGGGAAGTGATGGAGTTTGAGGATAAAAATAACAACAAAAAGAAATTCCATGTTAAGAAGGAGAATCACTGGTAAGAGATAACCTTTAAGGACTCTAGCGGTGGTGGCCAAGTGGTAATGACACCGGCCTGAGGTCGGATAGGACCCGGGTTCAAATCCTACCTGTGTTACATGGGTTTGTAGACCAATCTGACTCATGTAAGGTAGGTTTCTCATAGACCACTACCTGCTTCCGGTGAAGGAAAACATCGTGAGAAACCTGCACATTGGCTGACTGTTTAGTTTCTAGTGTGTATACGGCTACTGCCACTAGATGGCGGTAGTCGCAAAAGGCATGTCAGATGCCTTTAGGCGACTTGAATAAAATCTGACACAGTGTCAGTAATAGCACACTGGCTAAGTAAAGAAAGAAAGAGGGCTAACTCAATCCTTGGTTAACACAGCGCATGCGTTTAGAACTCTTTTACACGACTGACCAAAAAAGGAGTGTTATGTTTTCTGGGTTCATGTAAATATGTTTTAGTTTCTTTATTCCACCAAAGGTCCTGAACAGATTTTGTTGTGATGTTTTTATTTTATTTTATTTTGATGTAGATTCCTTGCATTCCTCCAAGTGACATAGGCTATGTTATATGTCAGTCGTGTTTTTTATTTATTAGAAATATCAATATTTATTTGCAATAACATGGTACATAGGATTTTTAAAATATATAACATAGTAGAACAACATGTTACACCATCACTGGCATGCAAATTTTTAAACAATTGACACAAGCATTTTAATCAATTAATACATTAGTCGATCATTTCATTTATAAATTAATCCATACTAATATTATAAAGGCGAAAGTTTGGATGTGAGTTTGTGTATAAATATATATATAGACGGATGATGGATTAATAGTAAGCTTGTTCTTTCCAGTATCTCCACGGTCGAGTGTTCCTCCAACATGGAAGGCTACTTCGTTCCGCGCGCGTCACATTCCCCTACAGCAAGGAGCCCTACCGGGTGCACGCCCGCCGCCTCGCCCCCGACCACCCCCACCCCTCCCCCCCGGACTCCGAGGAGGAACGATCCTCCCCGAAGCGAAGCCGAGCGAAAGTCACGCCCAAAAAACCGAAGAAACAACTCAAATCGCCCACCAAAACCGCTAAAGACGTCAACGATAATACAAAACTTAAAGAAATCAACGTGCTGAACAGTCCGAAAACAAAAGGGAAGTTGCAAAATAATAAGAAAAACTTGAAAGAGAAAAAGGATGATAAAGCAGAAATTGCTAAAAGAGATCGGAAGGACAGCAAAAATCTTACGTTTAAAAATGAAGGCGTGAAAGCGAAACATGTGAGGATTGATCCAATACCGATTGTCATTACTGAAGTTAAAAGCAACAGTTGGACTAGAGACGAAGATAAAACTATGTTGCAAGTTATAAAGGGGGAAGCTAGTTCTGAAGAAATATTTGGCAGAATTAGGCGCGTACTGCCCCATCGCTCAGTTCCCGAAATCAAAGAGAGGTTCTGCCACGTCATGAGTTTGTTACAAAAGATGGCAGTGGGTGAAGTCACGTAGTTTACTGAAGTTAGTGTTAAGCAAAATATTTATAATTTTGTATAAATAAAAGTTATTCTTGACCCTATTTCTTTCTTTTATTCTCGGTTTACTCTTCTATATAATAGTACAAGAATTGCCTATAAAATCTGAAGTATAATAATCTCCTAACCAAAAAAAAATCAGTTATTTACTTACTAAAAAGTTACTAGGTACTTAAAAATTTATTTCTGTGAGAGCAACACAGAATTATTTTTTTTTGAGAGCAACGAGCACATCTGATATTTCGCGCGCGGGTAGGAGTCCGTGTTGCTCTATGGTTTGTAGGTTGGATTCTCGGATTCATTTCTCTCCGCTGTAGAACGCGTAGACTTTATTGCTTCGAAAAAGGTCTTAAATAAATATATAAAAAACAAAAAGTGTCAAAAACTCATGCCAAAAAACTTGTACGATTTTGTTGGTTACTTGACGAAATCGGAAAATCGTTTTTTAAAGGTTTAAATAAATCTGCGTTTTTTAATATTTATTTTTTTAGATTTATTTTAACGTCATTAATATGGCGAGGTTAACCGACGAATATTATGAGCGAGAATGCTTCCTCAAAACCGGAACAGTGCCGACGCAAAGCGTGATGAAGAAGAGAATGACGCCGGCTCTTGCTAAAGTGTACTTCAACCAGATGCGGCCTAAGTTGAAGGTGTTGGCGGGGCTGGCGCCGCCCATGAAGGGCGGAGGTAACGACTGGTTCATTCCACCCCAAGAACTCCTCAAGGGCCGCGTGGTCATGAAACCTATGAAAAAAGAGCATCTTTCCAAACTAGGATTTGACGGCATCGCTCATTTTGGCGAGAAAATCGTCGACGACCACAATAGAAAAATGAAAGAGTACAAGCGAAAGAAACTTAGGGAAAACGATGACTATTGGAAGAGTGCGATTGATGCGAAATGTCGTCTAGAAAGAGAGGAATGCGAGCTCACCGCCTCTCTCCGTAACACGAGGAAGATTGAACTTGCCTTCCATCAGTTTTGTTTCCTGTACAGCACGTCTTTAACTAAACTAGATGACTTGCTGATCAGCGCGGCCATCAAAGACATAAAGAGAGTTAAAGCCGAGGCTATCAAACACATGCGGTTGCGTTATGAGACGATGCTGAAGCAACAAGCCACCGCTCTCTACGATTTATACACTGAAAAACTAAGGCAGGAACAAGAAAGGCTTAAATCAGAATTTATATGCAACCTTGAGGAAGCTCGGACACAAATGGGAAATCAAATACATGATATCAACGTCGAAAAACACTTGGCCATAGAAAAGTTAAGACACCTTCTTGAATGCCAAAACTTGGCTTGTCAAGTTTATGTTGCTTTAAAAGAGCGAGAAGAGTGTACGAAAGAAATTGAAGAGTCGAAGAAAAGGCATAAAAAAGACGTAAAACTTCTGAAAGACCAGATAGCTTTGAAAGATTTCGAAATAAACCTGGAAAGAGAGAAAGCAAGGCAGCGTCAGGAATTCCAAAATATTTGGTACAAAAAAATATGCGAAGTTGTAAAGAAATTTCAGGTATTCGTGACTTACAGTTTGCATGAGTTACCAGAATACGCAGACTTCTTTATTAACACTGAAAAACTACTGTTATTACAATTCAGTGAAGTTTTGGAAAATCCAGAGCACGAGACCATTTTTGAATTTAACAAAACTCAATCATTTCACACACCCATTCCGCGACCGCATCCCTATTTTCTCTTTTGCGATAAAAGTTACAGACCCCAGGTGGACCCGGACCTTTGCCCCAAACACTGCACCTCGAGCGCCTCGCAGTTCCCAGTGGTAGTAGTGAACAAGAGATGCATTTACGCCGCCTGCGATAATTTTAAAATGTTTACTGATAAAGTGACTGAATATGTTCACGGGAAACGAGGTGATGATGAGGATTTCGTAGATGACCAAGATTATACCTTCACCTGCCCAGTCAAAAGCACTTCGTCCGAACAGATCCAGCATCTCAAATTGGAGAGTTCACTGCTTCAACTTTTGCAAAACGAGTGGGTAAATGTCAGAAATCTTCCACTAGCATGTTGCGGTTGCGGAGTGCCGTATTGTTTCTGTAGTCGCTTAGAAGCGACGGTGCCCATTGAGTCACCACCGCCGAGCACACCGTCAGCGCTCACCCTGGAATCAATATCTTCTGGTAAAAAGATAACTTCGCGGGCAATAGAATTGGAGCACGAACGTGAGCCCAAATGGGAGAGTTTTATGAAGTACGTTAAGTCTAAAAAATGCAGATGTTCTAAAATGGCCAAAAAGCATTTGGAGGAACACTTGCCTCCGTATATGAGGAAGATGTCGGTGTACGAAGCGCCAGATTTGCCGAACTACGAGATGTGCGACTTGGAGACGTTGAAGAAGTTGGTGAAGCAGGCGCAGGGCAAGGTCACGCCGCCGCCGCCGCCCACGCCGCCTGAGCCCAGGAACAGAGACGTGGAGACACAATTCTCTGATCTTAACTTCGAATACCTTTGTACTTGTTTCTCTGAAGATGAAGCGGATAAATTCCTCCAGTTGTACATAAAGGATTCTCAGATGTTCGATTCAAATGTAGCTATGAAACAATGTCGAGTAGTGACCGGGTCTTTAACTCCGTCGTACATGGACGCGCCTACGCCTTCGTTCGCCACCAGAAGAGCGTACTCGCTGAAAGACCTGTTGGATGATTCACCGGAACTGGAGATGATATTTAAGAAAACAGATTGTAAGTTCGATGACTAGAATGTGGTTTTTAAATTAGTTTATTATTATTAAAAAAAATATATTTAGAGTACTTTGTTTTATTGTAGTTAGTCTTTCCCTCATATCCATCGCAGATGAGCTTTGTTTAATGAACGGTCTTGGCTGTCCTTCGCGCGGGCGGAGATCCATTTGCTCTATGCCCTTGCCTTGACCCGCTGAATAGGGACAGGTTCATAAAGAATACATTGCAAGTTATACAAGCAAAAGAAATGTAATCCAATGAGGCCTTTCGGTCCATTAGGTACCTACATAATTATGTCAGTGCTTGACGGACAACAACTCACGAGCACGAGTAAGTATTGAAACTAAATTAAATTCATAAATTTAATTCAAAACAATTATAAAAATGCGATGTAGGTACCTAATCAAATTTACAATCCTTTCTTCTGAATAGTTCCTCGATTTCGGGTGATATGTCCAACAACTTTCTCAACGAATGTGTCCTTCGAGTTACAAATGAATGCGTTGAATCATCTAAATATGATGGCGATATAGATCCGGTCACCACTTTGCATTGTGCTTCTGTTGCGCTCTCGGCGTCTGTTGCAATATGATCAAAGAATTTATCCACTTCATCGTCAGAGAAACATGCACAAATGTAATCGAAGTTCAGGTCGGAGTATTGTGTCTCGACGTCTCTAGTCTTCGGTTCAGGCGGCGCGGGCGTCGGCGATGGGGAGTGCTTGCCCTGCGCCTCTCGCACCAATTTCTTCAGCGTCTCCAAGTCACACATCTCGTAGTTTGGCAATTCTGGCGCTTCGTATTTCGACCTCTGCGTCATGTATGGAGGCAAGTGTTCCTCCAAATGATGTTTAGCCATTTTTGAACATTTGCATGTTTTTGATTTGACATACTCCATGTAACTCTTCCATTTAGGCTCACGTTCGTGCTCCAACTCTATAGCGCGGCTGCTTATTTTATTACCGGAAGGTAGTGAACTCAGCGTTTGAGATGACACGGTGCTTGGTACAGACATCGGTGCCGCTTTTAAGTGACTGCAAAAGCAAAACGGGATCCTACAACTACAACATTCTAAGGGAAGGTTCCTGATATTTGCCCATTCATTTTGAAGAAGTTGTTGCAGTGAGCTCTCTAATTTAAGATGTTGGATTTGATCGGATGAAGTACATTTAATTGGTACGCTTGTGGTATAGTCGTGATCATCCACAAAATCCTCGTCATCACCTCTTTTACCGTGAACATATTGATTCACTTTATCAGTAAAAGTTTTAAAACTATCGCAGGCGGCGTAAATGCATCTCTTATTCACTACTACCACCGGGAGCTGCGAGGCGCTCGAGGTGCAGTGTTTGGGGCAAAGGCTCTGGTCTATATCGGGTTTGTAAGTTTTATCGCAGAACAGAAAATAGGGATGGGGTCGCGGAATCGGAGTGTCAAAAGAATCCGTTCTGTCTAGCTGGAAAATGCTTGGGACGTTTGGGTCTTCTAAAACTTCATCTAAATGTAATAGCATAAGTTTTTCAGTATTAATAAAAAATTCCGCGTATTCTGGTAACTCGTTCAAACAGTAAGATACGAACAACTGGAATTTCTTCACAACTTCGCATATTTTTTTATTCCACAAATTCTGGATTTCCCGACGCTTCTTTTCTTTCTCTTTTGCTAATTTTAATTCAAAATCATTCAAAGCTATTTGCTCTGTCAGTAGTTTTATTTCTTTTTTATGTTTGTGCTTTAATTCTTTTATTTCTTTGGTACACTCTTCTCTTTCTTTCAAAGCTACATATACTTGACAGGCCAAGTTTTGGCATTCAAGAAAGTTTCTTAATTTTTCTATGACCCTATGTTTTTCCACGTTGATGTCATGTATTTCATTTTCAAACAGTTTCTGGGTTTTGTTTAGTTCCTCTATAAAATCTGTTTTAATTTTTTCTTTTTTCTCTAATAGTCGTTCATTATAGCGATCGTAAAGGCTTGCAGCTTGTTGTTTTAACAATGTTTCGCAACGGGTTTGCGTGTATTGAGTATTCTCAGTTTTAACCCTCTGTATTTCTTTGACAGCAGCAGCAAGTAGCAAGTCTTCCAGTTTGGTTAGAGACGTGCTATACAGGAAACAAAACTGATGGAAAGCATGCCCGATCTTATTTGTAATTCTAAGATCCACTTTTTGTTCGAAGGCTTGTTTGTACTGGATACATTTCACGTGGATATTACTTTTCCAATAGTCATCGTTTGTCTGAATTTCATTTTTAATTATCCGTTTCTGTTTCTTTTTGTGGTCTTTGTGAATTTGGTCTCCTAAATCTACGAGGCCATTGAAACTCATTTTAGAAAGGTGCTCTTTTTTAATAGGTTTCAAGACCACCCTTCCTTTTAATAATTCTTGAGGCGGCACGGCCCAGTCGTTGCCGCCGCCCTTCATGGGTGGTGCGAGTCCCGCTAACACCTTACACTTGGGCGTCATAGATTTGAAGTAAACATTGGCCAGTGCCGGCGACATTCTCTTCCTCATCACGCTTTGTGTCGGCACTGTATTGCTTTTCAAGTAACATTTCCGTTCATAGTACTCGTCGCTTAGCTTTGATATGGGCATGTTCATAAAGTTAAAAAAGTAAAATAAATATCTATAAAAAACCATGTGTCAAAATAAAAATATATCAAAATAAAATATCGGGAACTATCAAACTATGTTATGTCAAAATTGCTAATCAAGTTAACATTTTTACACGACTGATTTATTTTTGTCTATTCTTGTCAATGACGAAAGGAAAAAATTCTTATTCTAGTATGTACAGAACGAAGTTCTTATTTTTTTTCAAAGTTCACAGTAAGCGCAAAGAAAAATTATAACGGTAAAAGTTTATTAAGTGACTTCATCAAGTAACAAGTATTGATTAATAAATTAAAAACTAAGAGGGATTTTCCGTGACACAAATTAAAAAAAGAAATAGTTCCAGATGACTTCAAAGATGGCGCTTAGTAAAAGGCGAGAGAAAAAGTTCCATACAAAAAGCAAAAAATTCACGGGATTGGCATTAAAAAAAAAAAAAATTTAGTAAAAAAAAAACAACTAAAAAGTATCTACTTATATTGTGATTTGTGTAACTCTCAAACTGTTATGTGATTTTTTTTTCTGCCTCTGGTTGACAAGAAAAAGCGCATCATATAGGTTCAGCCAGTATTACGACTCGGCTTTCATAAAACGCCATCTGTTGAGACTTTTTTATACTGATTTTTTTTTCTTAATTAGCTGTCAGAAAAATCGCTCATTAAAAACTAAGGAATACAAAAAAAAAATACAAGTTGTAAAGCCCCTCAAGAGCGTAGCCCCGCGGCAACGCGCCCAAAAGGCTGGCTGTATTGCCAAGCTGTATGGCAATGCTTAGCCTTTGGCCAAAGAAGCTGCCAGCCCGTTGGTCACGGAATACCTCGACCAGCCTTTTTGAAATAAAAATAAAAAGCTGGGGAGCTGATGGACCCAACGTTTCCACCCCAAAAGGCTCAAAAATTTAGTTATTACCAATAACCACATATTTGCGCCTTTTGAGGCTCTCTGCTTCCGTTGCTGCTGCACCGGCCTCGGACTTGGTGGCCTGAAGATGAGATGGCGCCAGTGTGTCAACGCAGGTAGCGTCCCACACAAGCGGCCGCCCCAACCTCCAAGGCACCAGTCATACCATCTGGTCTCTTGCCATCATCCCACGCCAACCCATTAGGTTATAAAATAGGCGGCACGTTAATGGTGGCAAGAGCGCGGTGGGTTATATTGTTTAGGGCGGCATGACGCCCTAAACGACCGGCGTTTTTACAACAGTAAAGTCCATGGTGACCAGGTAAAATATGGGTAAAATCAGAGATTTTGAAGTTCTTATAATATGTACAGTGGGCCACATAGAAAAGTATACCACTTTTCATAGTGGATCGCATTACACGTGGTATAGTTGTCTATGTGGCCCACTGTACCTGAAATCATACATGTATGTACGTATGTACTTGCATAAAATCAAGGAATTTATAAGTAAACGTTGGGTACCCTTCCCCGCTACACCGCCCGCTCCCCGCTGAATTCTTGAGTACCTATCTCATAGACAGGACGTACATATCTAGCTCCATGTCCTATATCCTGTTCCGCCACATCGTCGTCAGTTCCCGATGAGTCATACCATGATTTGTAACACTGAGAGACACAAAGGGAAAAAAGTATCGATGTTATAGTATTACTCATTGCAACTGATGTTTTTCCCAATGAGACACTGTTACTAAACGAAATTTTGTAATTCCGTTGGGTATCAGAAATCAAAAACTCATCGATACTTTTTTTTCCTTTGTGTCTCAGTGTTACAAATCTTGATATGACTCATCAGGAACAAATTAAATTTTCTCATAGATCTATCGTCTATTCGCAAAAACCGCAATAATACGGTACTTTTAGGTTCTTTGTTCTTTATCAGACAAGGGACTTTTATATTAGATCATAAAATAAAACAACGCATTATTCTATAAAAATCTTTTATTAGAAAATCACTGCAATAATGTGTAACGTCGGTTATCCGACTTCCTACTTACAGGATCGGGCAAATACAATTAACAATAAAATTATCCTATATCATAATGATCTTACCGCCGAAAGGCGTTCCACAAACATTACTCGATTACATCTAAATAAAGCGAATCGGAACAGAAACAAATGCTATCGAATGATTCAATTATAAAATAAATACATTTACATTATATTTGTAGACATAAATCGGTGAAATTTTCGCGCGCAGTTTGACTCGCATATATAAATGACGCATACGTCTCCGATACACCCTTTTACTAAACCGATATTCCTTAAGTAAGTATAGTCAGTCCGAAAACTGGACACCGGGCACCGCCTTGTCACCCTACACTTCGTCACGTGACTCGATATAAATCCGATATAAATCAGATCGAGATTGCTCCAAAATGCATTACAATGAACGTCGTAGCACACTTGATCACTTAGTTACTATTGGCTGCCGGATTGTGGTTTGAATTGGGAATATAACGCAAAGATCAACGCAGATGGCAGCACTGGCACACGCAAACAAACTACCTGTTGCACATGTCATTTGTCACGCTTTGACTTGTCATAGTCAATGTCAAAACACCGTTACTTTTTATGCTAGTACAGCCCTCTGGCGTGATGACATGACAGTAATATTCTTTATTGTTATCGAAATATGTTGGCAACATTTTCGGACGAAACCTGCGTCTTCAAATGTTGTTAAATACCAAAACATATTATACAAATCCCTACGTATTATGAGTCAAGACGCAAGAAATAAACGGGGAATAATTTAATAACGAGACATGGAAACAGTCGCCAATTTTTTTTCCGTAACTTTCAGAATCGGTAGTTTATATGAGAATTTGGTACAGGAAACAAGTCCTGGCTCAAAATCTAATCTGGACGTTACATTACAGTCGAATTCATTAAATTGAGATACAGTGGAAAGGTTTTGATACAATTAAATACCATTATAAGTTACGCATAGTGAATGCCGGTGTGGACATTTTCAATCTTGGCTAGCCAACAGTAGTGATCGAGTGTAAGGGTGTGCACAGACTGTAGAGCAGAGTGTGGTGAGTGTGTGGCCGGCCTATGTTTAGCTGTAGAGGTCGTCGTCGCCGGCTTCCTCCTGGAAGGTGGGCTGGTCACCGCCAGAGGTGCCCGTGCCGCCAGCCGCGCCGCCCGAACTCGGGAACCTGAAACAAATTATTTTTTATTTTTATTTTTTATGATGGATTAGTTCATGATTGACATATTACCTCCTATATAGTTGCCGTCACGTAAAAAGGTCGCTGGCGGTTAAGCTGCGCAGTAGGCGATATATCGGTCTATGCGGTGAGCGGGGGTCGGGCGGGTCTCAGACGGCGCGCGCGATTGGTTCGTCAGTCGTACCCAAGCGCAAGTTTCACCCCCTCCTCACCCTACCATCGGCCTTTTTACGTGATGGGAACAATACCCATGTAAGTTAATATTGTAATAAATAATGTAAAATTGTTTTAGACATTTAAATTGTTTTAGATTTTATTTAGGGCTAAGCCATTTTTAGGTACCATTCACAATGCCTGTAAAGGTAAATTTGTATATAGAAATATCAGACATTTCAATGTGCATGTACAAATTAAAGTGAATAAATGAATATGAATCAGATATGAGCCTAATACCCTAGGGAACAATGGCCGATTTTCTGACAGCTAAATTAAGAAAAAAAAATCTCAACAGATGGCGTTTATGAAAGCCGAGTTATTTTTCTGAGTAATAATGGCTGTAACATTGTGCGCTTTTTCTTGTCAATCAGAGGCAGAAAAAAAATCACCTAACAGTTTGACAGTTGCACAAATCACAATATTGATACATTCTAGATGTTTTTTTTACTAGGTTTTTTTTTTAAACTCCTACCCGCGCTGTAACGCCCCTCAGACACCTAAAATTCGCTACTGCGACTCGTCTTGTGCCTAAGTTCAGTCTAAACGGCTACTTTGATGAATCGATGAATATGATCAACTAGGTTTTTCCCGCGGCTTCGCCCGCATGAATTTCCACCGGAACAGTGCTTTTTCCCGGGAAGAAAGGTACCCTATGTCCTTCTCAGTACTTCGAACTATATGTATGCGAAAATTTAAAGAAATAGAAGGGGCCACAGGCCGTAAGTTTAGGGGGTCTACAACGGCTACTTTGATGAATCGATGAATATGATCAACTAGCTTTTGTCCCGCGGCTTCGCCCGCATGAATTTCCACGGGAACAGTGCTAGACCCGGGATGAAAGTTGTACCCTATGTCCTTCTCAGTACTTCGTTAACTTATGTCGTTGTCGGAACTACTGAGCGTCGCGCGAACTTAAAGAAATAGAAGGAGAAATAGACCTGAAGTTGGTCCCGAAGCCGCGGCTCTGCTGCAGCGTCTGCGCGAACATCTCGTACTTGCGGATGTCGTTGTCGGACACGGAGCGTCGCGCGAACTTCATCGCTTAAATAAGAGAAGCTAGACCCACCTGAAGTTGGTCCCGAAGCCGCGGCTCTGCTGCAGCGTCTGCGCGAACATCTCGTACTTGCGGATGTCGTTGTCGGACACTGAGCGTCGCGCGAACTTCATCGCTTAAATAAGAGAAGCTAGACCCACCTGAAGTTGGTCCCGAAGCCGCGGCTCTGCTGCAGCGTCTGCGCGAACATCTCGTACTTGCGGATGTCGTTGTCGGACACTGAGCGTCGCGCGAACTTCATCGCTTAAATAAGAGAAGCTAGACCCACCTGAAGTTGGTCCCGAAGCCGCGGCTCTGCTGCAGCGTCTGCGCGAACATCTCGTACTTGCGGATGTCGTTGTCGGACACTGAGCGTCGCGCGAACTTCATCGCTTAAATAAGAGAAGCTAGACCCACCTGAAGTTGGTCCCGAAGCCGCGGCTCTGCTGCAGCGTCTGCGCGAACATCTCGTACTTGCGGATGTCGTTGTCGGACACTGAGCGTCGCGCGAACTTCATCGCTTAAATAAGAGAAGCTAGACCCACCTGAAGTTGGTCCCGAAGCCGCGGCTCTGCTGCAGCGTCTGCGCGAACATCTCGTACTTGCGGATGTCGTTGTCGGACACTGAGCGTCGCGCGAACTTCATCGCTTAAATAAGAGAAGCTAGACCCACCTGAAGTTGGTCCCGAAGCCGCGGCTCTGCTGCAGCGTCTGCGCGAACATCTCGTACTTGCGGATGTCGTTGTCGGACACTGAGCGTCGCGCGAACTTCATCGCTTAAATAAGAGAAGCTAGACCCACCTGAAGTTGGTCCCGAAGCCGCGGCTCTGCTGCAGCGTCTGCGCGAACATCTCGTACTTGCGGATGTCGTTGTCGGACACTGAGCGTCGCGCGAACTTCATCGCTTAAATAAGAGAAGCTAGACCCACCTGAAGTTGGTCCCGAAGCCGCGGCTCTGCTGCAGCGTCTGCGCGAACATCTCGTACTTGCGGATGTCGTTGTCGGACACTGAGCGTCGCGCGAACTTCATCGCTTAAATAAGAGAAGCTAGACCCACCTGAAGTTGGTCCCGAAGCCGCGGCTCTGCTGCAGCGTCTGCGCGAACATCTCGTACTTGCGGATGTCGTTGTCGGACACTGAGCGTCGCGCGAACTTCATCGCTTAAATAAGAGAAGCTAGACCCACCTGAAGTTGGTCCCGAAGCCGCGGCTCTGCTGCAGCGTCTGCGCGAACATCTCGTACTTGCGGATGTCGTTGTCGGACACTGAGCGTCGCGCGAACTTCATCGCTTAAATAAGAGAAGCTAGACCCACCTGAAGTTGGTCCCGAAGCCGCGGCTCTGCTGCAGCGTCTGCGCGAACATCTCGTACTTGCGGATGTCGTTGTCGGACACTGAGCGTCGCGCGAACTTCATCGCTTAAATAAGAGAAGCTAGACCCACCTGAAGTTGGTCCCGAAGCCGCGGCTCTGCTGCAGCGTCTGCGCGAACATCTCGTACTTGCGGATGTCGTTGTCGGACACTGAGCGTCGCGCGAACTTCATCGCTTAAATAAGAGAAGCTAGACCCACCTGAAGTTGGTCCCGAAGCCGCGGCTCTGCTGCAGCGTCTGCGCGAACATCTCGTACTTGCGGATGTCGTTGTCGGACACTGAGCGTCGCGCGAACTTCATCGCTTAAATAAGAGAAGCTAGACCCACCTGAAGTTGGTCCCGAAGCCGCGGCTCTGCTGCAGCGTCTGCGCGAACATCTCGTACTTGCGGATGTCGTTGTCGGACACTGAGCGTCGCGCGAACTTCATCGCTTCCTCGAAGTGCGCGCGGCTGATCTCCGGTACGGGATCTTCCTCGTCCATCTGGAATTAACGGCACATAATTACATATTTAAGTCCTTTTCTTTTGTAGATCTATGTATTAATTACACAGTTACATTTTTTAAAATTTTTAGCACCCTCAAAGATACTAGGTTTTTTTTGACAGATCCATATGTAGGTTAGATAATAAATTACCCCCCCTCCCCATCACGTAAGATTTCAGAGTAAAATTGTGTCAATTTTTTTTTTCGCTTATATTTTGAGATATCATTAAAATTTAAGTTCTATAACATACTTTATTACTGTAAATATTATCATGTTCATTATTACGGAGCGATTTTACTTTAACTGAGCAAAGTGCTTACATTTCGTCAAGTTCTCATTTTGCGAAGTGCACATTACGCGTCAAAACGGCTAAACTGTTAGACCAATTTCGATGAAATTTTGTATGGATATAGTTGAAGATCGTTCAAATCACAAATACTTACGTCCATGACAGCCTGTGCGCCCTGCTGCTGGCGAGCTCGTTCGCGTGTGAGCTCGGCTTCGATGGCCTGGCGGATGGCCAGCTTGCAGGCCCGCTGCGAAATCTCGTTCAGATCCGCACCGCTGAAGCCTTGTGTCACCTGTAGTAGAAGGAGCGTTAGATTACATAATGTTTCTGACATGATTTAAAAATCTAAATGTTTTTAATTTGGTATATATTTTTTTTATTTCACTTCTTTACAAAAAAACATGCAAATGGCGGACTTAAAGCCTGAGGCTTTTTCTACCAGTCAACAAAGAGGTGATGCAGAGAGAAAAGATATAATTTTGGGGTGAGTGCAAATTAGCAGAGCAGCAGAATAACGTACGGATGATTTCTCGCACCTAGTAATATTTAGCCAAAGAAGCTGGCACGGCTACCTGAACCGCATATAGTCCGGCTACTTCCCCGCTCCCCGCTGACGCCTTGAGCACGATGTTGTCGGACTATAGTAGTCATGTTGCTACGACTTTTATATCGTCTACGATGAACGCTACGCAGCTACGATTTCGCCTACGACGCAAATTACAAGCTACGAAATGACCGCGATGTTTTATGTTATGTATTATGACTAGAGATGGGCGCTTGGATAAATTTCGGGAAGGTAAAAATGGGAAAGAATGGGTAGAATGGGTAAAAATTAATTTATACCCATTTATACCCGATATTTTTAATTTATGCCGGGTAGAAATTAAAATGAAAGGAAAATATCCTTATTTACTTTAATTCTGTTAGAATAATAAATAAAGTATAAATATTAAGTATGTTTTGATTAAAAGGAAGACAAATAACTAGTTATTTTTGGTTCAAATATTAAAAAAACAACAGATTTAAAATCGTATTCAAATAATATTTTGAAAATAATGATGCATATTTAGTATATGGCTGTTTCAAGTAGAATTAACAAATAAATCAAAACATCTTCAATTGTATTATAGATTAACTTTTGCCCGCGGCTTCGCCCGCGTGAATTTCCCATGGGCACAGTGCTTTTTCCTGGGATGAAAAGTATCCTATGTCCTTCTCAGTACTTCTAACTATGTGTATGTGAAACAGGAAGATTGGTTGAGTAGTAAAGCGAGAAGAGGTAACAAACAAACTCACTTTGGAGGTAACTTCGCAATATTTTTCTATCGAGAAAATTTTATGCACGCGTGTTTTTGAGAGAGTTAGTAGGTAACTAAGTTTGCTGCATTTTAATTTCAAATTAAGTTTTTCATTATTACTGATTCTAGCTGTTGCCCACGGCTTCGCCCGCGTGAGTTTCGCTTAGATGAAAAATCTTTATGTGTTCCAAACTGTAGTAACCTAAACTCCAGTACTCAAAATTTCAGCCATTTGGTTATCCCGTGTCCCGCGGGAATATATTAGGTACTCGTATTACAGTCGCGGTGTTAAAATTAATCAAAAGTGATACTTCATTCAATAAACGATCTTCGTCTGCTCGTTATCTACAATTTTCCGTGTACCACAACTCCCACCCCGAGTCCCTCTTTGTCCTATCCTGTTTCCTGTCTATTTATACGTCAGCGGAAAATGCTCATCAAGTTGAACGACTTTTGCTAAGGCGCCATTTCAATATATATGTAATAGTGTAGCTGGTCTCTTGGAATTCTTCATCAGATGATCCTGATCTTCGATTTCTATACGTCAACAGAAAATGCTTGTCAGATTGATAAACTTTTGCTGTTCTGTTAAGGTTCTTCATCAGGTGTTCCTGTTTTTAAAATTAATTATAGCCTATATGTTGCCCAGGCTTAATAACTATACAACAAAAAAAGTTTCATTCAAATCCGTCCAGTAGTTTTTGCGTGAAACTTTACACAGTACTTAATTTAATAACTGAATATGTGCTTAAACACTTTAATCCATACTAATATTATAAATGCGAAAGTTTGGATGTGAGTTTGTGAGGATGTTTGTTACTCAATCACGCAAAATCTACTGGACGGATTTCGATGAAATTTGGTACAGAGGTAGATAATGACCTGGAATAGCACATAGGCTTTTTATCCCGGGAAAAAGCACTGTTCCCGTGGGAAATTCACGCGGGCGAAGCCGCGGGCAAAAGCTAGTTTATAATAAATCTTAACGATATATTATAAAATATCGTAATTACAAACATTTTAATTGATTTTAATTTTTACCCGGTATAAATTAAAAATTCCTGGGAAAAAAATGGGTATAAATGGATAAATTTCCGAGTCTCGGAAATTTATCGGGTAAATGCCCATCTCTAATTATGACTAACGTTAGCCATGTTGCTACGACTTTTATATCGTCTACGATGGAAGCTACGATGTTGTCTACGACGCACGTTATAAGCTACGAAATGATCGCGACGCCCGTTCGCATATTTCATACCTAATAATACTAGCGTCTGGTAAATATAACGCATGTTTTTTTACCCGACTGCAAAAGAAGGGTTATGTTTTTATTTACTTATTTACCTTAGCGATGTAGTTGAGATCGACGTCCTTAGCGATGGGTGACTTGCGCAGGTTGGCGCGCAGGATGGCCTCGCGCGACTTCTCGTCCGGCAGCGGGATGTAGATCAGCTGGTCCAGGCGGCCCGGGCGCAGGATGGCCGGGTCGATGATGTCCGGACGATTCGTCGCGCCTGGGGGTTAATGTTTCATTAAATTGATGAGGTTTTTAAACGCGGTCAACTTTACAGCTATCGGTCAGATGATTTTCAAAATCAATTCTCAAAAGTTACCTAACGCAAGGGCGGTTAAAATATGTGACAAAGTTTTTATGTGATTATTTGGAATGATCAAAAAAAGTTTTTAGGTAGGCACAGGCACCACCAAAAAGAGAAAAGGTTAGATATATGACGTAATTATACACGTACATACATGTGGCATTGTGTCACAACATACTGACCAATGATGAAGACGTTCTTCTTGGCGCCCATGCCGTCCATCTCTGTGAGGATCTGGTTGATGACGCGGTCCGCGGCGCCGCCCGCGTGACACGCTGGTATCGAGTGCAGTACATACATGTGGCATTGTGTCACAACATACTGACCAATGATGAAGACGTTCTTCTTGGCGCCCATGCCGTCCATCTCTGTGAGGATCTGGTTGATGACGCGGTCCGCGGCGCCGCCCGCGTGACACGCTGGTATCGAGTGCAGTACATACATGTGGCATTGTGTCACAACATACTGACCAATGATGAAGACGTTCTTCTTGGCGCCCATGCCGTCCATCTCTGTGAGGATCTGGTTGATGACGCGGTCCGCGGCGCCGCCCGCGTGACACGCTGGTATCGAGTGCAGTACATACATGTGGCATTGTGTCACAACATACTGACCAATGATGAAGACGTTCTTCTTGGCGCCCATGCCGTCCATCTCTGTGAGGATCTGGTTGATGACGCGGTCCGCGGCGCCGCCCGCGTGACACGCTGGTATCGAGTGCAGTACATACATGTGGCATTGTGTCACAACATACTGACCAATGTGAAGACGTTCTTCTTGGCGCCCATTGTGAGGATCTGGTTGATGACGCGGTCCGCGGCGCCGCCCGCGTGACACATACTGCAGTACATACAATGATGAAGACGTTCTTCTTGGCGCCCATGCCGTCCATCTCAGTGAGGATCTGGTTGATGACGCGGTCCGCGGCGCCGCCCGCGTGACACGCTGGTATCGAGTGCAGTACATACATGTGGCATTGTGTCACAACATACTGACCAATGATGAAGACGTTCTTCTTGGCGCCCATGCCGTCCATCTCTGTGAGGATCTGGTTGATGACGCGGTCCGCGGCGCCGCCCGCGTGACACGCTGGTATCGAGTGCAGTACATACATGTGGCATTGTGTCACAACATACTGACCAATGATGAAGACGTTCTTCTTGGCGCCCATGCCGTCCATCTCTGTGAGGATCTGGTTGATGACGCGGTCCGCGGCGCCGCCCGCGTGACACGCTGGTATCGAGTGCAGTACATACATGTGGCATTGTGTCACAACATACTGACCAATGATGAAGACGTTCTTCTTGGCGCCCATGCCGTCCATCTCTGTGAGGATCTGGTTGATGACGCGGTCCGCGGCGCCGCCCGCGTGACACGCTGGTATCGAGTGCAGTACATACATGTGGCATTGTGTCACAACATACTGACCAATGATGAAGACGTTCTTCTTGGCGCCCATGCCGTCCATCTCTGTGAGGATCTGGTTGATGACGCGGTCCGCGGCGCCGCCCGCGTGACACGCTGGTATCGAGTGCAGTACATACATGTGGCATTGTGTCACAACATACTGACCAATGATGAAGACGTTCTTCTTGGCGCCCATGCCGTCCATCTCAGTGAGGATCTGGTTGATGACGCGGTCCGCGGCGCCTGCCCGCGTGACACGCTGGTATCGAGTGCAGTACATACATGTGGCATTGTGTCACAACATACTGACCAATGATGAAGACGTTCTTCTTGGCGCCCATGCCGTCCATCTCTGTGAGGATCTGGTTGATGACGCGGTCCGCGGCGCCGCCCGCGTGACACGCTGGTATCGAGTGCAGTACATGTGGCATTGTGTCACAACATACTGACCAATGATGAAGACGTTCTTCTTGGCGCCCATGCCGTCCATCTCTGTGAGGATCTGGTTGATGACGCGGTCCGCGGCGCCGCCCGCGTGACACGCTGGTATCGAGTGCAGTACATACATGTGGCATTGTGTCACAACATACTGACCAATGATGAAGACGTTCTTCTTGCGCTCCATGCCGTCCATCTCTGTGAGGATCTGGCTGATGACGCGGTCCGCGGCGCCGCCCGCGTGACACGCTGGTATCGAGTGCAGTACATACATGTGGCATTGTGTCACAACATACTGACCAATGATGAAGACGTTCTTCTTGGCGCCCATGCCGTCCATCTCTGTGAGGATCTGGTTGATGACGCGGTCCGCGGCGCCGCCCGCGTGACACGCTGGTATCGAGTGCAGTACATACATGTGGCATTGTGTCACAACATACTGACCAATGATGAAGACGTTCTTCTTGGCGCCCATGCCGTCCATCTCTGTGAGGATCTGGTTGATGACGCGGTCCGCGGCGCCGCCCGCGTCGGACACGCTGCCGCCGCGAGACTTCGCGATCGAGTCCAGCTCGTCGAAGAATAGCACGCAAGGTGACGCGGACCGGGCCTAAGGACAGGTACGTTTAATGGTCATGTCAAAGTCACGACGACGAACGGTCAGACGGTCCTTACTCGCCTTGAAAATGACTTCCGTATGAAGTCGAAACTAGTCGGCAGATCCGGCTAACAAGACGCGTGAGTATCCGTATCAAAATCATTATGACTATTTCTTACGTTAGTTTTAATCAAATTATTGCTAGTCTCTGCCTACCCCTACGGGAAAAAGGCGTGATAATATGTATGTAAATAAATAAAAATACAATAGTCGTTTATATGCTCTTCACATGAGTAGTATGGTGCAAAAGTGAGTGCACTAAGAACGAATGAAGTCATTAGTGCAGTCATACCGAGATCTTGGACTCGGACACCAGTACCAACACAGTAAGGGTCACTGATTTTGATTTGGAATGTTAATTTAACATTCCAAGACAAAAATATACACTTAGTAATAGAGATTGACTAACGCACGCGGGATCGGCCCGCAAGCGTAAAATTACACATAATCACGCGACCCGCGTATTTCACGCTTTACATTTGCGAAGGAGGGAAGTACACAAGTGCAGTTCGGCACACAAATATAAAGAAACCAAAATAGTAATGGGAGTGATAATTTAGAATAAATATAAAACAGCAGTACCTTGTCGAAGATGTCTCGCACGTTGGCTTCAGATTCACCGAACCACATGGTGAGCAGCTCAGGGCCCTTCACCGAGATGAAGTTGGACTGGCACTCGTTGGCAATAGCCTTGGCCAACATTGTTTTACCTGCACAAACATATTAAATTAGTAAATGTTTACTAAACCGCTGGGGAGGGGTCAGCGGGGGTGTGATTCCTCCCTGAACTGTACTACCCCGCTGACACCTAAAACTTACTACTGCCTAGGACAGGCCTCCAATTTGGGCCCTATTTGCATGAAGAAATTTAGCTGGAACTTCACTCGAACCAGCCCAGCTCCATCAGGAAGCGAAGAACCGCCGACGGTGTTAGACAGGCTTCGTTCATGGTCTCTGGATTTCCCAGGAACTCTTGTAGATGCAACGCCATGACACTCCAGAAGGAGGTGGCTTGCAGTTTCTACAGCCTACATGCATTCTCTGCATAGTGGGCTGTCTGTAAGATCTCTCTCTCTCTCTCAGCCAAAAAAGCTTGACGTATTGGAGACCTTCGATGTCCGTCCAGGTCAAGTGGGGACCTCGACCACAGTCTCAATGGCTGATGATGTACTCACCACATCCTGGAGGTCCATAGAACAGCACTCCTCGGAAGGGCTGCATACCAAACTTGAGGAACTTGTCAGGGTGCTCCACTGGGTACAGCACGAGCTCATGCAGCTCGCGCTTGACGTTTTGGAGACCTTCGATGTCCGTCCAGGTCACGTTGGGTACCTCAACCACAGTCTCAATGGCTGATGATTACTCACCACAGCCCGGAGGTCCATAGAACAGCACTCCTCGGGAGGGCTGCATGCCAAACTTGAGGAACTTGTCAGGGTGCTCCACTGGGTACTGCACCAGCTCTTGCAGCTCGCGCTTGACGTTTTGGAGACCTCCAATGTCCGTCCAGGTCACGTGGGGACCTCGACCAGTCTCAATGGCTGATGATGTACTCACCACATCCCGGAAGTCCATAGAACAGCACTCCTCGGGATGGCTGCATGCTAAACTTAAGGAACTCCGATGTGAGTCCAGGTCACGTGGGGACCTCGTCTACAGTCTCAATGGCTGATGATACTCACCGCAGCCAGGAGGTCCATAGAACAGCACTCCTCGGGAGGGCTGCATGCCAAACTTGAGGAACTTGTCAGGGTACTCCACTGGGTACTGCACGAGCTCTTGCAGCTCGCGCTTGACGTTTTGGAGACCTCTGATGTCCGTCCAGGTCACGTGGGGACCTCGTCTACAGTCTCAAAGGCTGATGATAATCACCACAGCCCGGAGGTCCATAGAACAGCACTCCTCGGGAGGGCTACTTGCCATACTTGAGGAACTTGTCAGGCTGCTTCACTGGGTACTGCACGAGCTCTTGCAGCTCGCGCTTGACGTTTTGGAGACCTCCGATGTCCGTCCAGGTCACGTTGGGTACCTCTACCACAGTCACAATAGCTGATAATTTACTCACCACAGCCCGGAGGTCCATAGAACAGCACTCCTCAGAGGGTTGCATGCCAAACTTGAGGAACTTGTCAGGGTGCTCCACTGGGTACTTCACGAGCTCTTGCAGCTCGCGCTTGACGTTTTGGAGACCTCCAATATCCGTCCAGGTCACGTGGGGACCTCGTCTAGTCTCAAAGGCTGATGATACTTACCACAACCCGGAGGTCCATAGAACAGCACTCCTCGGGAGGGCTGCATGCCAAACTTAAGGAACTTGTCAGGGTGCTCCACTGGGTACTGCAAGAGCTCTTGCAGCTCGCGCTTGACGTTTGGGGGACGCCCATTTCCGTCCAGGTCACATTGGGTACCTCTACCACAGTCTCAATGGTTGATAATGTACTCACCACATCCCGGAGGTCCATAGAACAGCACTCCTCGGGAGGGCTGCATGCCAAACTTGAGGAACTTGTCAGGGTGCTCCACTGGGTACTGCACCAGCTCTTGCAGCTCGCGCTTGACGTTTTGGAGACCTCCGATGTCCGTCCAGGTTACGTTGGGTACTTCGACCACAGTCTCGCGGAGAGCCGATGGCGATGATTTCGTCATCGCGTACTGTGAGGAAAATTTGGATTTATTAGTAAAGAATTTTTTTTAGATATTCGTTATATCTAAAAGTTTAATATATTGTTCTTCGATCATTATTGCGTCTAGTGATGTGCCGTTCTCGAAAATATCCTCGAAAGCGGAAAAAAACGAGAAAGTAGGTATAGAGAATTAAGTTCCCGAGATATTCGGAAATTTCCAAAGGAAGAAACTGATAATAAACTTACTCTAAAGTTGTCCATAGACACAGCAAGAGAGTTGAGCACTTCCGCGTCGATCTGATCATCCTCCAAGTCGATGAGGTCCATCTTCTCCCGGATCTTCTGCAGCGCCGCCTCCAAGCACAGAGAGGCCAGATCGGTACCCACGTGACCTTGAGATTCTGTTCAAGATAATGTACAAATCAACTCACTCTAAAGTTGTCCATAGACACAGCGAGAGAGTTGAGCACTTCCGCGTCGATCTGATCATCCTCCAAGTCGATAAGGTCCATCTTCTCCCGGATCTGCTGCAGCGCCGCCTCAGAGCACAGAGAGGCCAGATCGGCTCCCACGTGACCGTGGGACTCTGCCGCGATCTGGAAAGAAAGATTAATATTTTGAAAATGAACGGACATTTTGATACTCCGGACATTTTGATACATCGGACCTAATGGACCGCAAGGATAGAAACAAGCCACGCCCGGGAGCTCTGGTCAGGTGGGAATTTCGACATAAAAAATGCCCTATGTGTTATTCCCGGTATTTTTCTACCCGTGTACCAAATTTTATCGAAATCCGTTCATTAGATTTTGCGTGATTGAGTCACAAACATCCTCACCAACTCACAAATCCACATCAAATCACGAAGAAATTCCTATGCCTCCTCCTTTTGTTTTCGTGGGAGCCCGTGAATAGCATCTGACTTACGGCACTATGGACCTTGCTGCCGACGTAATAAGAAAGAGAATAGCAAAGCAAACCTGTTCGAGATCCACGTCATCTCCCAGCTTCATGTTCTTGGTGTGGATGCGGAGGATCTCCAGGCGGCCGGTGGCGTCCGGGATGCCGATGTCGATCTCACGGTCGAAGCGACCAAACCCTGACACAGGGCACTATGGACCTTACTGACAAAGTAATAAGGACGAGAGTAGCAAAGCAAACCTGTTCGAGATCCACGTCGTCTCCAAGCTTCATATTCTTGGTGTGGATGCGGAGGATCTCCAGGCGGCCGGTGGCGTCCGGGATGCCGATGTCGATCTCACGGTCGAAGCGACCAAACCCAACGGCATTAAAGACCTTGCTGCCAAGGTAATAAGACGCAAAGTAGAAAAGCAAACCTGTTCGAGATCCACGTCATCTCCCAGCTTCATGTTCTTGGTGTGGATGCGAAGGATCTCCAGGCGGCCGGTGGCGTCCGGGATGCCGATGTCGACCTCACGGTCGAAGCGACCAAACCCAACGGCATTAAAGACCTTGCTGCCAAGGTAATAAGACGCAAAGTAGAAAAGCAAACCTGTTCGAGATCCACGTCATCTCCCAGCTTCATGTTCTTGGTGTGGATGCGAAGGATCTCCAGGCGGCCGGTGGCGTCCGGGATGCCAATGTCGACCTCACGGTCGAAGCGACCAAACCCAACGGCATTAAAGACCTTGCTGCCAAGGTAATAAGACGCAAAGTAGAAAAGCAAACCTGTTCGAGATCAACGTCATCTCCCAGCTTCATGTTCTTGGTGTGGATGCGAAGGATCTCCAGGCGGCCGGTGGCATCCGGGATGCCGATGTCGATCTCACGGTCAAAGCGACCAAATCGACGTAATGCGGGGTCAATCGAGTTGGGGCGGTTGGTCGCCGCCATTACGATAACGTGGGAAGATTTCTTCATACCTGTGTTGAAGATAAATAAATATATACGGACAGATCATACAGATTGAGTTAGCCCCAAAGTAAGTTTGAGACTTGTGTTATGGGATACTAACTCAACGATTCTGTATTTTATAACAAATACCTAGGTCAATCTAAAAAAGATCATTTTCCATCTTGACCCGACCGGGGAACAAAGATTTCAATAATATATGGGATTTACCAATTGACTAGTATGGAAATCGATGTTCAAAACAAAGGTTTTTGTACTGACCTTGCTACCAAAAGGAAATTCAAAGGAATTTCCTAAATACTACTGTCCCTTTTCTCACGTATTCTCCACCCCAAGTCAACTCCCCTAGGGGACTCTACAAAACTCACAATTTTCGCATTGTTGTTGTTAATTTTTTTCTTGTCAGCACCAAGTAATTTAAGTGTTAAAATGGCATTAGCAAAGTCATGTGACAAGTCCTTTAGTATTTAGCTATTCAGTTATGTCATGATGCCATTTAAACGGGTACACAACTAATAAAAGATTATAAAAAAATAAACAAATCACTGTGACTCCCCGACTATATAATAAAAATCACTCAAACGCTCAGACGAATGAAAAAAGAAAAGACATGGCATACCTACAAAAAATCGTGCATACCTAAACCAGGCGCCGACAAAGGATTTGGCACAAAGATGGCGGCCTGCGCGTACTACAGTTGCCGTCACGAAAAAAGTCCGCTGGCGGTTAATCTGCGCAGTAGGCGATATATCGGTCTATGCGATGAGCGGGGGTCGGGCGGGTCTCATGCGGCGCGCGCGATTAGTTCGTCAGTCGTACTCATGCGCAAGTTTCACTCCCTCCTCACCCTCCCAGCGGCCTTTTCACGTGATGAGAAGTATAATAATGGTGACAAAATATGGCGACTGGCATAACAACTGTTTGTATATAGATGGTCTATTATTTTTAAGTCTATGCTCAAACGTACCATCCATAAGCGTCAGCAGTTGGGACACGATACGGCGCTCCACTTCACCATGAGTCTTCTCCCTCTTCGGAGCTATGGCGTCCAACTCATCAATGAAGATGATAGCCGGGGAGTTCTTGTCAGCTTCCTCGAAGGCCTTGCGGAGATTGGACTCCGACTCTCCGGCTAGTTTCGACATGATCTCGGGGCCGTTGATCAAGAAGAAGAACGCGCCTAGTGGAAAATACATATTCTTTTAATCAAGCTTTAAGGACTTATGTTTTGTAAATTGCTATCAACATATATTCTTCTGAGCAGTAAAGAAACACTATCATTTAGACCCAGTAAACTACTATAATCAGTTAAATTTGTTTCCTTTATTTTCTACTCTGACAAGAAAGTATCTTTCATACCTTTCCCATTACCGAAAGAGAAGAGAATTGAAATAAGCAAATCTCAGCACCAACTCTTACAGCAAGTAAAGCACTGGTGATAGTGTGGGGTAAAGGATAACAGTCTCATTGGCCATGATTGATTTTTTTGCAAAGTATTGCAAGTGACTTCCAACGGCCCCGGCGGGACGGCCCCGGTGACGGGGCCGTTGGAAAAAAAAATTCCAGCGGCCCCGGCGGGCCCGGATTTTGCGTTGACGGGGCCGTTGGAAAAAATATTTTACCAACGGCCCCGGCGTGTTTTTTAAATGGGACGGATAGCATAAAAAAAATATAGCATACGCTCCGGTTTAAAGGGGGGGAAACTGTATATTTTTTATAGACTTTAAATATTAAATGAAATTTAAAAAAGAGTTCGAATGTAACAATCACTTTTTATTGTTGATAAAAAATTAATATCAACCAGGTATTAACAATCATATACATATATAAGAAAATAAAATACATGATGTTTGTTTTATATTATGACACAGAATACTTAATAGTACAAGTATTAAGGTAACAAACTGTCAACTACTAAATATCTTACTGTCTCTGTTGTATTTTTACTCCGTAAACAGTATTTATAACTAATTAACGTATTATTAACTGATTGTTACATACAAACTCTTTTTTTAATTTCATTTCATATTAAAGGTCTACAAAATAATACACAATTTCCCCCCCTTTAAACACTACTGGAGCGTATGCTATAATTTTTTTATGCTATCCGTCCCATTTCAAAAACACGCCGGGGCCGTTGAAAAAAAATTTTTCCAACGGCCCCGCCAACGCAAAATCCGGGCCCGCCGGGGCCGTCCCGCCGGGTCCGTTGGAAGTCACTCAGTATTGCTAGTACCAGGCGGCATTTCCACCATCTCCTTACAATTGGTGCCTTTTCATAAGAAGGCATGACTGCTTCACTCAAAATACACCTAGCAAAGCACTGCTGATGATGTGAGGAAGAGGTGAAGAAGTTACTCACCAGTCTCATTGGCCACGGCACGGGCGATCAAAGTCTTGCCAGTACCGGGCGCGCCGTACATCAGGATACCACGGGGCGGCTTCACACCGATAGCCTTGAACAGTGATGGATGTCTCAGAGGCAGTTCCATCTCCTTTCAATTCTTACTTTTTTATTAGGAGGCATGACTCCTTCTGGTAGCAAAGAACTGATAATGATGTGGGGAAGTGATGAAGAAGTTACTCACCAGTCTCATTGGCCACGGCACGGGCGATCAAAGTCTTGCCAGTACCGGGCGCGCCGTACATCAGGATACCACGGGGCGGCTTCACACCGATAGCCTTGAACAGTGATGGATGTCTCAGAGGCAGTTCCATCTCCTTTCAATTCTTACTTTTTTATTAGGAGGCATGACTCCTTCTGGTAGCAAAGAACTGATAATGATGTGGGGAAGTGATGAAGAAGTTACTCACCAGTCTCATTGGCCACGGCACGGGCGATCAAAGTCTTGCCAGTACCGGGCGGGCCGTACATCAGTATACCACGGGGCGGCTTCACACCGATAGCCTTGAACAGTGAAGGATGTCTCAGAGGCGGTTCCATCTCCTTTCAATTCTTACCTTTTTTCATTAGGAGGCATGACTGCTTCTGGTAGCAAAGCACTGCTAATGACGTAGGGAAGTGATGAAGAAGTTACTCACCAGTCTCATTGGCCACGGCACGGGCGATCAAAGTCTTGCCAGTACCGGGCGGGCCGTACATCAGGATACCACGGGGCGGCTTCACACCGATAGCCTTGAACAGCGACGGATGTCTCAGCGGCAGTTCCACCATCTCCTTTCAATTCTTACCTATTTTCATTAGGAGGCATGACTCCTTCTGGTAGCAAAGCATTGCTAATGATGTGGGGAAGTGATGAAGAAGTTACTCACCAGTCTCATTGGCCACGGCACGGGCGATCAAGGTCTTGCCAGTACCGGGCGGGCCGTACATCAGGATACCACGGGGCGGCTTTACACCAATAGCCTTGAACAGCGACGGATGTCTCAGAGGCAGTTCCACCATCTCCTTGATCTGAGCCAGCTGTTTGCGACAGCCGCCGATGTCGTCGTAGCCCACAGCGTTCAGTGCCTCTTCTTCTTCCTGACATTTTAATATTAATTATATTTATTTTATTTAGTACGGAACACAGACAAGACAGATCAGAATTCAAGTAATAATAATAATAATTAGATAGCTTATAATGGAGGGAGCACAGAGCACATATGAAGAAGAGCTGTTCATAAGCTAGTAGACCTGTCCCCAGTCGACCAACTTGAGGCTTCTAACCACGTCTAACTATTTGCCATACATACTTCGTGGGAGGGAGCGACTGGCGAGCCACTGCGCAGAATAAAATTCTATGGCGCTCTCTCGTATCGGAGGTCAAGATCCACTTTGGGGTCACTGAGCCAGAGGAGTAAGTAAGTAATCCAATTTAATTTTAAACTGTTTACTGAAATAGTAACTACAAACTTCATAGTTGAATTCAGGGCTCATGCGCATGAAATTGAATTAATGTGCAATAAAAAAATTAAGAACATTTTATTGTAACAAACATTCAATTTAAACTATGTTGATAACATGGAGATAAGACTCTGGGTTTCTGATATTTGTTAAGTCTTGGCTAATAGTATCCAGCAGTATGCAAATAGTAGGAATATCCACTCATCCCTCTTTTTGTAGACAAATAAAACATGTCAAGCAAGTAATGGGTTCAGCCAGTTTAAGTAACACAAAATATTGAGGTCCCTTCCTCTGGCAGTGGTTTAATGGTGGTTTAATTATACTTGTTAATTTAAGGCACTTTTTCACTCAAAGACTCGGAAAGACCACTGCTACGAAGATATATGGAAAGAAACTCTTTATACTGTATTGTCTGGCACAGATTAGATAGGGCCCTCTCAAGTGGAAGGAGCAATCCATAGAGCCCTCTCAAGTGGGAGGAGCAAGCCATAGAGCCCTCTCAGAGGGAGGAGCAAGCCACCGAAAGACCGGGAAGTTTCAAAGTCAAGGGGTTTGGTTAAATCAAAAGTCTTTGACTTTGAAATCCACCGACGACGCGCTGAGATCGACACAAAGCGTGATGCGTTAAAAGCCTGATCACATGCGCTAACTCAATACAATTACATCAACGGTGTGCTCACATGCTCGCAGTGTGCGAGGACCTTCACCAATGAGATTGGCTACATAAGTAACTTTTTATTGCACCAATGAGATTGGCTACATAAGTAACTCTTTATTGCACTATGAATATAACACACACCAGGAATACAATGTGTCTTATAGGCTAATGTACAAATAATGTGTTAATGTGGCATTAGCCACATGCGAGAGAGCCCTGAATTCATGAACTAGTCGGGCACCATCATCACAGATTAGTAGACAGTTGTATTATGCGGGCTTAATTCACTAACCTCACGCTTGATAGGCTCGCCCTCGCAATGTATGACAGTGTCGGGCGCCACGATGCAGTAGGGCGAGGGGTCGGTCTCGACCACTTTGAACTCGACCGCGCGCATGCCCCCGCGCACCATGAACGTGTCGTCGCGGTGGATCGGCCGGTACGCCTCCATGAAGTACGGCTTTAGGTACACTTCAAACAGGTTCCTGTGTGTGACCAAACAAAATCATACATACATAGAATCACGTCTTTATGCCTTACGGGGCAGACAGAGCCAATAGTTGTGAGACTCGAAGGCCATGCTAAGCTGAATGAATAGTTAGCTTTCTAATGGAATGGAGATTCAGATATAGTGACAGGTTGCTAGCCCATCGTCTATGAGTGAAGGAATCCCTAGTTAAAAGCCCTTTCCCTCGATAGACTTTTACAATCTGCGCGGGAAGAGAAGCAGCTGGTACATTCTATGTTTTTTCTTAGCTCCCAGACCAGCATGGAAGCATATAGTATTATTATAATCCTCCTGTACCTTGGAGAACCTGAATGAGGCGGTGGAAGTGTCCTAATACTGGTAAAAAAATCCAATTTTTGCCATTTCGACTAGAGTTGATGATGAATAGTATTAATATTATTTACTTTTTGGGTCGCCAGCGCAAGCACCTGACGGGTGATCAGTCCATTAATGTTGGGACCATTTCACCCAATTCTCCGAGACCCGTATAGGGTTTTGAGTTAACTCACGTTGGTGGCGACCCACTGAATCTACCTGCTACTTTGCAGAATTTTAATAACTGTAACTAAATAAATAGAAACAAGATAGAATAAAATTTTAGATGTGTTGATGTGATCAAACATGGCGTTTTACGATAACAATTGTAAATCACTGGGCATCATGCCACTCTCGACCTTATGGGAGTTGAAGGAACAAACAATAAAGTTATTCCAAACCAAACAATTTTAGACGTAAATTGGCACTCTTATTTCCAAGATTATTGATTATTCCAAAATTATTTGACACATTACATGTTTGTCAAAGGCTGTGGTAACAAGCCTTTTTAAGTTAAATTATATATCCTTATGTAGGTACATCTCCTTGAAGTTTTTAATGAAAAATGCTAATTAAAAAAAAAAAAACAAAGTATCATGGTAGGGAGCATTGACAAAAAATTTTTGCACGTTTTAGTAAGTTTTTTTGCTCTAGTTATCAGTACAAACAAAAAAGTACGTACCCAGTCAAACCTTCAACAGAATCATCAATAGGCAGTATGTGCACGCGCTTGCCGTATTTGACAGACGGGCACGGCGCGATGGAGACCACGTCGGACAGGCGCACGCGCAGGTTGTTCCGGACCACGCGGTTCATGCGGATCTTCTCATCGGGGCAGTTGTCGTCTGAGAGCACGATGCAGACGGTCTCCTTGCGCCGCTTGCCTTTGAGCAACACTGTGTCGCCTCGGAACAACTGCAGTTGCTCCATTTTGGCCTGCGGATAAACATTTGGCATTGTTTTCTTAAATTTCTTGTAATTTTTTTATTGCTTTAAAATGATGGTTCTTTTAATAAATGGTTTTACACTTTAGGGGGTAGTAAATAATTACATAGATCCTTTATTTTACTCCCCAGTTAGGAAGGCTCCAGTCCAGGCTTAATCCTAATCCTAATATTATAAATTAGAAAGTGAGTTTATTTGTTTGTTACCTCTTCACGCTTTATCTACCAAACCAATCTTCCTGAAATTTCGCATACACATAGTTAGAAGTACTGAGAAGGACATAGGGTACCTTTCATCTTGGGTTAAAGCACTGTTCACTTCACGCGGGCGAAGCCGCCGGCAAAAGCTAGTTTACAATTTTTGATTTGCTCAACATTTGTTTGCACAACATGGCAAGTAAGTGTTAAAGTAAATGAAACACAAAAGGAAGTTCAATTGTTATAACTGCTATTTCGCTATAGCAATTTATTTACTGTCCTGCAAAGTGAAAAAAGTTATGATTACTAATTTTTATCTCTTGCATGGGAAATACATTGTAGCTCAAACTGACTGGATTGGCTTGACAATCATAACGCTATCACATACATGCTAGTACACATAGTAGATGTTGTATTGTAATACAAACCACTCATTCATAAATACTCGGTAGGTATATTGATTACCAGGGTTTTATGAAAGTTTCAGAGAATTCAAAATGAAAATTTACATAATGTATAATATTTTAAACTTACACTTCTGGCACAGATGTACAGTCAAGCTTCATAAGTGCAGTCATACCTCAAAGACCTCATTGCCTAGCCTTAACAATCATAATGCCTTGTAGATTCTGACTGCATTTTTGACTCTTGACAGTACAAGGAGACCCAACCCCAAATAAAATGGGAGAAGGGGTGGACAAAGAAGAACAAGATTCTAAATACCTACAAACTTTTAATCACTTGGTACTGGCACCAAATCCATATAAACTCCCGGAAAGTACCAGGAAGGTACTTTAAATTATAATTACTGGTACCAACTAATAACAAGCCTTGCTTTGAATTGCTCAGGTGAAATGTATTGTTTTTTAGATAAAAGATTTTTTTGTTGTCTTTATAATCATATGCAAACACAAGTACAACTTGTGCCAGAATGTGCATACAGTTTATTTTTTATTTACCTACAAAATAAATCAGGCAAATTAACTTGTAATGTCAACTTTTTGCAAGGCAATGCATGAACCAGAAGCTATTTTGGTGAATCTCCAATAACATAGGATAATAACAACATTTTAGGGGACTGGATGTGGTCCTGAGCTTTAACAATGTAATTCTTTATTACAACGTACCTAAGCATAATGTAGTAGGTCTAAACAATACTTTATTATGCAAACTTAGCTTATGCTGTGTACACATTTTTAGGTTAGAATGACTTGACACAATAGAAAATTCAAAATTCAAGTTTTTTAACAGATCAACTTTTGGTTGATCTTTCAATAGAGATCTGCATAAATGTTTAAGTAAAATATTGCGGAATGGATGTACTTAACATGGGTACTAACAGCAAATAAATACTATAAAAATCACAATTTTCCATCTAATGCTTGTAAACTGTGTCTTATCAAGATGACCTAGATTACTCTGAAATAGAAGTTTAGATGATTCTGAACACTGTACATGAGCCATAGATTGTTTTTGCTGATGTTACTATGACGCCCAAATCATAGTTCAAGTCCACTGACCTGTGAAAGCGCAACCACGGAGTTATCATCGCTGACGGCTTCTTCCACAATGAGACGGTTGGGCCTGTCCTTGCGGCGGAGGATCGCGGTCGAGAGATCATCGGGGCTGCATAAAATGAAACCAAAACTCCATTATACAATAAAAAACCAGACAAGCATCAGAATGCTTTGTGTTCGACGAACAATATTTAATATCTTATTAGGATATTTTTTCACCGAATGAATTTTTGAATAAATGTCACTTTGTAATAAAAATATCCAGTAAAAAATATATTTCTAAGAAAATTCTTGAATCAGACATGATGACAAGCCAAAATTTGAAGATTCAAGTTTAGCACGGCTAATTTATAATAATGCAATGAAACATGAATTAAAATTATAGTTATTATAATGTAACGATAACTCACCTCTTGTTATCTGCCATTTTTTACTAAAAATTAAAGATATTATTTGTAAATTCACTAATTTTACAAAAAGCCGAATGAACAATCACTTTACCACTCACGACGTGCGTGACGTTGCCGTATTTCATTTGTTCATCGATGTTTGTAAATGTTGCCACTATATTAACGTTGTCTATGGATTATTAGTTTGTTTTCAACATGGAAAAAATAAGAACTTCATAAAACTAAGTTCTTATTTTTTCCATGGTTTTCAATATTCATAAGGTTGGGTGTTAGACATAATAGAGATGGGTTAAGGACTGAGTATTTATCTAAGGATGAGTAAATACTCATAAATACCCATTTCTACTGAGTTTTTATCCTTAATCGACAGTAAATATTTTTTAATGAGTTAGTCTCATAAATTGAATTGGAACTGTGAATTTACAAAATTATAAAGGATATAGAACTTATTGGGGTGATTAATTAATAAGTACTTAATGGAAAAGTACCAAAATTGCAATGCATTTATTCTAAATCCACAAATTCTGTCAATAATCGTCTGTAGCATTACCCTTTTAACTGCTCATGTGGTAGGATAGTGTTTTTTAGGATTCCGTACTCAAAGAGTAAAAACGGGACCCATTACTAAGACTCCGCTGTCCGTCTGTCCGTCCGTCTGTCTGTTACCAGGCTGTATCTCATGAACTGTGATAGCTTGACAGTTGAAATTTTCACAGATGATGTGTTTCTATTGTCGCTTTAACAACAAATACTAAAAAAAGAATAAAATAAATTTGGGGGGAGCCCCCCAAATTTATTTTATTCTTTTTTTAATAAAGACCAGTAGAGTAGACCAATAAGTTCTTCATTAAATTCTCTATAATATTGCCTTTGGATGTATGTTGATAGGAGTTCTCTCTCTCAGCCGAAAGACGTCCACTGCTGGACAAAGGCCTCCCCCAAGGATTTCCACAACGACCGGTCCTGCGCTGCCCGCATCCATGCGCGTCCCGCGAACGTCACTAGGTCGTCGGTCCACCGAGTGGGAGGCCTGCCAACACTACGTATTCCGGTTCGTGGTCGCCACTGGAGAACTTTTCTACCCCAATGGCTAACTGTTCTACGAGCTATGTACCCCGCCCACTGCCACTTAAGTTTGGCGATTCTGCGAGCTATGTCGGTTACTTTAGTTTTCTTACGGATCTCCTCATTTCCGATTCGATCACGCAGGGAAACTCCGAGCATAGCGCGCTCCATCGCCCTTTGGGTGACCTTGAGCCTTCTTATGAGGCCCATAGTAAGCGACCACGTCTCTGTTCCGTATGTCATTACTGGCAACACACACTGGTCAAAGACCTTAGTCTTGAGACATTGCGGTATTTTGGACTAGAAGATATCGCGAAGCTTCCCGAACGCTGCCCAGCCGAGTTGGATTCGACGATTGACCTCTTTCTCAAAGTTGGACTTAACTAACTGAACTGTTTGTCCCAGGTACCTATACATAATTGTCAACAACTTCGAGTGTAGAGTCTCCAACCTTCAGAGGAGTGGATGCGACACGGATATTAAACATAATTTTCGTCTTGCCCATGTTCATTTTTAGACCCACTTGTTGAGAGGCTCTACAGAAGCCATCGAGCACTGTGCCTAGGTCTTCAAGGTCTCAGCCATGACTACGATATCGTCAGCGAATCGAAGGTGAGTAATGTACTCGCATTAATATTGATACCGAGTCAGCTCCAGTCCGGAAGCTTGAAAACATCTTCCAGGGCGGCAGTGAACAGTTTCGGAGATATCACGTCTCCCTGTCTCACCCCTCGCTGCAACTGGATAGGTTTCGAGCCTTGATCCTGGAGACGGACCGACGTGGTGGCGTTTTCATACAAACCCTTCAGCGCTTCTATATATCGATAGTCAATTTGACACCGTCGGAGAGACTGTAGCACAGCCCAGGTCTCGATCGAATCGAAGGCTTTCTCGTAGTCTACAAACGCCAAGCATAATGGCTGATTATACTCCGCAGTCTTCTGTATAATCTGCCGCAGCAGATGTATGTGGTCTACGGTACTAAAGCCTTTTCGTGAATAAGGACTTGATAGGACTTACAGTTTACAAAATATACCCATGCTAAAATATTTTTTTTCTTTAAATACGAACTTTTACTATTACTGCATGGTCGTAAAAGTGGCGGAACACTTTTTGGGTACAATCTGAATGGATCGTTGGAATGTAAAATCTGTTTTTACTGAATAAATGATTTTGTATTTTATCTTTTTAAACTTTGTTGGCGATGGTAACATATCACGAAGTCTGGGACCACTATATCAGAAATTGAATGCTGTTCGTGATATTAAATACGAAATTCTACCAAGACCGTGCAGTAATAGTAAAAGTTCGCATTAAAAAAAAACATTCTTGTAGCATGGGCATATTTTGTAAACTATAAGTCCTATCAACATGCATCCGAAGGCAATAGATATAAAGATTTTAATGAATAACTATTGGTCTTTGACAGTTTTTGCGTAGCTTTTGCCGTTTTCATAAAAAGTAAGCTAGTAATAGAATTGTAATGTTTAAGTAGTTAACCTTTTATTCTAACCCGACGAGAACAATTAATGTATCGCTGCCAGTACCTACTAAGAATTTTTACATTCTAGTTAACCTTTTATTTTTACCTGAAAAGAACATTAATTGTTCTGATGATCCATTTTCAGTGCTAAAAATTTAAGGTAAACTTAAATAAAGTATTAAATTAGGGCTCCATTGCATACAAAAGTTTATACTCATGCTTTTGGATAAATACTGAGTAAGAATGAGTAAAAACGGATAAATACTCATATTTATCATTCTTACCCAGTAAATACTATTTAGTATTTACTGACCGCCCATCTCTAGACATATATTACACGCACAGTCTGGGGGCCGATTCCACTAATTACAAACGTAGATGTCGTGTCTCGAGATCCAAAAAGTGACAAGATCTCTGTAAGACTTCTATGTTTTATTACGATTTCTTTGGCTTTTGAGACACAACTGAGGCACGATATCTACGTTTGTAATTTGTAGAATCAAGGGCCGGTGTCACTGGTCACGTATAGACTGATGGGAACTTTCGGACGATATAACACGCTCAGTCTGGATATCCATCAGTCACAGCTAAAAACGCTACCGATAACACGCCAACCAAAAAATGGACAATCGAAAAAAAGCTTGTTTTGCTATTATAATAGCTCTAACTGCAAAAAAGCGTGTTATAAATAGAAACGATGGGTTAAATCTTTTAGACCGAGAGGTCACGAAAATTTTCGTAACGCTCAGGGGAATGGATAGACTTGCGTTTATGGGTTTTAGAGTAGTCCCCTAATGTAAATGATGTCGGTCTGCCGGCTCTCAGTGGTTGCCTCTTCGAGCTATAGGGCCTGGAAGGTGCTTCATTGTTGCGAAAAAAAAAACGATCTGAGGAATGGTTAGTTTTAGTACATATTCAAAGTATGGCATCTCCGCATGTGAAACAAGTTGGTCTGCCGGCTGTCAGTGGTTGCATTTAAGAGCTATGAGCGCGCAAGTCACTGCATAGTTACAAAAAAAAAACGATAAGAGAAATGGTTAGTTATAGTACCAATTGGAAGAATGGTGTATCCACAGATGAAACGAGTTGGTCTGCCGGCTTTCAGTGGTTGTATTTCAGAGCTATCATCGTTCACGTAAGTCGCTTATTTGTGAAAAAAGCCTAAAAAAACATTGAAAAACGAGAAAATAGGCGAATTTTTCTAGTTCATGCCAGCCGCTGTCGTATCTGCGTATGTTTGACCCAACCTCAAACTTGCGCCGCGCACCACCGCACTGTGGGGAAAAAAAATCGCCTCTAGAGAAAAAAGGTTTTCTTCAGAAAATCTACGTCGATTTTTGTAAAAACTGATTATGTATTTCATCTTTGATCTTATAAGACTTTTTATTAATACTATTTTTGCTAACATTGCATTATTTTAATAGGTACTAAAACTAACCATTTCTCAGATAATTTTTTTTTGCAACAATGAAGAGCCTTCCAGGCCCTAGGCAACCACTGAAGGCCGGCAGACCAACTTGTTTCACCTGTAAAGACACCATTCTTTCAATAGGTACTAAAACTGACCATTTCTCTTATCGTTTTTTTTTCGTAACTAAGCAGTGACTTTCGCGCCTCATAGCTCTGAAATGCAACCACTGACAGCCGGCAGACCAACTTGTTTCACATGCGGAGATGCCATACTTTGAATATGTACTAAAACTAACCATTCCTCAGATCGTTTTCTATTTTTTGCAACAATGAAGCTCCTTCTAGCCTTAATAGTTCAAAGTGGCAACCACTGATAGCCGGCAGACCAACTTGTTTCACATGAGGAGATGCCATATTTTGAATATGTACTAAAACTAACCATTTCTCTGATTTTTTTTTTTGCAACAATGAAGCCCCTTCCTGGCTCTAGGTATAGCTCGAAGTGGCAACCACTGAAAGCCGGCAGACCAACTCGTTTCACTTTTACTTATTCAAAGTATGGCATCTCCGCATGTGAAACAAGTTGATTTGAGCTATAGGGGCTGGAAGGGGCTTCATTGTTGCGGAAAAAAACTATCAGAGAAATGGTTAGTTTTAGTATATATTCAAAGTATTGCATCTCCGCATGTGAAACAAGTTGGTCTGCCTGCTGTCAGTTGTTGCATTTCAGAGCTATGAGGAGCGAAAGTCACAACATAGTTACGAAAAAAAAACGGTAAGAGAAATGGTCAGTTTTAGTACCTATTGAAAGAATGTTGTCTCCACAGGTGAAACGACTTGGTCTGCCGGCCTTCAGTGGTTGCCACTTCGACCTATGCCTAGGGCCTGGAAGGGGCTTTTTTGTTGCGAAAAAAAAAATTATCAGATAAATGGTTAGTTTTAGTATATATTCAAAATATGGCATCTCTGCATGTGAAACAAGTTGGTCTGCCGGCTGTCAGTGGTTGCATTTCAGAGCTCTGAGGCGCGAAAGTCACTGCATAATTACGAAAAAAAAAACGGTAAGAGAAATGGTCAGTTTTAGTACCTATTGAAAGAATGGTGTCTCCATAGGTGAAACAAGTTGGTCTGCCGGCCTTTAGTGGTGGCCATTTTGAGCTATAGGGGCTTCATTGTTGCGAAAAAAAAAAAGATCAGAAAAATGGTTAGTTTTAGTATATATTCAAAGTATGGCATCTCCGCATGTGAAACAAGTTGGTCTGCCGGCTGCATTGGTAGGTTGGTTTCAAAACTCTTAAATCCCTTTGCTGAGCCAGGGACGCGGTAAAATATCAGCTATTTCATGGTGGTAAGGGCTCGCGAGGTCTACTGTTCTCACAGAACCACTAGTATATTTTTATTTTCCATTTCCGTACAATTTCTCACAAATATGCAACCAATTTATCCGAAAAAAGTATAATAAAATAACCTAAAATGTTCCTTGGTTCAATACCGAGGTGCTTTTTTTATTCTTGAAGTTCGGCCCCGTTCTCGACATATCGGGAATTTTCTGTGAAAACACACGATTTTTCGGTCGAAAAATGTCGGTTTTATTTATTTTCAAAAAAGTTTTTGACTTTCCCTAAATACTTTTTACATCTTCTTAAAGCCTTTCAAATTCCGCGTCTTTTGAGCCCTCATACCACCTCATACTGTTGTTGTAAAACTCAGGATATCACGGGCAAGTCGCACTTTCAGCGAAAATGGGGGCCTACTGGAGCGAACGAAAAAACATTTTCAATATTAAAATGGCTGTTTTGAATAATCGTGAGAATTCATCGCTGTCAGAACGTTGACTGAAGCATATCAGACTGAAGAAATGTTTACACTATCAGTCTGGCATCAGTATTAACAGACCTATTTAAAAATCCGTCAGTCTGGGGCTTCAGTCCAGCAGTCAGTGGGTTAGACACTCAGTCTGGCATCAGTATTACCAGACTGATGGACCAGACTGATACCAGATTGAGGGTGTAACATCCGTCTTACACAATCTCGCATCCATCAAAAAAAAAAATTCTGTGCATCCATCAGTATAATAATGATGCCAGACTGAACGTCTAACCCACTGACTGATGGACTAACAGATTTTTAAATATTTTAATAATTTTCATCAGTCTGTCTGAGTCAGTCTCTCAGAATAATAAGATCGGGAATAGAAATGAACGCAAGCTTCCAAACAAAAAAGTCTGGCGCTTTCGGCGGGGGGAAAGCTGCGCGCGCAATAGCCAGTGCTTGAATGTATCGATGTTGAATAGTCGATGAAACGTCGATAAAATTCTAGAATGTTACGAGGTTGGTTTTATAGTTTTTATACTATGGGTTACAAAATATATATAACACTAGCTTTAGCCCGTGGGTTCGCCCACGTGAATATGTTTTAGAGTTTTTAATTTTCACGAATGATCCCTGAATGTTTCCAAGATAAAAACTATACCCTATGTCAGGCTTGTCACACTCCGCGGTAGGTATTAAAAACGCAAGTACGTACGGCGGCCACGCCGTCGTGGCTATTCAGTAGGTCAGAGAAGGTAAGCGATAGTGAGGCTCAACGCGATAGAAAGAGATGGAACGTTTAGGTGAATATAATTGTAGGTTATTAGCGTTGTGCGATCTGAATTGCACTTAATTGTATCGTAGCGAGAGTCGCTATTCCTTTAATTGATTTTCCGGAGTGCTCCTTCTGTACTTGTACTATTATGTATTCTGTGCCTATGTGTTAATTTATAACTTCCTTAACTCTCCAGCGAAAATCCCATCAAAATTGGACATGCCGTTTCGAAAATTATTATTTGCCCACGGCTTCGCCAGCGCAAATAATACACAAAGATCTTCCTAATTACCCACCCCACCAATCAGTACATATCGAGACTACCTACCTAAAACTAAAAAAACTGATCCTCCTGAGGCAGTTGTTTAATATATCGATAATATCGACGGTTGTTACTGTGATATCCCATCACTAAATTAGTTGACGTGTTTTGCTGTGTTGCCATTTCTGTATGTTGAAATAGCCTATTCTTTATTATATTAATACCTGCAATAATATTTTAATAATAATTAATAAGCAATAAGTCTTATTTTACTCTTCGGTGTTTACTAAAAGTTCAAAAGTACGTAAATATCGAATAGGATAGTAAATTTATTTTATGTAAAGTAAATTCAATGATTCTCTCTCTTTAGTCGTATTCCTCATTGGACTGAGGGTCGTGGTCATTATATGGAATGAACTATACACAACGACTATCTTGGCAATTTTAATCGAATGGTTTGCCATTGCCTTCTCCATTTTACTCACTAGTTGACCATTTCACACACTAGTTGAAAATCATCAACCAGAGTGCAGGTTTCCTCACGATGTTTTCCTTCACCGAAAGCAAGTGGAGGTCGATTAAAACTAACATAGGTACATGAGTCAGATTGGTATACAAATTCTTGTAGCACGGGCAGGATTTGAACCTGGGACCTTTGCAGCCACAGGCGGGCGCCCTACCAATCGGCCACCACCGCTCCGCATCGCATTCAATGGTTGCCGAACTATTATTATTGTATATTAACTTGCTGCCCATTTGATGACCTCCGTGGCCCAACAGTCATCACACCGGACTGTTAAACTGGAGGTCCCGGGTTCGATCCCCGGTTGGGTCAAGATGGAAAATGATTATATTCAGATTGGCCTGGGCTTTGGATGTTTATCTACGAGTAGATGTATTTGTTATGAAATATAGTATCATTGAGTAAGTATCCCGTAAAACAAGTCTCAAACGTACTTTAAGGCTAACTCAATCTGTGTGATTTGTCCGTGCTTCTATATTTATATACGTTCTGATTGAGTTAGTCTCAATGCAAGTTCGAGACTTGTGTTACGGGATACTAACTCAACTATACTATATTTTATATCAAGTACATATGCAGATTTATTATTTACTAGCCGCGCCGCCCCGGGGCTTGGCTTCCGTTGGAATTTTGAGATAAAAAATATCCTATGTACTGTTTCCGGTATTTTTCTACCCGTGTACCAAATGTCATTTCATCCGTCCATTTGATTATTTGCGCGATTGAGTAACAAACATCCCCATAAAATCACAAACTCACATCCAAATTTTCGCATTTATTATAATAGTAAAATTTCTTTTGTTTAATAAAGAACAAAATAATTAAAAGTAGAAGTATCTAAAACCAGACAGGTAGTACTCGTAGATGAATCTAAAAAAATTGAAAATTTACCCCAATTAAGGGTACTTGGAATTTGCAGGCAACATTTTGACATTGATGACACAGAACAAGTGGTTGATAATGTCATTGTCGTTTTCGCTAATTTCGTGTATTATTTAACAAAATTTAAACAAAATAATAAGCACAGGTGAAATGTCAATTTGTCCTTTTGAAGATTTGGAGGTTTGTGACCTTTTCTGCACTCTGAAACACTGCAACTCGACGTTTTTGTTGGAGATTATCATGCGCACTCTGCAAGTAAAGTAGTCGAATGGCGGCCATTGGCCGACAACTAGTTTTATATAACGAGTATGAGCGTGCTCTTGTACTTTTGGCAGAGGGGAAATGACTGTAGTGGCCTATCCAGTGGTATTTAATCTGAGTCAGTCTGGTAATACTGATGCCTGACTGATAGTGTAAACATTTCTTCAGTCTAATCAGCTTCAGTCAGCGCTCTGACAGCATCTCATGTCATGTGACATGTGGTTTACTGGTCCACAGAATTTTGTTTAACATGGTCACCCTTGTCAGGGAGGGACGCGCGCGCGACGATTTCGAGTATTTTCGAGCCTCTCTTTCAGCTCGCGTTTCTAGTGGCAGTGACCCTTCCAGACTTACACCACTGACAATATACTTTTATAAATATTTTTAATATACAGGATGTTTGGTAGTTCGATAATAAATATTTTTAATATACAGGGTGTTTGGTAATTCGATACAAAGCTAGTATAGACCATTTAGAGTCATTTAAGAGTAATTTTTTTTAAGCAAAGTGTTACTGATTTTTTTTTATTGATTTTTTTAATTGTTTTAAGAAAAACCAAAAATTTTACATTTAATTGCTAGCAGTGGCGAATTTAATGGAAAACATAATTCTTTTTATTTCTATTTTATTAGAGCAATGTATGAACATTCTAAAAGAACATGTTTTGTGCATCTGTGACATCAAAATTTATGTTTAAATTATTTTCAAGGTACCAAAAAAAAATTAAAATAATCCATAACGGAAGGAGCTTTTTTTTAAAAAACCTTTTTATAAACATCATTGGTAATGAGGGATTTTCCGAGACACAAATTAAAAAAAAATTGTTCCAGATGACTTCATAGATGGCGCTTAGTAAGAGGCGAGAGAAAAAGTTCCATACCAAAAGCAAAAAATTCACGGGATTGAAAGTATCAATATTGTGATTTGTGCAAATGTCAAACTGTTACGTGATTTTTTTTTCTACCTCTGGTTGACAAGAAATAGCGCGCCATATAGGTTCAGCTATTATTACGACTCGGCTTTCTTATAACGCTATCTGTTGAGACTTTTTTATACTGATTTTTTTTTTCTTAATTTAGCTGTCAGAAAATCGCCCATTGCTTAGTGCAACCAAAGAGCAACACGAACTCCTTATGGACTCTTTCCGGGCCGCGCGTGGAAGTCCTTGTTGCTCGTAGAGTAACTAATACACTAAAATTCTTTGACTAAAACCATTGATTAGAATCTTATCTTATCTTAAGAGGTATTATTAACGTGGCTACCTTGCAAAGTTTTGAATTTAGGACCCAAAAGCTAAGTAAGGGAGAAAAATTGTTTTTAGCTAAAAAACTACATTAAAAAAAAATTACTTTCCACATATGGAACGAGTGCAAAATCTAAGAATTACTCCCAACACGTGCAATAAAGTGTTACTCCAGACATCATTACTCCAGACTTTTAGGGCACTTCTACGTACAATGGCAACAGTTTCAAATCAAGAATTCACAGCCATTTTTCTACGATCTTGACATTTCCAGGCTCTGACTTTTCATAACTGCCATTTCCCGACTTTGACACAGGGCTTGCTAACCTGGTTAAAATTCTAAACCAGCTCACTCGATGCGCCATACATTTAAAAAAAGAGCGTTTTAAATCAGTTACGGTTGAGCAAAACCATATATTATTTCTGGTTATGTTCAAAGCGCGATATCATTTCAGTTCCTTTTCAAAATACCGGAAAGACCCAAAACATTTCGCTCTTTTCGACGATCGTGTTCTATCTCGCTCTAACTATGATTATTTCTCACTCTCGCTCGATATAAATCTAACCAATCTACACGTTGAGACTTGCAAATGCGTAAGTGAGATAAAACGCTGAGCGATAGAGGTGTTCGTTATAGCAGACAGCATTTAATATAACTCGTTATAAAAATATAACGAATAGCACTGCTATTCAAATAACACTGTAGTCTGCTATTGCTATATTCTGCTAACTGCTATATTCATCGCACGAGCTGCGATCGCGAAATCACGACAGCCGCGATCGCGGAATTTCGACCGCGATTTACTACTAGCATCGCTAGTTCACTACTCTTTGCGCCATCTATCGGACGATACAAATAATAATGAAAAATTTTAAGTTTTCTTTTACTAATTAAATTTGTCACAATTCGTCATTTAATGTTTCTAAATGGAAACAAACAAAAATTCATTTAAATTTGTTTAAAGACTTAAATTTAATTTTTTTTTTTTTTTTGTAAATTTTGCGTTTCATTGTACATGAATCCCAATTTTCAAAACTAGAAACAAGAGCGCAAGTGCGTCGCCTTTATTTAATGGAACAGAGACACACACGAGGTAGGCGACTAGGCGTTATAGCATTAACAGCAGTTATAGCAACAGCAGTTATCATAATAGGTTATGAAAATACAGCAATAGCAGTATAACCGTTACAAAAATATAGCAGTTTGGAACACCTCTAACTGAGCGATATAGGTACCCGTCCTTGTCACTCGCCCGCGCGGGATTAACCAGGTAATTTCCGCTCGCGAGACCGATTCAAAAGGGTTTTCACTCCGATCGTAATGGCCCGAGCGTTACTGCGTAACCAGGTCAAAACACTTATTTTTTAGGTTTTTTATTAACCGGTTTCAAGCCCTGCTTTGACAATCCACGACTTTGAAATTTCAAGACTTTGTGATTACTTGATAGCAAACTCACGAAACAAAATAGTCACACAAAGTCGTAAAAAATGTCCGTGGGTTTTTGATTAGAATTTTTTTTCTGCGACTTTGACATTTTCTGACTACCGATTTGGGTACTGACTACTGATCTACCTACCTTGAATGAAAATAATTTAAAAATAAATTCTGATGTCACAGATACACAAAACATGTTCTTTTAGAATGTTCATACATTGCTCTAATAAAATAGAAATAAAAAGAACTATGTTTTCCATTAAATTGGCCACTGCTAGCAATGAGCTATTTTTCTGACAGCTAATTAAGAAAAAAAATCAGTATAAAAAAATCTCAACAGATGGAGTTTTATTGAAAGCAGAGTTGTAAAATAATGGCTGTACGGGCTGTACCTATATTGTGCGCTTTTTATTGTTAGCCAGAGGCAGAAAAAAAAATCACACAACAGTTTGACAGTTGCACAAATCACAATATTGCATAGAGCAACACGCGCGCGGAAGTCCTTGTTGCTCGAAGCAATATTGATACCTACTTTTTTATTAGGTTTTATTTGCAACACGCGCGCGGAAGTCCTTGTTGCTCGAAGCAATATTGATACTTTTTTATTAGGTTTTATTTTTTTTTTAATGCTAATCCCGTGCATTTTTGCTTTTTGAATGGTCTCGCCTTTTACACTTATGAATTCATCTGCCTTTAACACACATTTTGGGACACACAGCTCAGAGAAACTATATAATCAATCAAAGATACACAGACTCATTTTGGGGCACTGAGTCAGGAAAGCTCAGCAGGAAAGGAAAGTAAGCAGTTAGTCGCTATACTTGTACTACTTTTACTAAGTAGGTTACTTACTTACCTCTGTTTATAAATTAAACAACTGTGTATAAATGTGGTGTTTATAAATTAATAGGTATGCTTTCCTGCTAGGGGTTACTTTAGAATAGATTAAACTGATTTTTAATATTTTTTTAATGTACAACAGATTGAGTTCTCTTTCCTTTTCACAAATTTACTAAAATTATAACTCTGAAATGCATTTTTATTTTGGGGCCAAGTCGGTTCTGTCTGGCGCTTCGGCGGCCGCTGCCGCAGCGCGGCCGCTGCCGCAGCACGCTCGCTTCACTCGCTCGCCTCGCGCATTTTGGTTTATGTATAACCTAACGCTCGTCGCTTTTCGCTCCTCGCAACCTATACTACCTTTTTCAGCAAGGTCGCTTTTGAGTTTAATCCATTCTAAAGCCAACCCATTACTATACTAATAAACTAAACTTATATACTAAGTCTGCACTACGTGAAAACATGTAATGGTACCTAGTTAAAAATGTTAAAATTAAGTTATACTTAGGTACTTAAATAAATAAATAAAACTAATTGGACAAATGGGCGCTGACTGATTGGTAAGTATATCAACACAGTGACGAAACCGCTGAACGTAGAAATTTGATTTTCAGAGAGGTAGATACTTATTATTATAGAGTAAGTGAGCTCTAAGGAGGAGAACAATGATGATAGGTGCGTAGGCTAAGATCGTAATTAAAGAGCGTCGACACGCTAAGAAGGTTAGATTTAGGTTATTTAAATAAAACTGTTAACAACAGCAATATTTATTTACATTTTAAAGGAGACTTAAATGGTTGTGGTTCACTTGGGTCGGACTCTCTTCAAGCAGTGCCACTTCACCTAATAATCTTCTTTATGGTCCTTATGATGGTCTCTCCACACGCTCCACAGCCAGTCCCAGTCTACACTGTCAGTATCATACTCATCGATAGCTCTTTTTAATTTGTTTTCTAACTCCTTCCGATCTTTTCTACTCAATTCGATCACCCTCTCCTCAACAGCCCAAGCTATCTTCCCAGTTTCTCTTGCTATACCTAATTTGTCACCATTTCCATAATTTAATAGATCATGAATATAATCGTTAAACATTATATCTTCTCTTAGAGTGCATATTTCATTCATGGCTTTTATAAAAGCTCTTCTATGCTTTAACGGTTTATCTAATTCGGTCAAGTACGTAGCGAATTCGTCCTTTATGTCCGAGCCGTCCCTTTTAGACAGACTTCTGAAATGTTTAGCTAATTTTCTTGTGTAGTTATAACTCATATTAATGAAAGTCTTGTTCAATACTTTGCAGTATCCGGGGAGCTTCCTTTCATCGAAAGAAGAAAGCATACTGAACAGGTTTCTCAAAAATGTATCAAAAATCCCAGAAAATACATTCACTTCACCGTTACTTATTTCAAATGAAATGATGAGGGACAAACTTATAAAAATGATAGATCTTGCAGTACAATACTTCGTCATCTTGCTGGACACAAATGCTAATCGAAATTCAATTTCTTTACATAATGTAGGTACTTATCTGTATCTTCTTCAGAAAATTGATCCGTTATCCTCAGAAAATCAATTAGTTTTTTAATAGAAAATTAAACTTGTATTTTTGCATTGTATTGTACGCTACTACTACAATGCATTGAATGAGCGGTTCATTTAGCGATAGAGGACCAAACGTTGTTCATGATTTTTTTCTTTCTTTAGTAGGTTGACAATGGAGAATGATGCTTATCAAATTGTCCGCAAATTAAAAGGTAATTAAAAACCAACTCATTGTGAACCTTTATCGTGATAAACAAGACCCAGATGTTGTTAGCAGGTTTGTGATTGAACAATATCTGCAAAGAAGTACTTAATTCTGCTGTACAAATTTTGTATTGAGTAAGTATGTAAGTAATAACTATTGCTCGATGTTATATGTAACTACTTAAATGTTTTAGTCAAGGTTCCAAGACCCAGTCAAATTCTAGATGTTCATTTAGATATTCATCGACTGCGTTTTTCATTTTTTGCTCTAATTCTTCACGGTCTTTAGCATCCAATGTAAGCACACTCTTTTCAATAACCCTTACAATAGTGTCAGTTTCATTTTTAATGTTTAGTTTTTCTTTATTTCCATACAAAAACACGTCGTAAACGTAATTATTCAATAAGACATTTTCTTTTGTAGTTAAAACCCAATTCATAGCTTCCATAAATGCTCTCCTATGCTCTGAATTACTGTTCAATTCAGTAAGGTAATTTTCAAGTTCATACCTTATCTCAGTATTGTTCATCTTTGAAAGTGATTTCAAATGCTGAGCCAGCTTCTTTGTGGATCTGTAATTCAGTTTTCTCAATGAATTTGCCATAATTCTACAATATCTTGGAAGCATCCATGCTGGTAAAGATGTTGATAATGTATTGAATAGATTTCTCAAAAACGCGTCAAATTTTCCCGTGTAATCATATTCCTGCACTTTATCTTCGATAATATTATTTTCGAATGAAAAAACAACAAATAAACCAGCAAAAATTATAAACTTGAGCATCTCGTTGGTAATGGAACTAACAAATACTTACAACCACTTAATTTTAAGTAGTTTATTGCCGACTTATGGATTTTAAAAACCGCTAAATTGCTGAATAAACACTAAATTCAATTAGTTTTCTTTACCATAGTATTCTAAAATAGCATCATGAAACTTGCGTTTTATGTCTTCTTTTATTTGATCGCTTTGCTGGTAGATCCTATAAAAGATAACAACTGTAAACATACGTCTAGTATAGTCGCCGATATGTTTTCTTCTTTTTCTGCCAAATTTCGTCATGTTATAAATGTATTCATCCATTTTAATATCGTCATATGTAGTGTAAATCGCGTTCATTGCCATAAAAAAGTCGTTACGCTTAGGTTTCCCTGCCGCTATCATTCTCAGGAATTCCTTCACAATTGGTCTCAGTTTGCGACCGTTGAAATTTGATAATTTTTTTAATGTCGTAGAAAATTCTTTAATCTTCATCTTTATAACTTTCCTGGGCCCTAGGCCTTTCAGACTTTTACTCAGGACATTGAAATAGGGCGGAATTCGGTCGTATGAAAACTTTAGGATTAAGGTTCTAGAAATGTTTACACAAAAATTGAAGAAAGGCCCATAGGGTAATATTACTTCAGGCTGTGTAGTTTTACGAGGAAATGTTCTTCTAGTCGTGGGTATTGTCTCTTCAGACTCACAACTGGTGTCTTCAGGTCTATTATCTGGGTCCCAGCATCTTTTTATATGTTTTGTTAGATTATCTTTTTTTGTTAGATCACTCTTCCATATAGCCAGTCCTTTTTCCAAATTAACCGAACCATAGAGATTACAAACGAAACAAAACATTTCTAAGAATAAATATTGATTCCTACGTTGTAATAGCATTGTGGGTTTATGATGATTGACATTCTTCAATAAAACAGTATAGCATTAACTATTTCAAGTACTTTATTTCAATAAACCATTAAGTGGAAATGGATGAGGCACTATTGAAACAATGGAATATCAATTTTAGTCTTTTTTCGCAAATTTCTGTTTCCAAATACAACCCTTAGATATTTTAGTATCTGAAAAAAAATACAAAAAATTAATAAATCAAGACCTTGAAATTCTACGTCTATAGACCTTGACAACGACTTACGCTGATACAAAAATAGTGAGTATTCAGTTAATGTACATTTTACTAAAAAGTGATTAACAAATTTGTACTTACTTGCCATACTGCCAGGGTCACCACAGCAGCCATCAGGGGTTCACTCGCAGCAATGATAACAGTCCCAAAGAGCATGGCGTCAAACGTACCCAAAGCCCACTCTTCTCCCCACCTGTAATGATAACTAGGGATGAAACTGGCCAAAAATATATAAGACAGACACACTTTTTTTTTTATTTAATATTTTAAAAATTCTTAGCATCCGCTACGTCAAGTTGCAATAATCTTCTGCAACGTGACGACATGCTTTATTTCAACTCAGTAAATCTCTTAAAAAAGGAACTTTGGGAAGTTCACCTTTCAAGCTTTCCACCCGTAAAAGAAAGAGGATAAAATGGACGAAAAAAAATCATCAGGATGAAGCAAAGGGCACAAGCTAAGCTAATAACATATACTTCCGCCACTTAGACGTTTTAAGGCTTTGACTTGAAGACCTTGACATTTCACGACATTGACATTTCTAGAGACTTCGACTTTAAACGCCGAAGACCTTGCCATTTCAAGACTTTGACCTTAAACGCCGAAGATCTTGACATTTCCAGACTTTGACCTTAAACACCCAAGTCCATGCATGCCGTTTCAAGACTTTGACCTTAAACGCCGAAGATCTTGACATTTCCAGACTTTGACCTTAAACGCCCAAGACTATGCATGCCATTTCAAGACTTTGACCTTAAACGCCGAAGACCTTGACATTTCAAGACTTTGACCTTAAACACCGAAGACCTTGCCATTTTAAGACTTTGACTTCAAACGCCGTTACAATTTTACCATATTTATAGATTACCAACCAGGTAACCGCAAGACACGACGGGGCGCCATCAGGGTCGTACAGCAGGCAGCTCGTGGAGCCCGACTCCCGCGCAGTCAGCTCCACGTCCAATAACCTTTCGAGCACGGATCGCTCACTGGCCACCCAGTTTAAACCATCAAGGGCCTGAAAAACAGTTGTAAAGTAATAAGCCAATGTATGTTTCAATTTAAAAAAAATGGCGGTTATACAGTTAGTCACATCACATGTCACGTCATGTCGCAGTAGCAAATTTTAGGAGGCGGGGTGTTACAGAGGCCACTGCCCGCACTCACACGCCATCATTTTGAAAAAAAAACAAAAAAAAAAAAACAAAAATGTTTATTTCTTCAGCAGTATTGGTACAGAAAATTCAAGTATTGGTGACCTTCTATTCAGTGAAATACACCTGTATCAGAAGGCCACGCTCTTCCATACCAATATTCTATTACAGTACCCGTAATCTTAAATCTAGTTGCAATTAAGATAAAATTAAAATAAGTGAGTGTTAATATGTGTCTATTAGTGCGTTATTCCTTCTCTTCGTCATAGTTTTGTCATAGTTTTTAGCCAATTAATTAAAAGCTTTTTGCAATCGTACTTGTCTTTTTTGTCCTCTACTTTAACCTTACCCTTTCAAAGAATGCTGCCAGAAATTGTGTTAAAAGGGAATGCGCTGGTTCATTTACGCCTAGCATAATGGCTGCAAACAAATTAATAAAATATAATTATTGGCAAAAATTGCAAATGTTGATACCTAAACAGTGGTCAAATAATTAAAAAATACAGACCTGCCTCTGGGCCCGATAATTGCTTGTACACGGCCCTGTAATAAACAATATGATCTGTACTAAACGGTCTGGGAGAAGTCAGTGGGGCGTGCATGTTTGTTACTCAGTCACGCAAAATCTACTAGACGGATTTTGATGAAATTTGGTACACGGATAGAAAAATAGCGGAAATAGCACTAGAGTACTTTTTAACCCGAAATTCCCACAAGAGCGAAGCCCCGGGACGCAGCTAGTAACAAAATAATTGTACTCACCTCAGTTGTGGAGCAACTACCACTCGACACGTAGCAAGTGGGCCGGTCATGGCCCTCATTTCTTTGGACTCGTCGTTCCTAAAAAGAAAACCCTTCCTGTTACTAATTAAGAATAATAGTAATTAATATAGGTGTTTCGGAAAAAAAAACACTAGTTAATATTTAAGTACTATTCGCCTCAAACAAAGCAGGTATATTTTATTCTAGTATCGATGCTATCGATTTTAGAGGTAGAATAAATATTGTCTATTACGAGCTCTCATGATTTCTCTCGGGAACAGGCATCGATAATTCAAGATAGATAGGAAGTTACACCTACCTATTTATATTTTATATTATACACAACTGATCATCACCTTCCATGCACATAATGGGCATACAATTCCTCCTGGAACACCATGAGGGATACTCCCAACCCTGAGCACACTTCAGGCAGGGTCTTGGCTGGGGATCCTACGGCCTTGTCTACCACGAACATGACTAGAATAATGCTGGTGTAGGAGATCCACCAGGCTATGGTGGCAATGGTCCATTTGTAACCTTGACTTTGGGGCAGATAGCTTTGCCATGGTGTCATGACCTGGTGGCAAAAAAAAAGTTTAAAAACATAAAAAAACGCTAGATAAAGCATTTCAATAATGCCTGAAGGTCTGATGATGAAGCAAAAAAAATGGATTACATATAACGAAAACGATACCACCATTGTATAATAGAAGTCGAAAAGTTTTTTTTAGAATTTCTGTCTGGTATGTTTGTACGCGAATCAACAATTACTTTGATATGGTTTTCACTGTTATATTGCTAAAGAAATTAATATTAATACTCTTATTGTACTTGATTGAGAAAATACCTTGCCACGACGCGCGTGTAATTTAGAATTGTTGAGTGACTACCGGCTTCGCTCGGGAGGTACATACAAAAATTGTAGCCCATGTCACTCTGGTATAATGTTGCTTCTACCTTCTACTCGTATAATAGTGAAAGAATTCTTTAAATCGGTTTAGTACTTCCGAAGATTAACACCTACAAACTCACAAACACTTCCTCTTAATATTAGTGTGAATATGAGACTCACATAAAGTATAGCTAAAGCCAGAGTGACAGTATAGCCAGGGTGTGCTCTCCTCTTAGTTTGCAGGCTGCTCCACTCCCTTGCTAATGTCACAAGTTTCCATAAATTTGATTTGTCGCTTGTAACGCCATCTACAAGTAATTTATGATACGTATTTTGTTGACTTATGTTTTCGATAGCAACAAAACATGCGCAAGAGATTTGAGAGTTGAAGTTTGTGAAAATTATTCGTAAAGGAAGTATCCATACTAATATTATAAATGCGAAAGTTTGGATGTGAGTTTGTGAGTTTGTGAGTTTGTGAATTTGTGAGTTTGTGAGTTTGTGAGGATGTTTGTTACTCAATCACGCAAAATCTACTGGACGGATTTCGATGAAATTTGGTACAGAGGTAGATAATGACCTGGAATAGCACATAGGCTACTTTTTATCCCGGGAAAAAGCACTGTTCCCATGGGAAATTCACGCGGGCGAAGCCGCGGGCAAAAGCTAGTGTAATATAAGTTATAAAAACTATATTCTTGTAAGGAGTAAATGCAGGCACACTAGCATCGCTTTAAAACAGTAAATAAACAGAAAAAAAAATAGGTAAACTTAATACAAAATAAAAAAATAATTAACTACGAAAATGGCGGAGTACCTATTAGTTTAATTTGGAGCATATTTATTAAAAAAAGCGAAAATGTAAAATAAAATGGGTTTTAAGTGTACTTTACCTTATTTTACATACAATCACGTCTTTATCCCTTACGGGGAAGACAGAGCCAAGAGTAGTGAGACTCGAAGGCCACGCTTAGCTGAATAGTGGGCTTTCGGATGGAATAAATAGAGATTCAGATATAGTGACAGGTTGCTAGCCCATCGCCTATGAGTGGAGAAATCCCCAGTTTAACACCTTATTTTAGCTTTTTGAATCAAAGCTTATTAATAAGTACTTTTATTTTACCTTTACCAAAAGGCGAGTTATACTCCGACCAATCTAATAAGAACACGTCGCATCGACATTGCCTCCAGTTCAGCCACGCCACCTTCAAAATCTATAAAATTACACACACATTAAGAAATTGTGACTATAACACGGATATACGGCAAATCTATTTACATAAATATGTATCTATATAATTTATTCATATACCCACATGAACGAGAGTCTCAAACCTTAGGGTTGATCAGAGATGCTCAACCCTTAAAGGTTTGACTATAAGACAATTGTGGCTAAATTGATTCGATAAGTAGAAATTAGAGTACACTATCAATCACCACATTGGATCGAATACTTATTGAAAGCATTCGCCGTTAATAAGCGTTGCTACAGACGATTTAGACAATAGGAACAATGCACAAACCACTTACCATGTAGGCAGGCTTCGAGCACGATTCCTCACGAATAGTTCTTCCTTTAGACACCTAGCCGGCCAGCCACACACGATTATAAAGTTCCAAAAACACTGTTGAGCACTTGAAGTTTTATTAAGAATAATTGAGTAAAATGTAATGTTTGATGCGCGCGCGCCTTCGCTTTCACGTACAGACACGGAGAGGTTTTTACTGGTTCTGCCACCAGCCTTCTGCTACCAGCCTATGGCGTTGATCTCTCAGACACCGGTAGGATCTGCGCATGCGCCAGCGGAAGTCCGGGCGCCCTATTGGCTAAATAGAACTGCAGCACAGCGAATTGTGATGATTGATAAGTGCATCGGTAAGGCGCGCGAAATTCAAATTGAAAGGTAAACAAGATTTGCGTTGAAAACGGAACATTCCGCCCACCAAAATACCAATAGGATTTTCCCAGAGTAAGAATAAGAAACGGTAATTAACGATAAATATGTTTAAGTTATTATTCTAAACTTAAAAGCTAACAAATGATAAGTTGAAACGATTATACGGAGGGTAGAGGACATAGTTTGACCAAAGGTCTCTTAAGCGAGTGATCCCTGGCTGTTCTAACGGTTGCGACTCGAACTACCCCATCAGGGCCAGGATGCAAGGAAACAACTCGTCCTAATGCCCATTGAAGAGGAGGCCGATTGTCCTCTTTTATAAGTACGATTGAGTTTACAATTAACGGTGTTGAGTCCGTGGTCCATTTTGCTCGCTGAGTTAACCCATGTAAATATTCATTTTTCCAGCGTTTCCAAAATTGTTGTTGAAAAGATTGGATAAGTTGCCATCGATTTAGTCGATTGATTTTTACGTCCTTGTAGTCGAAGTCAGGAACTGCTGTAAGAGGTTCCAGCGTTAAAAAATGACCGGGCGTAAGAACGTTCAAATCGTTGGGATCCGAGCTCAATGGACACAAAGGCCGCGAATTTAAAATTGATTCGATCTGAGCGAAGAGTGTGGTAAGCTCTTCAAACGTTAAGACCTGATCGCCAACAATACGGTACAAATGACTCTTTGCGGCTTTGATTTGGATTTCCCACACCCCTCCAAAGTGGGGAGCAGAAGGTACGTTACGTTTAAAATCTATTTTTTCCGCATGAGAGGCTTGTTCGATACCTGACGCTAGTTGTGAACTTGCACCAACGAAATTCGTACCGCAGTCAGAGTGAATAACATTGCAGCGGCCGCGACGAGAAACGAAGCGACGCAATGCCGCGATGAAGCCGTCAGTCGATAAAGTAGAAACCACCTCAAGGTGCACTGCTTTTGTGCTCAAGCATACGAATAAACACAAGTACGCTTTATCGATTTTAGCACCACGATGAAGCCCGAGCTTAATTCGAAAAGGCCCTCCTAGATCGACACCTACGACAGAGAAGGGTTTTGCCTGATTGACACGAAAGGCCGGAAGGTCGCTCATAAAGGGTTGCAAAGGTTTCGGTTTAAGACGGTAGCATCTTATGCATCTTGAAAGATGATGACGTACAGCATGCTTTGCCGCAAGTATCCAAAACTGTTGTAAAATCAGATAGTTGGTTGTGTTCAGACCGGGATGAAAATTGTTTCGATGAATAGATTCGATTACAGCTGATGTAAGAACACTCTTTTTGGGCAATAATGCGGGATACTTATGTTCGAAGTCAAGATCGGAGCGCGATAGGCGCCCGCCTACTCTGAGTATACCCTGCTCGTCCAAAAACGGGTTTAGTTTACGAAAACTGCGAGGTAACTGTATCTTTGATTGTAATTTGGATATGACATCCAAAAAACAACGATGTTGGAAATGTTTGACGATAATTAGTAACGCACGATGACGCTCAGCGTCCGTTACGAAAAGATTATCTGATCGCGGAACAGTGTTACGCATGTTATTACAAAACCTGCGAACGTAAGCGATAATGCGACAGATTTTATCTAAAGAAGAATATTTTTCGAATAGCCGATCAATTATAGACGTGTGATTAACGCTTTCGATTTGATCCGAAACGAGAACCGTGGTGCGACGCTGCTCAGAGAGCACCGCATTGTCATCGTTTGAACGATTTTTCGATGTATCGATTGGCCACTCAGACTGTGGTTGAGACAACCATTCTGGGCCCGCCCACCATAGGGCATTGTTTAGCAAATCGTGAGGCAATTGCCCACGCGAACAAACATCTGCAGGATTTGTGACAGATGGTACGTGCCTCCAGCACTCGGTCGGTACGATATCTTGAATGTGACTTACGCGGTTTGCAACGAATGTCACCCAGCGAGAAGAAGGAGCTCGCAACCAGGATAAGGTAACGGTGGAATCACACCACAGATAAGTGTCATGGACAGGAGTCCGCAGCGTGTCCTTGACAAATTTGATAAGGTCTGTAAGCAAAACTGCACCACACAGCTCTAAGCGAGGTAACGATTGACGTTTTAAAGGAGCTACACGAGCCTTTGCACATACGAGAAAGACGCGAACGGAGCCGTCAGACTCGATAACACGCAGGTATATAACGGCGCCATATGCTGCTTCGGAGCTGTCACAAAATCCATGCAGTTGATATGATTGAGCGCTATCGGTAGCGTATTTACGTGGAATTTTAAGATTCCTAACTTGAGGAAGCTGTTCAGAGAACTTTTCCCATTGAGAGATAATTTCCGGTGGGGGCTTATCATCCCATGAAAGACCTAGAATCCAAAGCTTTTGAATAAGACATTTGGCATGAATTGTCAAAGGAGATAGAAAACTCAGAGGATCGAAAATTCTGGCAACCTCACTCAAAATCGTTCGCTTGGTGCACGGTTGATTAGATGGATTAACGGTAAAGACGAACGAATCCGAAGCAGGCTCCCATTTAAGGCCCAGAACCTTGATAGTTGTGTCTTCAGTTTCGGTAAAAGTGATTGCTTCTGAAAGACACGCCTCCGCGGGAAGATCGCTAAGTAGCTCGGGTCGGTTACTCACCCATTTTCGGAGCTCAAACGAGCCAAGACCGAAAAGAGCGATGAGTTGAGTTTTGATTTCTCTGGCGTCCTTCAGCGATGAGCTTCCGGATATGACGTCATCAACGTATATGTCGGAAGTTAAAACGGTTTTGGCCTTTGGGTACTTGTGACCCTCATCGTTGGCCAGTTGCTGAATAGAGCGGCACGCCAGGAATGGAGCGGAAGACACTCCGTACGTTACGGTATTTAATACGTACTCTTGAAGAGGCTCATCTGGGTGAGCTCGCCAGAGAATACGTTGATAATCACGATGTTGAGGAGCTAGGTTGATTTGACGGTACATTTGGCGCACGTCTGCCATGAAGACAATTGCGTGCTCACGGAAATGAAGAAGGATCTCTACGATATTTGATTGTAGCTTCGGTCCCGTCAGCAGCGAGTCGTTTAGCGATTTGGAAGTTGCATCTTTAGCCGAGGCGTCGAATACAACGCGAAGCTTCGTTGTAGCGCTGTCGGGACGTAGCACACAATGGTGCGGTATATAATACTTGCCTTGACCCATTTGCTTGGCAGGTACTAGAGTCATGTGACCACTGTCGATATAGTCAGTCATGAACTCCACGTATTGTTGGTTTAAATTGTGATCGCGATACAGACGCCTTTCAATGGCATGAAAGCGTCGTAAGGCTATCTCTCGAGAACCTTCAAAGACTGGCTCCTCGTCGTCCTTGAAGGGGAGACAAACTACATATCTACCTGTCTCGTCACGGTAGTGATTACTGAGAAAACTATTTTCACAGCGTTGCTCTTCTGGGGTCAATCGGGAAGATTGTGGAACGTTATCGATTTCCCAGAAACGTTGAACAATTTTGTTTAAACTATCGTCTACGGTAGAAGGGGCTACTCCTAGTAGACTGGGCGATGCGAGTCTGGACTTCCCAAGAAGAAGCCAGCCGAAGACTGAGTTGAAAGCTCGCGGTTGAGAGGCGTTACCCTTCAGACGTTGTTCGAGAAGTGACTCAGCAAAGACGTCGGCACCTAACAAGACGTCGATTGGACCAGGGATGTCAAAACCAGGATCAGCTAGCGGTAGTGTTTTGACCTCCTCCCATCCTTTCGTATTTAGCCTTGCTATCGGTTGATCTCCGCAAATGCTCGGTATGACGAGCATTCCCAGACGAAACTTTACGTTACAGTTGGTGCCAATGTCGCATGTAACAAAGCCACTGACTGAGGCAGGGCTGCCCCCTAACCCATAAACGTTGATATTACCAGTTATAGGTTTTAGATTTAATCGTTGAGCGGCGTGAGCCGTGAGAAAATTGTTTTGACTGCCGGTGTCAAATAACGCGCGAAATGTATGAAATTCACCAGAAGCATCACGAATCTGGACTAGAGCTGTTGCCAGTAACACGGTTGTGGTTACGGTTGGATCAGACTGAGTCAACGAATCCTTAGCCACTAAGGTCGCCGAGCTTGCCGCCGACTCCTTATGTAGCAAAGTGTGGTGTTTACGTCTACATTGTCGACATGAAAACATTGATGTGCACTCTCGCACTGAATGGGATGCGTTAAGACAATTGTAGCACCATTTCTTTTCAGTGGCCACAGCCATGCGCTCATCTATTGATTTTGCCAAAAAATCACTACAGGCCGAGATGTGATGTTCATTACGACAGTAGGCACATTTACGAATCGGAGTGCTCGAATTATGAGCAGGTTTCGCTTGTTGTTTATCACCAACATTTTTATGAGTAGTGACGGTGGGAGCGACAAGCGAATGCGTGACGTTATGTCGCTTGAACTTCTGTGAAGTTCCCGGTGTGTCCTTTGAAACGTTAGCGGTTTTATTGGTAACATTCGAAAAGTGCGTGTCGCGAATTAATGCTTCACCTTTAGAGTGTAAAAATGCCCTTAAATGGTTATACTGTGGAAGCTCAATATCGGTATGTTTTTCCTCAAACTCGCGTCTTAATTTGGTATCGAGTTTGGCCAGAACATTATAACAAAGAACAAAATCCCATTTATCGGTAGGTAATTTTAAAGTTTTTAAAATTGTTAAGTTCTCATCGATCGTGTCTAAGGCGCGTCGAAAATCTTGAGCGTTCGAAGTCTTTAAACTAACGTCCAAGATATCACGCCAGCACGTAAACGCTAATTCGCGTTTATCTTCATAACGGGACTTGAGAGCCTCGTACGCACTTAAATAATGTTCACTTGCAACAGGAAAAGTTCTAATGAACGATAAAGCATCACCACTTAAAACTGACACGAGATAGTGAAATTTCTCAATATTACATAAGGAGGTAGAATCATGTATCAACGCGTTATAAGTTGCAATGAACTCAGGCCATTCCTTGATAGCACCGGAAAAAGTTGGCAACGAAATTTTTGGTAACCGCATATTTCCACTGTGCGAACCGGTCAATGAATTATGTTTCGAAGTGTCAGCTTGTTGAGATGAACGTTGTTCAAATTTTCGTTGAATTGCCAACACTTGAAAATACAATTCGTCAAATCGATCCTGAAGTTCATCGTCCTCCTCATCGGCATCATCCTTAAGAAGGTCCAAAATAATAAAATGGGAGTCATGAAAACTATCAGCAATCGTTTTTATTTCATGACAATATGAAAGAAATAACCCTACTTGTGATTCATCGGTATTGGCTAAGGTACCTACTTCCAAAGCCTTCGTTAAGCGATTATATGCTATAGTTCGTTTACGTCGCAAACTGGGCAAATTATTAATAGTGTACGTATTTTCGATACCCTTTTTAATAGTAGGTTTAGATTTACGCCTTGATAGTAAAGACATAATTAATATCAAAACAATAAAACCTGATAGCAACAAATATTCGGATTCGATAAAAAAGTTTAGTTGCGAACGTCTTCAGCGAGACCGCGTTCACAAGAATCGACGAGAATCACTGGGGCGGTATTACACGACAACAGGTAATATTGTCACCTCGGTCACCTGAGTTTTAAATTGAAATAAATTAAATTGATAAGGATGAATTAAATGAGCGTTAGGAACACTAAAAACGGTTTGCGATATTCGTTAATGTACGGTAAATAAAAAAAATAAAAATCAGTTTTTTTGTAAAAACAAAAAACTATGATTTTTAACCTAAAACGGTAATAATGAAAATGTGAACGCACCAAAATTCGTTGAAAATATGATACGATAAACGATACAACGTCACGATAAAAAATATTTCGTAATTTGAAACGAAATAAATTTTCGATAAATAAATATCAAGAGGAAACGTTGAACGGTTGGAAAAAAGTAGTCGAGTTATAACGAACTATCAACATAAAATTATGAGAAGGTGGATTTGCAATATTGTATTATTGCGAACGGTAAAACGGTAGATAATTTTATGCTAATAAGTATAAAACGACAAAAGAATTTATTTTCAACAAATATTCTAGAAACTGATGGAAGCCATCTTAAATCGATAATCGGTAGGTAAGGTACTCAACAAAACAAAATGGAACAAAGACTTGTTTTCCGATTAGTAATTGAAACAAAATGTTATGTTTATTCGTTTTAGCTGTACTAGTAAGTATAATAAGCGTGGAATACGGTAAATGAAGTAGCAATTACTAAATCGAATTGGTATTTGGCGGCAGACTGAAGGTAGGTATCCAAAGTTCCCGGGTTTCGGCACCAAAAAATGTGGCTAAATTGATTCGATAAGTAGAAATTAGAGTACACTATCAATCACCACATTGGATCGAATACTTATTGAAAGCATTCGCCGTTAATAAGCGTTGCTACAGACGATTTAGACAATAGGAACAATGCACAAACCACTTACCATGTAGGCAGGCTTCGAGCACGATTCCTCACGAATAGTTCTTCCTTTAGACACCTAGCCGGCCAGCCACACACGATTATAAAGTTCCAAAAACACTGTTGAGCACTTGAAGTTTTATTAAGAATAATTGAGTAAAATGTAATGTTTGATGCGCGCGCGCCTTCGCTTTCACGTACAGACACGGAGAGGTTTTTACTGGTTCTGCCACCAGCCTTCTGCTACCAGCCTATGGCGTTGATCTCTCAGACACCGGTAGGATCTGCGCATGCGCCAGCGGAAGTCCGGGCGCCCTATTGGCTAAATAGAACTGCAGCACAGCGAATTGTGATGATTGATAAGTGCATCGGTAAGGCGCGCGAAATTCAAATTGAAAGGTAAACAAGATTTGCGTTGAAAACGGAACAACAATGGTTTTAGTATTAAGTCCACCTTTTGTACTGTACTTTTGTATGTGTGTACAGATGTTTAAATAAATAAATATCTTGTAAATACCTCCTTCAAAGTTGATTTAGTTACCAACACTACTTACATTAATAAAATTCTGATGTACTTACATGAAATTTCGTACAGTGGTAGAGGAAAATTAAAACTAAGATAAAATTCACGTATACCTTAAGGGATATTGCAGAAAAAACGAAGGATTTTATAATATGCTCTTCATATCGCGACAGGGGGAGAGTCATGCCCAAAGTGCCGGCTTCTGCCGCCAGGGCGTGTAGGGTGGAAAACCAGATAGACTGAAAAAAATTGAGACTTACCTAAGTACAAAATTTAAAATCTTATGTACAGTCGAAGGCAGATAAACCTGACCCCCTAAGGTAGATAGGGGGCTGCAGCTTTCTTTGTATCTGACTGTACATAAGATTTTTACATAAAAAGTTACAAGAAAAGTTAGAGAGAGAAGTTACTAGAACTATCTTGCGTATCTAAAACGTGCCAAAGTATACGTTTTATCGTAAAAATGTTTTGGTAGGATTTCATTACAATACGTAATTAGCAACACGGTCCTCACCTCCACCTCTCTGTATTGTCAGTATTATTATTTTATTATTATTTACTATGTGGGGACGCCAGCGCGAGCACCAGACGGGTGATCAGTCCACTTATGCTGGGACCATTTCACCCAATTCCCCGAGACCCGTATAGGGTTTTGAGTTACCTGGTAACTCACGTTGGTGGCGACCCATTGAATCTACCTGTTACTTTGCAGAATTTTAACATCTGCCCTATTGTAATGTTGCTCAGATCATCCTCAGATAGGACGTCTGAGCCCAATACTTCTCTCCTTGCAGCAGCGAATGCAGGACATTCTGCTATTAAGTGAAAGCTAGTTTCCTCTTCTTCCAGGCAGCTGGGACAAATGGGATCGTCCATTTGCTTAATCACTGTCAAGTGCCTGTTCAGTTGACAGTGTCCTGTGAGGATTCCTATAATGATTCTAATGTTCTTCCTGCTCAATTTGAGCAGGTGTTTTGATTTCTTTTGGTCTGCTGCTTTGATGAAGATTTTAGATTGTCTTAGACTTCTAGTTCTTCTCCATCTTCTATTGGATTCTACTTTCATTCTATGCTTGATGACGCCTTTCGTTATCCCATAGGCTATGGGAAGTCTGGGTTCAGGTCCCATGAAGGTTTCATCTGCTCCTTTCCTAGCAAGTTCGTCTGCTCTTTCATTGCCAGTTATGCCTCTATGACCTGGAACCCAGGCCACAGTGACCGCAGTATTGTTGGCCAGCCTGTTCAGAGCATCCTTGCATTCTTTAACTAACGCCGACGTTGTTTCTTCTTTATCTAGTGCTTTTAGCGCTGCTTGGCTGTCACTGTATATGATGACTTTTTCCGTATTGTCGGGCCATTCGCTTATAGTGTTCACACACTCCAGGATTGCGTTTATTTCTCCTTGGAACACGCTAGCGTATTTACCCAATTTTACGGTTCTTTCATATTCTGTACCGTCCTGATGTGTGATCAGTATACCGGAGCCAGATAGCTTTGTAGATTCTTTCCTGGAGCCATCAGTGAAACAGGTTGTCGTGACAATGCCCGCCTCATCTGCGACTTTCCAGTCTTCTCTGGTACCTATGTGTATCTTGTACTTTTTGTCAAAGATCCTTGCTTTCCTGATGAGATCATTATTTGCTAGGATCATTGACAGGTTACCTATATATTCGCGTTCTATTTCCACGTGACCTTTGTCTGTGTGTATCCCTTTCCAGAGTTTATGGCTTTTTAGTCGAAACCATTGCTCTGTTGCCCTCCTTTTTATTTCTATGTCCAATGGATTTAGACCGAGGGCCATTTCTAGTGACGCCGTCGGGGTTGATTTCATCACCCCCGATACCATCAGTCCAGCCAGTCTTTGGACCTTGTCTAGTTCCCTTTTGTTGGTACTTTGAGCAGCTTTATGCCACCACACTATGGCACCGTGAAGAATTCTTGGCATTATTATTGCCTTGTATACCCATATGAATATTTCGGGTTTCATTCCCCAGGTTCTTCCTATCGCTCTTCGGCACTGCATCATGGCCACTTTCGCCTTTGCGCAAGTGTCCACGATGTGAGACTTGAAGGTAAGTGTGTCGTCTATGATAACACCCAGATACTTGATTTCTCTTACCATCTCTAGATTGGTGTTATTGATTTGGATAGGAGCAGGTAACGACTTGTTCCTTTTGGTGGTAAATAAAACGAGCTTGGTTTTATTTGGATTCAAGTTTAGTCCCTTGCTTCTACACCATTCTAGGGTTACTTTTAATCCTCTATTCATAATATCTCTTATGACACTAAGAACTTTTCCTGATACTAGAAGTGCACCGTCGTCTGAATATACTTGTGTGTATATGTGCAGTTTGTTTAGTTTTTGGATAAGTTCATCTATAAGCAGACACCACAGGAGGGGCGAAAGACAACCACCTTGTGGGAAACCCCTCTTTGCTCTTATTGTATGTGTGGTGTTTGCTAGCTCCGCAGTGATTGATCTATGTTTCAGCATGTTTTTTATCCATCCTGAAATCTGTTTGTCTATACCCTCTCGTTCAAGAGCTTGTTCTATTGATTCCGGGGTTGCTTTATCGAATGCTCCTTCCACATCGAAGAAACACCCAAGGGCATATTCCGATTCGCTAATTGATCTCTGAATCCGTGTCACTATGCTATGGAGGGCAGTCTCTGTAGATTTGCCTTCCATATATGCATGTTGATTTCCATGTAGTGGATTTGAGGTCTTTTCTATTTCAGTTCTTATTTGTTTGTCTAAAATTTTCTCTATTGTCTTTAACATAAAGGAGGAAAGGCTTAAGCACCTGAAAGATTTCATTTCTTGGTACGAGCTTTTTCCCGGCTTTGGAATGAAGACTGCTCTTACCTCTCTCCAACGTTTTGGTATGTAGTTGGTACCGATACTGCTTGAAAACAGTTTCAGTAGGTCTTCTATAATATACTTCAGTGCTATTTGGAGCATTTTCGGGATAATCCCGTCCGGCCCAGGTGATTTGTAGGGTTGGAAGGACTCCACACTCCATTCTATCCATTCTCTTGTTATGACCGCTGTAGCACCTCCGGAGTAGGTCACCGTGGTCATTTCTTCATCGACGAAGTCCACGCATTCAGGAAAATGCGTGTCCATCATGTTCTCTAAGATTTCTTTTGGGTTAGTGATTAGAACTTTATCCTTCCTAATGCTACCTAGTTGGCTGCTTCTATCCTTGGTGATTGTCAGTATTGCTAAGATCTAAACATAAGCACAGGGCGGGCGCTTCATAGAAACGGCGCGTCAAATATGCCTACTATACAAATAAAACTGTATATCCGTGAACACGTCAGTAACACGTCAATGTGTGCGTTTTCATAGTCGAACGTCCCACAGTTACACAAGAACGGGGGAGAAGTGCGGAAGGAGCGGGGGGGTGCCATATTGCGGGAGGGGCAGGGAGTTTCCTTTCTGTACGTAGTACTAATATTAATTCTGTGACATAAGTTAAAAAATATCATGCAGTCCCAAAATATTTAAAACTAGCGCCCCGCTCCGGCTTCGCTCGGGAGGTACATACATAAATTGTAGCCTATGTCACTCAGGTATAATGTATATTTCTATTGGTGAAAGATTTTTTAAAATTGGTGCAGTAGTTCCAAAGATTACCCCCTACTAACCAACTCACAAACTTACAAACGCTTCCTATTCATAATGTTAATGTGATAGTGTGATAAAATATGTATATACTTACAAAATACAAGGTATCAGCGATTGTGCCTCCTAATATAGGAATCAACGAGAAAAGCAAGCCACCCCTGCGCACAGTACCTCGCCATTGCACTAGGGCATACAGGGTGGATAGTACACCCAGAATACCTCCCCAAATCTGAAAAAATATAAATACAACTAGCTTTTGCCCGCGGCTTCGCCCGCGTGAATTTCCCACGGATAGGATTAGGATAAGAGCGCTCAAAGCAACAAACAAATTATCCATCACGCTCTTCAGCATTATTATATCAAATACTAGCATATGGGCCCGGGACTCTGTTTCAGTTTGAAATTCGGTAAATCCTCCCTTAGGGCTCCCCTACACTTCCAAAGGAACCTACATGCCAAATTTCAGCTACCTACGTTATAATAGTTTTAGCTGTGCGTCGTCTGTCGGTCATTCCGTCAGTCAGTAACAGAAAAAATTTATAAGTACTTTTAAACTCTACCGAAAGATTTTAAATAGTATTTGATTATGTTAGGATAGATCGAAAGAAATGACAAGAACAAAATGGAAGGAATGATACATGCTGTTACGACATACGTGGGAAAATGGTAAAGAAAAAGAAGAAGAAATCTGAATTGTGCCTATATACCTGTCATTTTATTTTGTCCTCAAGGTTAACAGATACAGAATGCTGTTAAGGATGGGTGGATACGATAGAGCAACACGGACTCTTCAGTGCCGCGCGCGGAAGTCCTTGTTGCTCGAAGGTCGGTACCCATTGGTACCCTGAAATTCGCACCCTGTGCCTATTCGTACCCTCAAATTTAAGTTCAGCCTTTTGTTGTTTGTATCTCTCTCATCTGAGCGCTTTCCCGGTTGCATCCCCATTTTTGTACTTGTTTGTATTTTTTTTAAAATACATAAATAAATAAATCCCAAACCTCTAATCCTCGTATAATCCCAGCAGTGGGCAACTCATGTTCTACTCTGAAGGAAGTTGTCACGGTATCCGATAAGGATTTAGTGGCGTACTGGACCTCTGCTGAAATTTGACCTCGAAGGGAATTTGACAAGTTTTTGTCTCTATGTATCCTGAAATAGTTTATTTATCTTTAAAAAATATTTTTCTTTTGTCTACCTATAAAATGTATTTAAAAAAATAAAATAATGAAAGGACATAGGGCACCAATGTATGGGCTCCGTCCCCACCCACCAACACAAATGGGACTGATGCCAAAGTGTTCCTAAAATGTCTACTATTTCATTAAAATACTTTTTTTTTCATAAATCAGTGGGGTTAATTAAAAAAAAAACAGTTTTGTAAAAATAATTGGGCTCCATATGTATAAAAATGTATGGGATCTACCAACGTAAATGAAACTGATGCCAAATTGTTCCTAAAGTATCTACTATTTCATTAAAATCCTATTTCTTTCATAAATCAGTGGGGTTAATTAAAAAAATAACATTTTGTAAAAATATTTGGGCTCCATATAAAAATGTATGGGATAAATATGTATTTGTAAATCGTTCGATACCATGAAAACCCCATGCATTTGGGCAACGACCCCATAGTAAAAAAATATCAGCTTGCCAAGATATGTCGATTGACCTATGTTTCATTTCTGTTGGTGGATGGTGACGATTCCGCCCATAGTCCTTTAGGTTAAACAGAAATTATTTCTAAAAACCAAACACTGTTGGTGTCAGATGTTTCTCAAGTAAAGCCAGTATATAGTACAAAGAGTAACTTTACAGAGCAGTGGTAATTAACTTGGAAAGAAATATTCATGATGCGAACAGAGTTCACAGTCTATCCCTTCTTAACCAGTATTTCGAATAAATCACTGCCAAGAAAATATGCCGAAAGAAACTCATTATTCCTGAATAAATGATGAGTTAAAAGTTGACGATTTGCATTTTTTTTACATAAAAAAGATTTTGTTTTGAAAGGTCACCTCGAGCCTCGTTTTTCAGTTTAGTTAACGTTAAAACTAAAACATATTTTAATACTCACTTTATTTTTATAATCAATGTACGCGAATAAATAGTAGTAGTGACATTACTCGTAGTGGATAGTGAGCTTTCGAAAAGAAAATACCGTCTGAATTTACTGGTGGCCCATGTATCTCTCTGAAAAAATAATGTCAGTATGTTTTATTAAACAACTAGCAGCTAGCCCAAGTGCTACGAGCTACGATAGATTTGCTACGAAGTTCTACATGCTACAAACGAAGTTTGACCTGCTACGAAGTTCTACATGCTACGAACAAAGTTTGACCTGCTACGAAGAACTACATGCTACGAAATTCTACATGCTACGGAGTTCGACAATCTACGAAGTTCTACATGCGACGAAGTTTATTCAAGTTTACTTTTATGTAATATCCACTCGGCTTTCGCACAGTAATCGGTATGGGCGTAAAATCCCCATTTGAAGATAAAAATAGTCCAAAGGTGCTATCCTTTTCAAAGTGTGATAGATTTGAAAGATTCAAATTGCACTCCTTACTGGAACAAAGAAATATATCCGTATAAAACTGAATAAGTCACAACTTTTTTTTATTTCAAACTATGTTTTTTTATTAAATTTAGTAATACTTACAAGATATCATATCCAATGTGTATCTGAGTCGGTGTAAAACACGAAACGGTTTTACTTGCAGTATTTTCTTCCAAATGGAAGCCTCCATCAGCTGTATATGCGGCGATGGCTATCATTAAGGTTTCCTGGGAACACATGTTTTGGTGGTTCATTAATTTGACACGACTGTCCGTCCAAGGAGTGTCTATTTGTCTATAAAGTTAAGAAGAAAAATTATGATTCTTTTTATCTCTGTTTGAATTTTTTTTCTTTATATGTATATGAATGTCTATATTTCAAGATTGATGATCCTCAGAATTTATTGTGAAATCGTTTTAGTTGAAAAAATGCACACTTGGTGAGGCGATTTTATATTTAAACGGTAAAAGATAAATATAATGATATGAGTATTTATTATAATGATTATGTATCGTTTTAATGGAAAAAAGGTATGAGATATATTAAAAATTAAGAAGTGGTACAACATTTGAATCAGCTCTATACCAGAATAATTGAGTAGAGTAGTACTCACTTTTCCTCGTGAAATCTTAATCTCCCCCGAGGATCGGTCTACAGATGTCTCTATTGTCAGGAGAGGTAACTCTAGAAGAACAAGATAGATACTTCACGTAACTGAATTTGTTTTGAATTTGCGTAAAATGGTAAAAAAATATATACTGAAACTTAACCAATCTGATTTGACTATGATAGCTTTCCTCTATTTGTCGAGTAGGAATGGCTATAAAATTATTTTGGACCAGTATTTGGCCACGCTTATCGCCCTGTCGTTGATAGCTTTTCCCCGCGGTCTTATCCGCCTTATACGAGTAATAACTTTTGTAACAAATGGGCAAACAAAAATACTAAATATAACTGGCAGCTTTTATTTTTTTTTGTAGGTATATTTTTAAAATATGTAGCTATTTTTTTTTCCTGAATATTAAATCTTGGTCTATCTACATATATTAGTTCAAAATTCCTTTCTGAATTAATATTGATAACGTAATTTATAACAGAACCCAAAACTGTCAAAAAGATATAATGGTGCCTACGCATCTACTATAACTATCAATTACTATCCTTCATAAACCCGAGAAGTTTACCTCGATTAATTAGGGTATCTCGATAATATTATTTTTTTCTATCCATTGTGCCAGCCAAAGCCAAATATAATCTCTTAAACCTTATCAAATTTAATTAGAAATTTAAAAAATCTCGTTCATACAGTATCATTTAAGAGAAATGGCGGAAATTTTGAGTAAGACTAGTGTGGGATAGAGTGAATGAAATGAACGAATGATTTTCTTTACAAGATATAACGTAGGTATACCTGTCGATAACTTTTGTATAGATTATTATTCACCACGTTACATTTGCTTTTTCAGTTTTTATTGAACGCTGCAACTTGGTTGAAATCAACTTAAATTGGTGGACATTTGCTATTAAACCAGGAAACTCTACATCCACTTTGGAAACACCAAAAATAGTATTTCTAAGACTTGAGTTGTTTAGATTTTTCTGCCGCTTGTAAAACTTGGCGTACCTTTAGGAGTTTGTAGTTTAGGCTGTATCCACAACCGGCAAGGCCCAGCCAAGTCTGTAGTGTATAAGTTCCTGACGCAGTGGCTTGCTAAAGTTCTGCAGGCTAGAGCATCGCTTTGCTTGAAAAAAATATTATCCATACTAATATTATAAATGCGAAAGTTTGGATGTGAGTTTGTGAGTTTGTGAATTTGTGAGTTTGTGAGGATGTTTGTTACTCAATCACGCAAAATCTACTGGACGGATTTCGATGAAATTTGGTACAGAGGTAGATAATGACCTGGAATAGCACATAGGCTACTTTTTATCCCGGGAAAAAGCACTGTTCCCGTGGGAAATTCACGCGGGCGAAGCCGCGGGCAAAAGCTAGTTAGTTTATAAATTGAAGAATTTTGACGCCGTAAAAATAGCATATTTTTTTGAAATATGCGCTTGATCATAATAACTTTTTATAAGTTTGTACCTTTCTAACTTTGCAGCATTTATGTACTTAGTGTTGCGTAAATGTCAGACACACTCAGTGCAACAATATAGGTAAGTATGACAAAGAAATTCTTACCATGCAAAGGTATTCATACTTCACAAAGTCCAAAACCGTCGACGGATGCATTCTGGTCTCCTCATACTTCGGCCTTTCGGCCAAGAATTTCTTGGCTACACACACATCTTTGATCACAATTTGGTTTTTCGTACATGTGCACGCGTCGCAACGCACACATACGTTGTTCTCTGCCTTGTACCCTCTGGCACACTTTACGCATAGTACTTCTTTCAAAGGAGATCCATCGTTGTTTTGTGTCACTAAAGAGAGAGAAGGTAACATGAATTTTCACACAGTATGCGTTCGCGCAAAATAGGAGTGCATTGGGCGATAGCAAAGCTAAACAAATTTTAATGCAGGTTGAACTCTTTAGTGATTAGGTACTTATCTGGACATCGTGTTTTTAGATTTTATAGCCCAATAATTCGGGTTTGGATTCGGTAGAGGTCATTAGGTTATGATGACGATGCAAAGAATAGTAAAGCGTCCTAATAAAGTTCATAATAATAAAAAACTACATCGAAAACTTCTTTTGTTTTAGTTAAGTACTAGATCAACCGTGGTCGTTAATTCGTCTCGGTTATTCTACTAAAAACATAAATTTTATCTTAAAAACTTTGCGTACAAAAAACTAAAAGGTCGCTCTTGAAAAATTCAGGGGTAGAAAGTCCATGCTTCGATTGTTTGGCTACTACAGTAAACTTTACCAAAAAATCTCACTTTGTCTTGAATAAATGACGAAATTCCGGGAACTTTAATGGGTTTCCTAACTTTGTCCGAATCTTTTGCTTTCACGAAATATTCAAACGCCATCCTCGCAACAAACTGAAGATTAAATAAATGTCCAAATGATTCTTGCTACGTTGTCTATAACCTTTTAGAAGCTTAGCTCTCGTCTTTGGACTAGACTTAGATCTGACTAGGCTTAGCTCTGGATTGAAATAAGTACATAGATCACGTTTTGTTTTATCGCAGTTTTTATTGGAACCCCCTGAAGCTCAAGATCTTATTTAATCAAAATAAGGTCGTAAAAATTTTAGGTATACTAAGAAGGATAAGCAATAACCTATAACTATTGTCGCCTGTATGTGCTGTAAATGTGGTTTAACTATTCTGTGGTATAGATACCTAACTAAACGTTTCATATACCTATGATCTAGCCGAGTTTCTCTTTAATTTACAGAATAATCAATTGTGTGAGAATAAAGGCTGAAAATCTCATTACACAGTACTCCTTCCAATAAAGTCTGAGATACATCCGCCGGAAATTACATGTACGTAGATACTTTATTTCCCAAATAAAGGATGTCTAGGTCTAATTAATTTAAGTTTAATTTTTCTAACCACCGCTTCTAATACTCAAGTGGAGAAGAAGACCCGCATATTAATCCTACTAAAAAATAATAACTCCGAAAGTTTAAATGTTTGTGGTGAGGATGTTTATATGTTTGTAATTACCTACGCAAGATCTAGACGGATTCGGGTGAAAGTCGGTACACGATTAATCAAGAATAGCACAAAGAGGCCTACCCTCCCAAAACACCAACGGAAGCAAAAAATATTCAAAAATACTTTATTGAAAACTAGCTTTTGCCCGCGGCTTCGCCCGCGTAAATTTACCACGAGAACAGTGCTTTGTTTTTCTATGTCCTTCTCAGTACTTCTAACTATGTGTATGCGAAATTTCAGGGAGATTGGTTCAACTTATGCAGCGTGAAGAGGTAACAAACAAACAAACTCACTTTCGTATTTATAATATTAGTTAGGATTTTGCGAAGCCCGGAGGCGCAGCTACTATACAATATATTTATTTATTTAATAGCTATCAATGTCCCAGTACTGGGCAAAGGCCTCTCTCTCCTACTTTCAAGACTCTATCCTAATCTATACATATAATAAAACAGTAAAAATATTTTGTCTGTACATTTAATATTTTTGATTGAAATGGATAGAGGGAGACCTAAAAAAAACAATAGAAAGCAAAAAAAATTTTTTGGAATTTCTTGTCTGTCTGTCTGTCTGTCTGTCTGTCTGTCTGTCTGTCTGTATGTATGTACGCGTTTCACGCAAAAACTACTGGACGGATTTGAATGAAACTTTTTTTGTTGTATAGCTATTATGCCTGGGCAACATATAGGCTATAATTCATTTTGAAAACTGGAACACCTGATGAAGAACCATAACGGAACAGCTAAACTATAAGTAATATGGAAATGGTGCCTTAACAAAAATCGTTCAACCTGATGAGCATTTTCTGCCGACGTATAAAAATTGAAGATCAGGAACATCTGATGAAAAGCTCCAAGAGACCAGCTACACTATAACATATATGGAAATGGCGCCTTAGCAAAAATCGTTCAACCTGATGAGCATTTTCTGCTGACGTATAAAAATTGAAGATCTGGAACATCTGATGAAAAGCTCCAAGAGAGATTTTTCATCTAAGCGAAACTCACGCGGGCGTAGCCGCGGGCGACAGCTAGTCCTAACTAATATTATAAATGCGAAAGTGAGTTTGTTTGTTACCTCTTCACGCTTTATTTACTGAACCAATCTTCCTGAAATTTCGCATACACATAGCTGGAAGTACGGAGAAGGACGTAGGGTACCTTTCATCCCGGGAAAAAGCACTGTTCCCGTGGGAAATTTACGCGGGCGAAGCCGCGGGCAAAAGCTAGTATTGATATACTAGCTTTCGTACTATACAAATATTGATACTATTTTATTTATTTTATTATTGTGTCTCTGATTTAATTTCAAATCATCAAGTATCTCAGTGCTGGCCTGCTGGGAAGAGGCCTCCCTCCCTTTTTTTATTTTGATACTATTTTCAATGACAGTGAAATAGCCTCACCAGTGATATAATCGCTTGGACATTTCCTGCAAACGAACCTCCCGGACGCGCTCTGACATCGTCTCGGAACACAGGCAAAGCCGTCGGATGAGACTAGTTCAGTCGCGTTGCAGGACCTGCATTTTGCAGGCCCGTTCGGGACGCTGTGGTCGTCGCAAACGCAAGAGAAGCCTGCAATTATTTTTATTTTATTATTTAGATCAGACGCGTGACACCTCTAGTGTTGCGGCGTCTAGGCAGCGGTAACCGCGCACCATCAGGTAAGCTTGTTTGCCTACTTAGTAGGAATAAAAGGCAAAAGCGCAATTATAACTCTATAATACGTGTTTTAATAAGGATTCTCTTACATACGCATGTCATACTTAAGTTTCAAGTAAAGTTAATATAAGTAATTAGGAATGAACGGAGTAATCTTACCATCTACTGATCTAATCATAGACGCATTAGCAGGACAAGGCTGACAGCTCATCAAATTAGGATCATAATACTCAGTTAAGTTACAATTTGGCAAATTAAAGGCATTCACTCCAAATGTAACGATTAACAACACATATTCGATAACTATTATCATTTCACAACACTTGTTTATTACGATTCGATTTAAAGTTTATTACTGGCACCTAAGAAAAACAAAATTTAGAACGACACGATTTGGCCACTAAAAGTTATTAGTTTTAATTTCTGCTTAGAAGATACTGGCATGTAAGAATTAAAAATGATATGACTCTTTTATTTTTAAACTGTTGGTCGATTGTGTAATACTCGTTGCTATGCAACCACTAGGGTTGGCAAGCGTTGGTTCTGAGAACTCGAATTGTGTGTGCCGAACCTTTTTATCATAATTTTATTACATTATGTATGTTTAGTGTTCATAAAGTAAACTTATCTATTATATTTCCATATTTGTTTAGGGCAGGCATGTAAATGTATCACGAATTTATTGAATCTATATTCACATAAAAAGTAGGTACACAAACAGAATTAACGGTACCTAAATAAGCTTTTTGTAATTTACCTATTCCAATCGAATTAAAAAAAAAAAAAACATTTGTGTGCAAGTCTAGAATATGCTATCTAATCTACCAAGCTAACGAAATTCGCCATTGACAGGAGTAGCAACCATTATAGATAACTTTGTAAAAAATAATCTTAATTCAAAAACCTGTCTTGATTAAACATGGACCGATGTTCTTTCTTGAATTATGGTTACTAAAAGCACTTGCAGTCAAATCACTCAAACTAAAAAAAAAAAACTTATTTAACATCAGATCATTCATTGGGAGCATACTTGTAGACATAAAAAAATCATTCTTTTTGGGAGTTAGGGCGCACTATAAGTTTCCGGAATGAATATGAAAAAATACTATTAAAGGTTATAGTTAGGTAATAATTTATTGTTTTTCAAAATAATCTTCCTTGGCGTCTATGCACTTTTTCATTCGATGAAACCAGTTTTGAAAACTTTTGTGCCACTCCTCTGTGGTGACCTCTCCTCTCGTGTTTTTCATACTCCTCGACAGCCTCTTCTGGTGATGAAAATCGTTGACCGCGTAATTGGTTCTTAATTTTTGGGAACAGAAAAAAGTCACAAGGTGCCAGGTCGGGACTGTATGCAGGATGACTCATGAGTTCTACATTTTTCGCCTTCAAAAAGTCGTTTGTCTGTCTGGCCGTGTGAGAACTAGCATTGTCGTGGTGCAGGATGATACGGCGTTTACGGTTATTTTTACGGAGTTCGTCAATAACTTCCGGCAAACAAATGGTCGTGTACCAGTCACTATTCACTGTACGACGATTCTCTAAAGCAACAGTAGCCACGTGTCCAGTTTTATTAAAAAAAAAAGCAATCATCCGCTTAGATGCACTTTTCACGCGCGCCATTTTGGTTGGTTTCGGCTCATCTTGAAAGACCCATACGCTCGATTGCTGCTTTGTTTTGGGATCGTAGCAATAAATCCATGTTTCGTCACCTGTTACTATGTCCCACACCAAATTTGACGCACCTTCGTTGAATCTGGTAAGCATGGCACTGCACCAAGTGACGCGGTCCGTGTTTTGAGCCTCGGTCAAGTTGTGTGGGATCCACCGCGAGCACAGCTTTCTCACACCCAAATGTTTGTGTAGGATTAATTGTATTTGACTCATGCCTATTTCTAAGGATGCGCGAATTTCATGGTAGGTCACATGCCTGTCTGTTTCAATCATACGGCGCACAGCATTGATGTTTTTGTTGGTCACAGCGGTGGACGGCCGACCATCGCGAGATTCGTCACTAAGATTGATACGACCACGCTTAAATTCTGCAAACCAGCTATAAACAGTTGTCTTGCATGGTGCTTCATTGCCAAAAGCTGTTTCAAGCCGAGCGATGCTCTGTTGAGCTGTCAAATTACACTTAAAATCGTAGAAAATCATACTACGAAAATTTTCCCGAGTTAAATCCATGTTGATGCAGACACACAATTTTTTTAATGGCGCCACAAGGTAAAAACAAAAGACAGTCAGATGAAATAAACTGCATTCTACAGCCAAAGAGTTCTATTTTCAAATGTTGCAATAAATTTTTAAATATTGTTTATGTAAGTGGCCAGTTCCGGAAACTTAATATGTAGTACCACATTCACCTTCACCACGTCATTTACCTTCCGTAAATGACGAAAACATACATCCGTTTTGTTTATTTATCTTTCTTTCGGCAAGCTTCTCCTGCTATCACTGCCATCCCACAATATATAAAGTTTAAAAGTTTGGATGTGAGTGTGTTTGTCACGCATAATCTATTGGAATAGCGCATAGGCTACTTTTATCCTAAATTTACTTCTGGAGTGATTGTGATTGGATCTTCAGTGATTGTTTGGTTGTTGTAGTATCTTTATTGTACTAAGGATACATAGTGAACATAACATTAAAAAGGTAAATATACAATGGCGGACTTATCCCATGAAGTAATTTATATAGAAAGTGCATTAACATCAACA
>JAEMBS010000035.1:45798-116906 GCA_018467065.1 Ephestia elutella | reverse complement strand
ATTGTTGTAAAATTATAAAAAGACATGGTAAGATTGTTTACATGATAGGACTGGTAAGAATAAATTGAGTTTAATAACAGTTGAATTAAGGCATCCGTAAACATAGCAATACATGCGTGATCGTGACGCGTCCATTATAATAATTAACTGTAAGTAATATGTAATAATACAGAGCGCTATTTAACTACGTCACGAATGAAACGTAGGTACACAACGAGCAGACACAGCGCGAGAGGCGTCTCGATCCGCGTCCGTGACCAGACTGAGCGGTAGACATGTGTAGCTCGCGAAAGAAAGATAAGAAAGATATATTTCCTTCCAAAGAGTGATTATATCTTTATATCACTTGTGTTTCAATTATATCTTTTCAATAATTTATATCAGTGAGATGTGAACGATTCGGAAGATTAGTGAGCTATTGAGCGACACGTGAGCTAGTGAGCTAAAAGACAAGTGAGCTAGATTGTCACAACCGAGCCGAATATGGAGTGATAAGAAGAGAGAGCTACATCGTTCTCGGTCGTTCATCGGCGCGAGCGAAGTGTGCGGTGTGAGCACAGACAACGTTAAGCCGTTGCGCCATTAGAATAGAGTTTAATTTCGTTACCGCGGGTGCGTAAACATTATAATACGGTGAAATTAAATGCTCATAGGTACTATTTTGTTTGTTTTTTGCATTTTGACTTTCATGTTAAATTATGATTATCTATAAAAGTCTATGTAAATTTGATTATATTGAAAAAATCACAAAAATGTTGAAAACCAAAAAAAAACGCGTAATATGCTCACAACGTAACTTAATAACTCCCAATTCTTTCGGCTCTATTTAAGATATGAATCGAGTTATATGATGATATAGTTACAAATAAATGATTTATTCACTCATTTGTTTCACCGCTCACCTAGTGCGCTAAATGATAAAGATATAAATGAGTGATATGAATCTTTGAGATGAAAAGATATATATATCTCTTTTCTTTTGAAAGATATATAATGCGCACCTCTACTGAGCGGCGCACATCGTGTCGTGACGTGACGCTCCTGCGTCTTAGGTACCGATGACCACTTAGCGGCCGTGTAAACGCGCTTGTCTGTGTGCGTGCGTCAAATCGGGCCATTTGTATGGAGTTGCTCTACTGCTTTATTTGTCTATTGTGCATTCGGGCTCTACAACCAAATCTTAAAAGCAACGAAATGTGCTCAGCGGTTGTTTTCGCGACTCGTAAGTTTTGAACTACTCCTGGCGATAACCTTAGAGCTGCGAAAATAGCTTAGTCGTTTTAACTAGCTCTGCGATATAACCCTTAGCTCCTAATTCGGCAAACATTAAAAGCTTGTAGTTGTTACAATCCTAAAAAGGTTAATTAAAATGCTCTCTAGTAATTTGTTAATGACAGCCATATTTTTTTACTGAAATAATTAAATTTTTAAGCAAATAGCAATATTTTATCCAAAAGGCAATATTAAGAAACGTATGCTGTACGATTTAATATATAATGCTTTTTCTTTGAATAGAAGTTTTATTTCCAATGCGATTTGCCACCAACCACTTCATTTTATACTTATATTGCATTAAAATATCTTCAAAATTTTTAACTTTCGAAAGGCCCGTCTCGTATAACCAGCCAATTATCCTAACATTTCACAATAAAGTGCTAGTCGCAGTATTTTTATAATATTGCCTGACTTCAACAAGCTCCAAATTATTTCGTTATGAATACATCACTCGCCATTTTAAAACTTGTTACATGACAGCTAGGAAATCGCCATTTATAAATAAAGTATTTAAAGCCACGATTGGTGTTTTGTGTAAAAATATCTTAAACAGAAACATTTTAAAACCCGGGATTCTTGAAAAGGCATTTATTCAAGTCCATCAAAAAGGTTTTAAGTTGTCATAGGTTACATCCAAGATTAATTTATAACTTTTAAAGCTGTCTATACAAGGTTATATTAACGTTAAATTAAGGTATTCTGATAAGAACTATAGGTTTTGCTGTAGCTCTCGAAAAGGTTCTAAAACGTGGGCCCTTTTTGCACACAGGAGGTTAATATAAGGTTAACATAATGTTATTGAGTCTATTAAGACTTATGAGTAGATTTCCATACAAAGGTTCTAGAACCTTTTTAAAATCTTTCTAAAACCTAAAATGTTACTTGGGTGCCGCCCTAAACAATATAACCCACCGCGCTCTTGCCACCATTAACGTGCCGCCTATTTTATAACCTAATGGGTTGGCGCGGGATGATGGCAAGAGACCGGATGGTATGACTTTGGTGCCTTGGAGGTTGGGGCGGCCGCTTGTGTGGGGCGCTACCTGCGTTGACACACTGGCGCCATCTCATCTCCAGGCCACCAAGTCCGAGGCCGGTGCAGCAGCAACGGAAGCAGAGAGCCTCAAAAGGCGCAAATATGTGGTTATTGGCAATAACTAAATTTTTGAGCCTTTTGGGGTGGAAGCGTTGGGTCCATCAGCTCCCCAGCTTTTTATTTTTATTTCAAAAAGGCTGGTCGAGGTATTCCGTGACCAACGGGCTGGCAGCTTCTTTGGCCAAAGGCTAAGCATTGCCATACAACTTGGCAATGCAGCCAGCCTTTTGGGCGCGTTGCCGCGGGGCTACGCTCTTGAGGGGCTTTACAACTTGTAATTTTTTTTTGTATTCCTTAGATTTTAATTTAGCTTGTATTTTAGTTTTTAATCAATACTTGTTACTTGATGAAGTCACTTAATAAACTTTTACCGTTATAATTTTTCTTTGCGCTTACTGTGAACTTTGAAAAAAAATAAGAACTTCGTTCTGTACTAGAATAAGATTTTTTTCCTTTCGTCATTGACAAGAATAGACAAAAATAAATCAGTCGTGTAAAAATGTTAACTTGATTAGCAATTTTGACATAACATAGTTTGATAGTTCCCGATATTTTATTTTGATATATTTTTATTTTGATACATGGTTTTTTACAGATATTTATTTTACTTTTTTAACTTTATGAACATGCCCATATCAAAGCTAAGCGACGAGTACTATGAACGGAAATGTTACTTGAAAAGCAATACAGTGCCGACACAAAGCGTGATGAGGAAGAGAATGTCGCCGGCACTGGCCAATGTTTACTTCAAATCCATGACGCCCAAGTGTAAGGTGTTAGCGGGACTCGCACCACCCATGAAGGGCGGCGGCAACGACTGGGCCGTGCCGCCTCAAGAATTATTAAAAGGAAGGGTGGTCTTGAAACCTATTAAAAAAGAGCACCTTTCTAAAATGAGTTTCAATGGCCTCGTAGATTTAGGAGACCAAATTCACAAAGACCACAAAAAGAAACAGAAACGGATAATTAAAAATGAAATTCAGACAAACGATGACTATTGGAAAAGTAATATCCACGTGAAATGTATCCAGTATAAACAAGCCTTCGAACAAAAAGTGGATCTTAGAATTACAAATAAGATCGGGCATGCTTTCCATCAGTTTTGTTTCCTGTATAGCACGTCTCTAACCAAACTGGAAGACTTGCTACTTGCTGCTGCTGTCAAAGAAATACAGAGGGTTAAAACTGAGAATACTCAATACACGCAAACCCGTTGCGAAACATTGTTAAAACAACAAGCTGCAAGCCTTTACGATCGCTATAATGAACGACTATTAGAGAAAAAAGAAAAAATTAAAACAGATTTTATAGAGGAACTAAACAAAACACAGAAACTGTTTGAAAATGAAATACATGACATCAACGTGGAAAAACATAGGGTCATAGAAAAATTAAGAAACTTTCTTGAATGCCAAAACTTGGCCTGTCAAGTATATGTAGCTTTGAAAGAAAGAGAAGAGTGTACCAAAGAAATAAAAGAATTAAAGCACAAACATAAAAAAGAAATAAAACTACTGACAGAGCAAATAGCTTTGAATGATTTTGAATTAAAATTAGCAAAAGAGAAAGAAAAGAAGCGTCGGGAAATCCAGAATTTGTGGAATAAAAAAATATGCGAAGTTGTGAAGAAATTCCAGTTGTTCGTATCTTACTGTTTGAACGAGTTACCAGAATACGCGGAATTTTTTATTAATACTGAAAAACTTATGCTATTACATTTAGATGAAGTTTTAGAAGACCCAAACGTCCCAAGCATTTTCCAGCTAGACAGAACGGATTCTTTTGACACTCCGATTCCGCGACCCCATCCCTATTTTCTGTTCTGCGATAAAACTTACAAACCCGATATAGACCAGAGCCTTTGCCCCAAACACTGCACCTCGAGCGCCTCGCAGCTCCCGGTGGTAGTAGTGAATAAGAGATGCATTTACGCCGCCTGCGATAGTTTTAAAACTTTTACTGATAAAGTGAATCAATATGTTCACGGTAAAAGAGGTGATGACGAGGATTTTGTGGATGATCACGACTATACCACAAGCGTACCAATTAAATGTACTTCATCCGATCAAATCCAACATCTTAAATTAGAGAGCTCACTGCAACAACTTCTTCAAAATGAATGGGCAAATATCAGGAACCTTCCCTTAGAATGTTGTAGTTGTAGGATCCCGTTTTGCTTTTGCAGTCACTTAAAAGCGGCACCGATGTCTGTACCAAGCACCGTGTCATCTCAAACGCTGAGTTCACTACCTTCCGGTAATAAAATAAGCAGCCGCGCTATAGAGTTGGAGCACGAACGTGAGCCTAAATGGAAGAGTTATATGGAGTATGTCAAATCAAAAACATGCAAATGTTCAAAAATGGCTAAACATCATTTGGAGGAACACTTGCCTCCGTACATGACGCAAAGGTCGAAATACGAAGCGCCAGAATTGCCAAACTACGAGATGTGTGACTTGGAGACGCTGAAGAAATTGGTGCGAGAGGCGCAGGGCAAGCACTCCCCATCGCCGACGCCCGCGCCGCCTGAACCGAAGACTAGAGACGTCGAGACACAATACTCCGACCTGAACTTCGATTACATTTGTGCATGTTTCTCTGACGATGAAGTGGATAAATTCTTTGATCATATTGCAACAGACGCCGAGAGCGCAACAGAAGCACAATGCAAAGTGGTGACCGGATCTATATCGCCATCATATTTAGATGATTCAACGCATTCATTTGTAACTCGAAGGACACATTCGTTGAGAAAGTTGTTTGGACATATCACCAGAAATCGAGGAACTATTCAGAAGAAAGGATTGTAAATTTGATTAGGTACCTGCATCATGCCCATTTTTTATAATTATTTTGAATTAAATTTATGAATTTAATTTAGTTTCAATACTTACTCGTGCTCGTGAGTTTGTTGTCCGTCAAGCACTGACATAATTATCGTCGGTACCTAATGGTTGAAAAATTTATCATTGGATTACATTTCTTTTGCTTGTATAGCTTGCAATGTATTCTTTATGAACCTGTCCCTATTCAGCGGGTCAAAGGCAAGGCCTTAGAGCAACATGGATCTCCTTGCCCGCGCGGAAGTCCGTGAGGCTGCCGAATCGAAGGACAGCCAAGACCGTTCATTAAACAAAGCTCATCTGCGATGGATATGAGGGAAAGACTAACTGCAATAAAACAAAGTACTCTAAATATATTTTTTTTAATAATAAACTAATTTAAAAACCACATTCTAGTCATCGAACTTACAATCTGTTTTCTTAAATATCATCTCCAGTTCCGGTGAATCATCCAACAAGGTCTTTCACTTGAGTACGCTCTTCTGGTGGCGAACGAAGGCGTAGGCGCATCCATGTACGACCCAGGTTAAGGACCCAGTCACTACTTGACATTGTTTTTTTTACTTAGCTACATTTGAATCGAACATCTGAGAATCGCTTTATGTACAACTGGAGAAATTTATCCGCTTCATCTTCAGAGAAACAAGTACGAAGGTATTCGAAGTTAAGATCAGAGAATTGTGTCTCCACGTCTCTGTTCCTGGGCTCGGGCGGCGTGGGCGGCGGCAGCGGCGTGACCTTGCCCTGCGCCTGCTTCACCAACTTCTTCAACGTCTTTCCAAGTCACACATCTCGTAGTTCAGCAAATCTGGCGCTTCGTACACCGACATCTTCCTCTCATATACGGAGGCAAGTGTTCCTCCAAATGCTTTTTGGCCATTTTTAGAACATCTGCATTTTTTAGACTTAACGTACTTCCTTAAAACTCTCCCGTTTGGGCTCACGTTCGTGCTCCAATTCTATTGCCCGCAGAAGTTATCTTTTTGCCAGAAGATATTGATTCCAGAGGCTGAAGGCATGACGGTGTGCTCGGCGGTAGTGACGACTCAATGAGCTGTCGGCTTCTAAGCGACTACAGAAACAATGCAGCACTCCGCAACCGCAACACATGCTAGTGGAAGATTTCTGACATTTACCCACTCGTTTTGCAAAAGTTGAAGCAGTGAACTCTCCAATTTGAGATACTGGATCTGTTCGGACGAAGTGCTTTTGACTGGGCAGGTGAAGGTATAATCTTGGTCATCTACGAAATCCTCATCATCACCTCGTTTCCCGTGAACATATTCAGTCACTTTATCAGTAAACATTTTAAAATTATCGCAGGCGGCGTAAATGGCATCTCTTGTTCACTACTACCACTGGGAACTGCGAGGCCGCTCGAGGTGCAGTGTTTGGGGCAAAGGTCCGGGTCCACCTGGGGTCTTCTTAACTTTTATCGCAAAAGAGAAAATAGGGATGCGGTCGCGGAATGGGTGTGTGAAATGATTGAGTTTTGTTAAATTCAAAAATGGTCTCGTGCTCTGGATTTTCCAAAACTTCGCACCAGATTGTAATAACAGTAGTTTTTCAGTGTTAATAAAAGAAGTCTGCGTGATACAGGTAACTCATGCAAACTGTAAGTCACGAATACCTGAAATTTCTTTACAACTTCGCATATTTTTTTGTACAAAATATTTTGGAATTCCTGACGCTGCCTTGCTTTCTCTCTTTCCAGGTTTATTTCGAAATCTTTCAAAGCTATCTGGTCTTTCAGAAGTTTTACGTCTTTTTTATACCTTTTCTTCGACTCTTCAATTTCTTTCGTACACTCTTCTCGCTCTTTTAAAGCAACATAAACTTGACAAGCCAAGTTTTGGCATTCAAGAAGGTGTCTTAACTTTTCTATAGCCAAAATCATTTTTCGACGTTGATATCATGTATTTGATTTCCCATTTGTGTCCGAGCTTCCTCAAGGTTGCATATAAATTCTGATTTAAACCTTTCTTGTTCCTGCCTTAGTTTTTCAGTGTATAAATCGTAGAGAGCGGTGGCTTGTTAGCTTCAGCATCGTCTCATAACGCAACCGCATGTGTTTGATAGCCTCGGCTTTAACTCTCTTTATGTCTTTGATGGCATGATCAGCAAGTCATCTAGTTTAATTAAGAACGTGCTGTACAGGAAACAAGAGCTTGATGGAAGAAGCAAGTTCAATCTTCCTCGTGTTACGGAGAGAGGCGGTGAGCTCGCATTTCTACTATCTTTCTAGACGACATTTTCACGTCAATCGCACTCTTCCAATAGTCATCGTTTTCCCTAAAAGTTTCTTTCGCTTGTACTCTTTCATTTTTCTATTGTGGTCATCAACGATTTTCTCGCCAAAATGAGCGATGCCGTCAAATCCTGGTTTGGAAAGATGCTCTTTTTTCATAGGTTTCATGACCACGCGGCCCTTGAGGAGTTCTTGGGGTGGAATGAACCAGTCGTTACCTCCGCCCTTCATGGGCGGCGCCTTAGCCCCGCCAACACCTTCAACTTAGGCCGCATCTGGTTGAAGTACACTTCGCAAGAGCCGGCGTCATTCTCTTCTTCATCACGCTTTGCGTCGGCACTGTTCCGGTTTTGAGGAAGCATTCTCGCTCATAATATTCGTCGGTTAACCTCGCCATATTAATGACGTTAAAATAAATCTAAAAAAATAAATATTAAAAAACGCAGATTTATTTAAACCTTTAAAAACGATTTTCCGATTTCGTCAAGTAACCAACAAAATCGTACAAGTTTTTTGGCATGAGTTTTTGACACTTTTTGTTTTTTATATATTTATTTAAGACCTTTTTCGAAGCAATAAAGTCTACGCGTTCTACAGCGGAGAGAAATGAATCCGAGAATCCAACCTACAAACCATAGAGCAACACGGACTCCTACCGCGCGCGAAATATCAGAAATGTGCTCGTTGCTCTCAAAAAAATAATTCTGTGTTGCTCTCACAGAAATAAATTTTTAAGTACCTAGTAACTTTTTAGTAAGTAAATAACTGATTTTTTTTTGGTTAGGAGATTATTATACTTCAGATTTTATAGGCAATTCTTGTACTATTATATAGAAGAGTAAAACCGAGAATAAAAGAAAGAAATAGGTCAAGAATAACTTTTATTTATACAAAATTATAAATATTTTGCTTAACACTAACTTCAGTAAACTACGTGACTTCACCCACTGCCATCTTTTGTAACAAACTCATGACGTGGCAGAACCTCTCTTTGATTTCGGGAACTGAGCGATGGGGCAGTACGCGCCTAATTCTGCCAAATATTTCTTCAGAACTAGCTTCCCCCTTTATAACTTGCAACATAGTTTTATCTTCGTCTCTAGTCCAACTGTTGCTTTTAACTTCAGTAATGACAATCGGTATTGGATCAATCCTCACATGTTTCGCTTTCACGCCTTCATTTTTAAACGTAAGATTTTTTGCTGTCCTTCCGATCTCTTTTAGCAATTTCTGCTTTATCATCCTTTTTTCTCTTTCAAGTTTTTTCTTATTATTTTGCAACTTCCCTTTTGTTTTCGGACTGTTCAGCACGTTGATTTCTTTAAGTTTTGTATTATCGTTGACGTCTTTAGCGGTTTTGGTGGGCGATTTGAGTTGTTTCTTCGGTTTTTTGGGCGTGACTTTCGCTCGGCTTCGCTTCGGGGAGGATCGTTCCTCCTCGGAGTCCGGGGGGGAGGGGTGGGGGTGGTCGGGGGCGAGGCGGCGGGCGTGCACCCGGTCGGGCTCCGGGCTGTAGGGGAATGTGACGCGCGCGGAACGAAGTAGCCTTCCATGTTGGAGGAACACTCGACCGTGGAGATACTGGAAAGAACAAGCTTACTATTAATCCATCATCCGTCTATATAACATAGCCTATTTATACACAAACTCACATCCAAACTTGCTCGCCTGGTTATAATATTAAACCAGCTCACTCGATGGCCATTAATTTATAAATGAAATGATCGACTAATGTATTAATTGATTAAAATGCTTGTGTAAATTGTTTAAAAATTTGCATGCCAGTGATGGTGTAACATGTTGTTCTCACTATGTTATATATTTTAAAAATCCTATGTACCATGTTATTGCAAATAAATATTGATATTTCTAATAAATAAAAAACACGACTGACATATAACATAGCCTATGTCACTTGGAGGAATGCAAGGAATCTACATCAAAATAAAATAAAATAAAAACATCACAACAAAATCTGTTCAGGACCTTTGGTGGAATAAAGAAACTTAAAACATATTTACATGAACCCAGAAAACATAACACTTTTTTTGGTCAGTCGTATAAAAAGAGTTCTAAACGCATGCGCTGTGTTAACCAAGGATTGAGTTAGCCCTCTTTTTCTTTTACTTAGCCAGTGTGCTATTACTGACACTGGTGTCAGATTTTATTCAATTTGCTCTAAAGGCATCTGACATGCCTTTTGGTGACTACCGCCATCTAGTGGCAGTAGCCGTATACACACTAGAAACTAAACAGTCAGCCAATGTGCAGGTTTCTCACGATGTTTTCCTTCACCGGAAGCAGGTAGTGGTTCTGAGAAACCTACCTTACATGAGTCAGATTGGTCTACAAACCCATGTAACACAGGTAGGATTTGAACCCGGGTCCTATCCGACCTCAGGCCGGTGTCATTACCACTTGGCCACCACCGCTAGAGTCCTTAAAGGTTATCTCTTACCAGTGATTCTCCTTCTTAACATGGAATTTCTTTTTGTTGTTATTTTTATCCTCAAACTCCATCACTTCCCCCTTCCTATAAGGCAGCTCCTATTTAATAAAAATCATCCCTTACCACAGTATCCAACTCCTCCTTAGCATCGAGTTTCTTCTTATCATCGGTGCCCCCCTCAAACTCCAACACTTCTCCCCTCGCACCCTCCTATTAAATAAAAATCACCCTTACCATAGTATCCAACTCCTCCTTAGTATCAAGTTTCTTATTATCGGTGCCCCCCTCAAACTCCAACACCCCTCCCCCTCCGTTGCACCATCCTATTTAATAAAATTCATCCCTTACCATAGTATCCAACTCCTTCTTAGCATCGAGTTTCTTCTTATTATCGGTGCCCCCCTCAAACTCCCACACGTCGCGGCCCTTATCTCCAGTTAGAAAGCTTTCATTTAATACGTCCACGCCGCTTTCGTACACACTGGAAATAAAGAATAATATTCTATAACACTGGATGTAGACCGGTAGAATTGTGGTTAAAGAATTTTACTATTTTCTCAAAGAAATTTACATTTCACTTACAGAGAAACTTAAAAGCTAAATGTAATACATTTGTAAATACAATTGTGTGGTTAATGTAAGCATTCTATACAAGAGCAAAGTTTTATAAAATGTATGTGGGTAGTCGTTGCAGTCTTCCATGCGCGTCCTCAAGTTTAAAACTGACCACCCAAAGAATACTGTTCAGTCTATAGAGCGCGCATAGATTCCAAATGTGTATAACAGTATCATTCCAGTGTTACCATCAGCTAATTGTTTTCAAATTTGACCGCCCAAGAAGTGCTATAGTAATATTTTGTAAGTAAATATTTATTGTCTATTTAGGCTTATTTATTATTTTATACATTTATACTAGAATGTTTATGCATGTATTAGTATTGATTTGGTGTATGAGGTATGGTTTTAATCGTTATTTTATTCCTTATTGTGCAATACATTTTACTTGTATAGTTGTAACGGATAGCCCCGTAGGTGATTAAGTCATAATACTTCCCCCTCACAATTTACCAATAAATTTGTATATAGTGTTACTGCAGGTACCATTAATTATTGGTCAAAACAAATTCAAGACGGGGAGTCTTGAATTTGGTATGAGCTATGATTGCGCGCGCTCTAGAACTTAAAGAAAACTAGTATCGACACTATGATTACAATCCATTGAGTATCGAGTAAACAAAGCACAGAGTCGTATTTAGGTCGGAATTACTTGGGTTAAGATGTATTGTTTTAATTTGTGCCCCTCTTTAAATACATTATAGTTCCCCCTCATACCCTCTAATTACTAAGGGAAGATTATTAAATAGTTTGGCTCCTTCATATTTTATATTCCGTTTCCCTTAGTTAGTTCGCGGTTTTGGAAGATATATATTATTTGAGCTTCTAAGTTGGCGCAGTCCTAATTCTTTGTTTGAAATGTTAATTCCCCCGAGTGCAGTTTGTTACAAGTAATTTTTTTAATTAAGATACAGGTATCCCTATAGTAATAAAGTTGTTTTATCCAACCTCATAAGTTTAGTTTCTTTATAAAGTTTGTTTGTTGGTGTGTAGTAGTCATATTTGAATAGAATTTGATAATTTTATTTTGAGCTCTATTGTAACTCATTAAGCAGTGTTTTCGCTGCAGATCCCCATACCTCAATTAAATAATCTATATGATTTTACGAGGGAAAAAATAAATATTGTGTCTTATTTTTGGAGGAATACATTTGACTATTCTATAAAGTGAACCGATTATTCCAGTTAGAAAGTTTAGATCGTAATGATTTTAATATGTTTTTTCCACGTGAGACCACTATCGAGTATTAGTCCGAGATATTTTTCTTCATTAGATTCTTTTATCCTAATATTATTTATTGTCAATGAAGTATTGCAGTGTATTTTTTTATTTTTCGCTCTAAAATTCAATGATGTAACTAGTTTTAGCTATATTAATTGTCAACAGGTTATATTGGAACCAATTGTTCAGTAAATAATAAAGGTCTTCTTGTGCTGATTCGATCAAGTCGATTCTAACGAACTACCAAAATAAAATTTTATGCAGGTGTCGTCAGCATAAAGACTGATTTCTCCATTTAATGACAGTGTGCTTATATTATTCACATAAATTAAGAATAAAAAGCGGCCCAATCCGCAATTGAGCCTTGAGGCACGCCGAAAGTAACTGGCATAGGTGCAAAGGTCTCATATTCTCCAATTTTCACAATTTGTACGCGATTGGTATACCAATTCAAGACTCATTAAAATTCAAATTGAACTATCACCACCGTTTCATATTGGGTCACAAGGTCACAAATGAATGAAACCATTAAAAAACAAGAGGCTTTAAAAGTCGATTCGTCTTCTTACCAAAAATTCATTATCTCGAGCACCAGTAGCGGATTTAGGGGTGGGCAAACGTGCCCGAATTGACAGGATTTTGTGTACCTAGTTACTGTGGCGATTCCACCACGTACAAATTGTCAGAGTTGATAAAATATATTTATAAATTTACAGAAAAAACACGAGAAACGTTTTCTTCTAACAGTTCCTGTTTCTTTCTAACTTAGGTTTTTTTGCCCGTCTGACCCTTGTGCCCCTCAGAAAAATATCCTGGATCCGCCCCCGTCGAGCACCTCAGTGCAGTTAAGCCATCCCCGCCATATTCGCATCGTTAAATCCCACCAGTCCGAATTGGTCCCGCGTGGTGGGCGGCAGTGGCCGAGTGGTAGGCGCTTGCCTGTGGCTGCAAAGGTCCCAGGTTTGCTTCCGGTGAAGGAAAACATCGTGAGGAAACCTGCACTTCTGGTTGATGATTATCAGCTAGTGTGTGAAATGGAGAAGGCAATGGCAAACCACTCTATGAAAATTGCCAAGAGAGTTGTGTGTGTTTCATTCCATATAATGTCCACGACCCTCAGTCATGAGGAATACGACTAAAGAGAGGTGGGTCTATGGCCTATCCTTCCATACTCTAGGTCAAGTGAAGGCCAAAGCCCAAGCAGTGGGCACATTGAAAATGGCCGATGACCACGGTATGTAAAAAATAGGTGAGCAGAAAAAGGGGGAAGCCTTAGCCCGGCAATGTGATATTAATATTGCTTACGACAGTAAACAGGTATAGTTAATGGTAAACACTAGTGGTGCCTCGCAGCGTTGCTCCATAAGGAATTTTAAGATGCTAGAAGGCCTTGTAGCGGCACAAGCAACAAACAATGCGAAATTTCAGGAAGATTGATTCAGTAGAAAAAGTGTGAAGAGGTAACAAACAAACTCACTTTCGCATTTACATTATTTGTTAGGATAAAACGGAGATAATATGATAAAGACCTACCTATCAGGTGGTCGTTCATCCTCAAACATAGCGGTGAACATCTGTGCCAGCCTCGGATGTGCTCGAAGGTGAGGCAGCACCCTGGTCTTCAGGTCTCCGCTCTGCCCGCTGTTGATAGCTGTGGTTATAGCTCGCACGATCTTCCTTAGTACTGTCGGTTTGCGGGAGAATGTTTTCTGTGGATAAAAAAATAATTGAGTCATCGTTTAAGTTGACTGCAAAAGGTTTGCTTGTATATAAAGTAGTCAAGAGTAAGTGGTATTTGCTTATTAGAATTTTTATTTTTCATTTATTCATAACTTTTTTTTAATATAGAAGAATATAGGTACAAACATATATCTGTTTGTTTGTTTTACACTGGCGTGCTCATGTGTTAGAGGCCAAGACTCACTTTGGGTCACTGAGCCCGTATAGTAAGTAAGTATACATTTGTTTTAAGAAATTAACAAAAAAAAAAAACAAAAAAAAAAAATGATTTTGTGAGCAAAATTAAACTTGTGTTTTTCGCAATGCAAATTAATGTTTTAAAAAAACTCGCAAGCAAAGCAAGATCATAGGGCTACTTCCACCTCCTTCCACCGAAGGTTTGGCACCATGGTGTGAATTGGGAGATAGCAATACACATTCAACTAAGTTAAAAAATAATACAAAAACAGCAAACAAAGAATATAATAAAAACAAGAATACAAGCTAATTATTAATAATAAAAATAAAAAAACTCGACTGACAATTCACATAGCCTATGTAAGTGTGTGTACGGAATGCAAGGAATCTAAAAATACCTCTTACATCAAAAAATCTGTTCAGCGTTCAGAACTTATGGTGGAATAAAGAAAACTTACATACATACTTACATACATGAACCCTGAAAACATACACTCCTTTTTTGGTCAGTTGTGTATTTTGTAGAGGAGATAACTGCTACTAACTATATTCAGGTTAAGTTTATAGAGCTAATAAAGCAAACAATGAAAAAACAAAATGCGGAATTGGAACAGAAAAGGGATAGAGTGTATGAGCTATAGCAGAGTTGATCAAACAATACCCACTACTTATTTCTGTCTCCCCCTTTGGTTTTCCAACAATTCCTTTATTAGACTCACTTTAAGTTCTGTTTACCACAAGGGTCGACTGTTAGATAATGCTTTTAGCATGGAAGTCCGCCTATTGCAGTTATATTTGTGCAATAAAGGTTAAATATATAAATACACATCTTTTGTGGCATTCAGCAAAGCATTAGCGTTTAAAAATTGCTACAATTTTTTTCCAAGATAAAATAACTTATTGTCATATATTCAGCTACATTTTGGTTGTTGTGTACCAGTAGGATAGATTGTAGAAGCTTATTAATAGTAGTACAATAACAGTTGAATTTATTAATTACTGAATCAATGTAATACTGATATTACTTATATATATAAAAATGATATCCATACAAATCAAATACTTATAAATGCGAAAGTTTGGATGTGAGTTTGTGAGTTTGTGAATTTGTGAGTTTGTGAGGATGTTTGTTACTCAATCACGCAAAATCTACTGGACGGATTTCGATGAAATTTGGTACAGAGGTAGATAATGACCTGGAATAGCACATAGGCTACTTTTTATCCCGGGAAAAAGCACTGTTCCCGTGGGAAATTCACGCGGGCGAAGCCGCGGGCAAAAGCTAGTATATATATATTTATTACTTAAACTGCGACACTTACTATATAAAAGGTTATTCATAAGTTTTGTTTTGTGTCTGCCTTGTTGCAGTTTGTGTTTAGTCAATAAGTTTATTTTCTTTCTTTCTTTCTTTCTTATAATTCCATTTACTGACAGATAACGCACAACCAAAACTACAGGTCATAAGAAGCTGAAATTTGGCATGTAGGTTCTAAGTATGTAGGGGGAGCACTAGAGAGGATTTCCTGAAATTCGCACGGGAATAAAGTCACGAGCCCATGCTAGTATAATATATAATCAAAGGCTCACAGAAGTGATACACCCTTGAAACAAAATAGATGTTTATATCAGGTTGAGTGATGAGATGTATCAATATTTTTAGGATGAGGGAAACAAGGTGTTGTCTCTGCAAAAAATAGGGGTTTTAAATATGTCACCTCTACCTGCAAAAGTTCAATGAAATCCAGTCATGTGTACAAGGGTAAAATGGTCCATGAACACTCCCTACTCTGCGCTGCCTGGCCCGGCTTCAAAAAAAAAAAAAAAAAAAAAAACAACAAGAACTCCTCTACAATATCCTTATGCTGCTCTCCAAATAACTCCTCAATTTTCCTGTATAAATCCACTGGTGTCTCCTTTGATGGATCAAATGATTTCAAGATGTTTTGGAACTGGAGAAACTTGTTGGTAGGCACCGGTGTGTTGGAAGCAAATCTTGATTGTACTTTGGTGTAGTAGGACCTTACTAATGCTGTAAATAACAAAAACACTCAATTTAGCAAAACCAACAATATACTCTTCAAGATCAAATATCACTTAGACATTATTAAATCAATATTTGATTGAAATCTATTTCTAAAAGAAGATCTAATTTAAAGCTCGGCCAGATTGTTCATTGATTGAATTCATGTTGAATTTTCAGGTAGAGAATTGCCTGAACAAATTTTTCTTTTTGAAAAATTATTTATGTATATTTTAGTACCTACCTACACGGATATTAATAGTTATATATAAACCAGATACAATTAACAAACTATACTTTTTTGTCAAATAGAAAAGAGCTAAGAATTGAAAAATTTGGCAAACAAAATAGAATCCATAGTTTATAATTTTAGATTACCTATTTACCAAATTTTATTAATTTATAAGCTCAACACTATCTCATAACTCAGTAAAATTTTAATTAGCTCTTTCTTGCAAATATAGGTCAGACTAAAATTAATATTTTGTAAGCTTATCTTTCGAGGAGCGAGTCTAAGGACACCTCTCTCATACTTACCTGTTTCCAAGTCATTTTCCTTAATTTTTGGCGGGTCCTCTTTTTTCTTGGGAGCTGGTTTACTTTTTGCCTCTTTCTGTACGAAGCTGGGAGTCTCTTTCGCAAGGATTGGAGGTGGTGGCTGAAAATAAATCGTGGAGATATTTTACTGGTTGTAAACAAAAATGGCGACGAAGCAAGAATTTAATCCACGCAGTTTCACTTTAAAAACGTTACTTTTCTGGCGTTGTAATTCATATTATTGCATTAAAAGATGTAAATTGAGCCTTGAGAATTCATCTTATTTTAATTATATAAACAGAAAGCTAAGTTTTGTGCCTCAAAATAGGCTACAATTACAAAAAAACACATGTGAATTCCTTTGACTTACCTCTGGATTAATTAGGGGGTTTTGCTAAGGAATGTTGACTGAAAAAGCTGGTACTTGGTTCTATCTTATTCCCAAAAGCATCCTGGCTCTCTCTCACTAAAGAGGATGCGGGCATAGAAGAGCAGCATCTGGAAGATCTACGTGATCCACTTGCGACAAAACAAGAAATGGGCACTCCTTGATTCAAAGATTTTAACAAATAAATTGAACAAAAACTAACAACTATATAAAAATATAGTAAGCACCCACTATAAATAACACAAAAACACCAATTCAAATAAAGTTATAAAAAGCATTTTTGTTTTTTATTTATAAGCAAACAATACGCAATCGAAAGAGTGAAACATTTTTGACAGATGGAGACGGACGCAAAACGGGTGGCGAAGAGAAGTGCGCGAACATTTCATTTCAAAAGACTTATTAAATTATACTAGTTGAAAATAAACAAAATGTATTTAAATTACACACAAAAATCTTATGTTCTTTTAAATTGGACAAGAAATAAAAAAATATTAACAATACTTCATTTTCAACAAGAAAAATTACTTTAATATTCTCAGCTTTTTACCGCGGAATTTTAAAAAGTTTTCTGTAGGATACTGTGCAGAGCAACTACGCTCTGCTGCCAGAAAATGTGCGCAGAGCGAATCCGGACAAACGAAGCGGCGGGAAGAATTCTGTACCGGAACTTCACCGGGAAAAAACCACCGGTAAAAATAAGTACCGGGAAAAAATCTCCACGCGGCACCACGTTTGCCCGACTAAAACCTAATTAACTTAACGCAGTCTGCTACCACCGTAGCTTATGAAGGGAGCTACAGGGCCCTATATAATAACCTAACCTATAAATTAATTACAAGTGAAAACTACTTACCAAGCTAAATCTTCTTTCTCTTCGGATCCAAACTTGAGTGTCTTCGGGAAGGGGGAATTCCTAATCACCCTACCTAACCCATGAGATCTCAATTCCCCAGGACAACTAAATAGATTTCTTCCCGCAGTTTCACTCGGGAACAGCCAGATGTGAACAGCCAGCCACGTTTCACCTCTCACAAGAAAAAGTCACAATAACAGAGTTTTTCACAAACACAAATTCAATAGTTATTTAACAAACAGGAAATTCACAATTATCACTCAAACTAAACAACAAGCAAAAGACGCGAGACCGCTCCGCGTATTAAAATCAAACCGATATCGCCCTGGACAATGCAATGGCGGACTACACACCACGCCATCCACGCTAGCAGTGTGAAAACCCCGAACGCCCTCTGGCGGCAGCAATGCGAAACGCCTGCGTTTAGTTTTACCCAATATATTACAAACATCCCCCCGTCCCGGTCTGAGAAGCAGACCGCTAGCTTACTCTACGGGAAGGCGGGCGAGAGAGGTCACACCTCTCCTTAAAATCGAACCGTCGACCAACACCTCAGCCACACGCGGAGTGCCATCTCCGCCAAGAATCAAACGTAATATGCGAGCTCGTCGCCAAAGCAATGAGGGCAAATTTGCCTCTTTTAACAATACTAAATCACCCTCCCTGGGAGGCTCAGTCCCTGTCTGTCCACTTCACTCTTTGCTGCAGCAAATGCAAATATTCAAGCGACCAGCGACGCCAAAAGTCCTGGCTCATTTGCTGCAACATTTGAAAACGCGACAACCGATATACGCGTTCATCCTTCCACGGGTATTCGGGCAGGGCATTCAACGGCCCTCCCACCAAAAAATGACCAGGGGTGAGAGCTTCCAAGTCATTTGGATCTGGAGATAGCGGACAGAGAGGACGAGAGTTGAGGACCGCCTCAACTTTACAAAACACCGTGGCCAGCTCTTCAAAAGTTAGAGCCGTTTCTCCGATAATGCGGCGGAGGTGGGTCTTTGCGGATTTCACAGCCGCTTCAAAAATCCCTCCCCAATGGGGGCAACTTGGGGGACTAAACTTCCAGGTTATTCCCCTTTGGGCAGCAATTTGACTTAAACTAGTACAATTTTTATCAATAAACACAGAAATATCCTTAAGATAATTTACAGTTCCTTTATAGTTTGTGCCATTATCAGACCTAATAAGGGAAGGTAGACCTCGACGCGAAACAAAGCGATCCAACGCGGCGACGAAGGCCTCCGTAGTCAGAGCCGATACCACCTCCAAATGGACAGCCTTGGTGGCCAAACAAACAAATACACACAAATAGCCCTTCACAATACGGGCATTACGAAAGGGAGAAGCCTTGATCGAAAAGGGACCGGCAAAATCGGTTCCAACGCCGTCAAACGGCCTCGAAGGTCGGATTCGATCAGCGGGCAAATCACCCATCTGTGGTTGCATCGTGGATGCCTTCAACCTATAACATGCAATACATCGAAACAGGACACTACGGATTGCTCTTCGGGCAGACAAAATCCAAAATTCGCGTTGCAAAATAGCCAACAAAGCATTGCACCCAGCATGGGCGTTACGAATGTGTCGATCAGACACCAAAAGCTGCACCAAGGGTCCGCCCTTGGGCAACAACAGAGGATGGCGAGTCTCATATGGAAGATCCGCCTTCCGGAGCCTGCCTCCAACCCGAAGAAGCCCATCCGAGTCGATGTACGGGTTCAAACGAGCGACCGCGCCCTTCAACTTAGCGCGTGCGTCGCGCAAGATACGAAGCTCTGACTCAAACCGTCCGGTCTGCACGACACGGACCCAATGCAACAGTGCGATCCGGCGCTCTTCTGCACCTGCAATCGGCTCCAACCGCTTTGCCTGTGGGTTTCTACAATTATGTATGAAACGCTTAATCCAACTGGTAACACCCAGAAGCTTATCCAAGCTACTATACCGAGCAAGTAGCCAATCCGGCTCCGACGTCGTCTCAGCGACTACAGCATGTACACGGAGCCCGGTCAAACTCAAAGAAGTAACATCTGTCTGACAGACAGGCCAAGAAGTTTCTGATCCCATCAGCCACTCTGGACCCCACCAGAGCGGGTGTGACACCAATTCTGGTGCCGTACAACCTCGGGAGGCACAGTCCGCTGGGTTAAGCTCTCCCGGCACATGTCTCCATGTTATATCAATTCCGATATTCTGGATTTGGGAAACCCGATTTCCCACAAAAACCTCCAAGGTATGTGGGGCCGCGCGCAACCATGCAAGCGCGACCTGGCTATCCGACCAGGCGAAGATGTCCCGTATCTCGACCGTGGCCGCCAGCTCACTGGCAACGTGATGCAACAATTTAGAGAGAAGGTGAGCTCCACTCAACTCAAGCTTGGGAATAGTCAGCCTAGTCCTGATGGGGGCGACCTTGCTCTTCCCTAACAAAAGCGAGACATTGACCCGGCCATCGGCGTCAACTGTCCGCATATAGACTGACGCGGCGTAGCCTCGCTCCGACGCGTCACAAAAGCCATGCAGGCTGGCTCGATATTTCCCGGGTGGCAATATTCGACGAGGCAAGGCAATCCGATTGACTTCCTTAATCGATGAAAACAACTCGAGCCAATCATCCAATGGAGAGCCAAACAGCGGCTCGTCCCACGAGACGCCCAAAGTCCAAAGTCTCTGAAGAAGACACTTTGCAGAGAATATCACTGGACTGATCCAACCGCTTGGATCAAACATACGGGCTATTACGGACAACACCGTTCTCTTAGTCCAGACCTTTGGTATTTCCAAGTCCACTTGGAATGTAAAAATATCGGTTAGCGGCTGGTACTGCATGCCCAGCACCGCTATCCTGTTGGGATCATCCACATCCTCAAACAGGTGAGGGTTCTGTTGGTGATCCTCCGGGATCCCTTCTAGAACTTTAGGCTCATTGGACAACCACTTACGTAGCTCGTAGCCACCTGTCTTCAATATTTCGATCAATTCATCCCGCAGTAGGAGGGCCTCCTCAATACTTTGGGCTCCGGTGCACACGTCATCAACATACAAGTCACGTGACAGCACGGAAGCCCCACGGAAAGCGGATCCGTTCCCGCTCTGCCAATTCAAGCAATGATCTGATGGCGATATAGGGACTAGATTTCAAACCATACGTGTTTGTGTTGAGTTCATACACCGTCACAGGATCCTCAGGGCGCTCACGCCAGAGTATCAACTGGAATCGCCTGTCCTCAGGATGTATGACTGTCTGGCGGAACATCATCCGGATGTCCGCACCAAAAACCACTTGATGTCTTCTAAAGTTCAAGATGATGTCAATTATGTCCCTATGCAATTTGGGACCCGAATGCAAACACAGATTCAACGAAACCCCGTTCGAAGTGGGTGCGGACCCATCAAAGACAGTCCGCAACTTACCCGTTGAGGCCTTCACCACCGCGTGGTGGGGCAAAAAATAATGCTCAGTTGAGCTCCAATCGACTCGAGCCGGAGACATGTGACCCAAATCCTCGTACTCGCGCATAAATTCAATATATTTATCGCGAGAGTACGTGGTCACGCTACATACGTCGCTCCATGGACAGCAGTCGTTTCTCCGCAAGCGCCCTACTTTGCCCTAGGCTAGGACGAGAGGCAACCAAAAGGTAACCTAGTTACAAACCGACCGGAGGGCAACCTCTCCGTGGTCGATCGAAAAAGGGCTTCGCACTCAGCGTGTTCCGGATCCATCCTGGAACTCATAGGTGGCTCCTCCACCTCCCAAAACCTTTGCATGGTCTTGGCCAAGGACGCAGATGCGACAACCGGTGGCTCCTCCGCGGTGCCATTATCAAACACAGGGCCCATCAGGGCAAAACCAAAAATCGTAGACACTGCCATCAGTGAAGACGAACCCAGAGCCTTCTGTGTACCCAACAAAATCCAACCCAATACGTCCGAGCCCAGGAGCAAGTCCACTGGGCCGGGATGAAAGACAAAGGGGTCGGCCAAATCCAGACCCGAAACCAAAGACAACACACCCGGCGGTATGTCTGTCGAGGGGTGCCAACCCGCAATGGTATCCATTACCATAGCCGAAGTCGTGATCCTCATTGTGGAGGACTTCAGCGAAGAAAAGGTGACAAGTGTCTGGCCCGTCAGACACTTCACTTGTATGCCACCAACTCCAAGAAGTGGCACAGGCGAGTCTTCCACGACTAAACCTAACTGGCGTGCCACTCGAGTGGTAACCAAACTGCTTTGAGCCCCTGAGTCCAACAGAGCTCTCAAATTAATGGCTTCCCCCTTACGACCCCATACGCGGACCACCGCGGTAGGGAGCAGAACCGTCCGCGGCTCTGTCCCAGCAAGGGAGCAAGCTAGTTACGGGCTCCCCACTCTCTCCAAACCAGGGGGCGCCACTGACCCGGATAATATGGCGGGCGAGTGCACATCCCCATCTGAGGGGGGGCAGAACCCGCGGCCCGGCCATACATATGGTACGGCGGGTGGTACTCCAGCCGTGGGTACCCGTGCAGCGGCGGAGAAAACCGCTGCGGCTGCATGTGTTGGGTATTGGTAACCCGCGTGGAGGGGGGTGTCCCCACTCTCACGTCCGATCTAGGGCCCCCGCCCATGGGGGCCCTATCCGGGGCCTGGCCAGCTACATACTGGCCATGACCTTGTGGCGCGTGGTCCCGGTCCGCCAAGACCCGCGCAGGTACGCGACCCCCTCCCGAGGGGGGTGCGACGAGCGAAGCCGCGTCCTCCGTCCGGTGGTGGAGGGCTTCGCGCAGGAGCGCCCCCGCCCATAGGGGACCCCTGCCTCAACAACCGGGGGCCATCCCCGTTCCGGTTCATGCAGAGCATCACGTGGTGCCGCCCACGGCATGCACTGCATGGTATGGCTCTGGGACAGTCACGTGCATAGTGACTGCCCAAACGAGTAAAAGCAAAGTTCATGCCGCCTTGCCATGCGGCGCCGATCTTGTACTGGCAGTCTCTGCCAGTCCCTGCATTGCAGCAGGCTGTGGCCCATCCGACCACATTGCAGGCAGTCCGCGTCCCTCGCGACTGCTGCCGTGTGCGCAACCCGCACACCAGCTCCACGCGGTGGCGGTTGCCGTCCCTGTTGGGGCTTCCCTCGCCATGAGGGTTCCAAGGGCCTACGTTCAGGCGCTCTGGATGGCGCTGAGTCCGTCATGGTATTCTCAGCAGCCCGTGCCTCAAACTCCAAAAACTTCACCAAGTCAGTGAATGTTGGTAGGGTGGTGCTATCCCGTTCTGCATTCTCGCGCTCAAATCGCGAGCGGATGTCATTGGGTAATTTGCCCAATACAATGTGCACCAGCAAAAAGGACCATTGGTCCACCGGCAGCCCCAGTGTGCGGAGCGCGTTACAGGCCACTGTAACGGGCGTGAGCAACTGCAGGCGCAACTGTGCCCTGTTGGCCACCTTGGGCAGGGCCATCAACTGTGCGGCGTGCGCATCCGCTAACAAACGTAAGTTTTGGTAGCGGGAGTTCAATAACTCCCAAGCCGTATCGTACTGGTCGTCCTCCACCCGGAGGTGCTGGATGAGCGACCGCGCTTCATCCTCAAGAGTGGAGAGGAGGTAGGCCATCTTCTGGGCCTTCGACAAATCCTGTCGTGCTACGACCAGGGACTCAAACATATTTTTATATGCTACCCACTCCTCCATCCTACCCCCAAAGTGGGACAGCTGAAGGGTGGGAGCCGACCAGTAACCCGCTGGTCCTTCCTGTCTAACAGGTGTGCGAGGGAGCTGGTCCGCCAGCCTGTCTCGCCCTTATTGCGGTCACCGCCTCCGCGATATCATCGTGCAGACTCAGGATCTGGTCCATGTCCGCCATGTGACCTGCGTAGGCCTCCGGGGTAAGATCGGCTTCGGTAAGCGCCGCCATGGCCGCTTCCGCGCTAATCAATCGTGAGTGGAGGTGATCCCGCTCTTAGCAGTATGGCGCCCTCCCTGTCCTTCCGGGACAGGAGTCCGCCGGCCGTCACAAACCATCTCAATTCGTTGGCGAGTGTCGCCCTAGCATTGGAGGCCTTCGCCATCGCGTCAAGTCACAAACAAAAAAAACAAAAGGTAAATAAAAAACAACAAAATCAAGCAACTACACGAAGAACCGCGGTAGGTATGAGAATGGCACAAACCCGGAACGCACGGTACAAACCGCAAACAAATACAAAAAAGGTTACAAATATTCTTATACAAACAAACTAAGAAAAATCTAATAATTTTTACAAACAATTAATTATTTTTTTACAAACGAACAAATAGAGGGTAGATAAACTACGCTCTGCTACCAGAAAATGTGCAGAACAACTACGCTCTGCTACCAGAAAATGTGCAGAGCAACTACGCTCTGCTGCCAGAAAATGTGCGCAGAGCGAGAATCCGGACAAACGAAGCGGCGGGAAGAATTCTGTACCGGAACTTCACCGGGAAAAAACCACCGGTAAAAATAAGTACCGGGAAAAAATCTCCACGCGGCACCACGTTTGCCCGACTAAAACCTAATTAACTTAACGCAGTCTGCTACCACCGTAGCTTATGAAGGGAGCTACAGGGCCCTATATAATAACCTAACCTATAAATTAATTACAAGTGAAAACTACTTACCAAGCTAAATCTTCTTTCTCTTCGGATCCAAACTTGAGTGTCTTCGGGAAGGAAATTCTAATCACCCTACCTAACCCATGAGATCTCAATTCCCCAGGACAACTAAATAGATTTCTTCCCGTAGTTTCACTCGGGAACAGCCAGATGTGAACAGCCAGCCACGTTTCACCTCTCACAAGAAAAAGTCACAATAACAGAGTTTTTCACAAACACAAATTCAATAGTTATTTAACAAACAGGAAATTCACAATTATCACTCAAACTAAACAACAAGCAAAAGACGCGAGACCGCTCCGCGTATTAAAATCAAACCGATATCGCCCTGGACAATGCAATGGCGGACTACACACCACGCCATCCACGCTAGCAGTGTGAAAACCCCGAACGCCCTCTGGCGGCAGCAATGCGAAACGCCTGCGTTTAGTTTTACCCAATATATTACAAACAGATACAAAATTTATTTTTTACCTAAAACCAGAAATAGGTAGGTACCTATCAAAATAAGTAGGTAACATAATATTACCTATTATCAAAATTCAACAAAACTGACTTAAATACCAGAATTAAATTGTTAAAGTAGGTAATAACTAAGCAAAACTTACTAGCAAATAGCGCAATTTTTGGTCTAGTCTTTTTTTTTATTAAGGATGGGTTTGCTCTTGACCACAATCTAGTCCGAGGACAGAGATGAGGTCTACGATGTGGCGAGCTTACCCAGAAGCAGCCTATTCACTCTGGTTTTGAAGAGAGTCATGTTGTATGTGCTCGGGAACACAGACGCAGGCAGGGAGTTCCACTGCTTCGCTGTGAACAAAACGATGACGAAAAGCGCTTGGTGCGTGCGGGGGGAATATTGACCAAGAACGGATGATAGCCCGCAGTGCGTCTGGTTGTCCGATTGAAGAAAGGGGCAGGTGGTATGAGCTCATGCAGCTCGTGAGCACACTCGCCGAAGTACAATCGGTAGAAAACCGACAAAGCGAGCAACTTTTCGACGATGAGCTAGGCTGTGGAGCTTAGATTTCGTCAATTTTTCATCGCCGATTATTCGCCTGGCTCTGCGTTCCACCGAATCCAAAGTGGTCAAAGTGGCCGTCCCAAAGGTGACTGCAGTACTCCATGCAAGAACGGACTTGAGCTTTATAAAGAGTAAGAAGCTGTCCAGGTGTGAAGTAGCGCTTAACTCTATTGAGAATGCCCAGCTTTTTGGCAGCTGTTTGGGCTTTGGTTTCGATGGTGGTGCCGAAGTTGAGACTTTTAGTCAACTCCATGCCAAGGAGTTCAAGCTTGTCGGTTATAGGAACCGATGCACCCCGAAAAGTAGGAGCCAGGGTGAAAGGGCTCCTTTTTGCGGTGAATAGACATGCCTGTGTCTTAGAAGCGTTAAAAGTGACCAGATTACTCTCTCCCCACTGGGATACGTAGTCTAGCGTCAGGTCAGTTCGCTCAACCATGGCCCTTCTTTCCAGTTTTAACTGATCCCCGTCAATCCCTGCACTGGACAAGTACCTCTCCCCAACAGTACTGTCGTCTGCATACCCAACAATACCGGGTGTAAGAAGGTCATTGATGGGCAGCAGGAAAAGCGTTGCGGAGAGGACAGACCCCTGAGGAACACCGGCGTCAATATCCATTAGATCAGACGAGCAGCCATCAATGACCACTTTGATCGATCGTTCACTCAGGAAGTCAGCTATCCAGCTACAGAGGCCAGCGGGGATGCCGTAAGCTGAAAGCTTGCTCAGCAGACTAGCGTGCCAAACCCTGTCAAAAGCCTTCGAGATATCAAGAGAAACACCAAGTGCTTCACCGTGTTTCTCGATGGCCTCGCTCCAACAATGTGTCACGTACACAAGAAGATCCCCAGTAGATCGTCCCTGGCGGAAACCATATTGACGATCACTGAGGAGATCGTTTTCTTCTAGGTACGCGAGCAACTTTTTGTTGAGAACCCTTTCCATAACTTTACATAGTATGGAGGTAATCGCGATGGGTCGATAATTAAGGGGGTCGGCGCGATTTCCCTTTTTGGGCACTGGTTGCACATTGGCAAGCTTCCAAGATTTTGGTACGGCATTGGAAGAGAGAGACAGGCGGTACAGGCGCGTCAGTACTGGAGACAACTCGGGCGCACAACACCTCAGAACTTTTGCAGGTATACCGTCCGGACCACTAGCTTTATTCACGTCTAGATTAAGTAGAACTCTACGGACCTCTTTATTGTGGATTGTCATCTCTGGCATTGAGGAATCACAACGAGGTATGGTAGGTGGTTGCTTAGAGCCAGAGTCGAGACGCGAATTGTTTGCAAATTGAGTAGCAAATAAATTTGCTTTCTCAGTTGCAGAGTGAGCCAGTGAACCATCAGGCTTTTGCATGGGAGGCAGTGAAGGACGGCAGAAGTTAGACTCAACCGATTTCGATAGGGACCAGAACTGCTTGCTGCCCGCGGGGTAGGTCGCTACTTTCGCTCCTATTCGGCTCACATGGTTGAATCTAGCCTTGCGCAAAACCCTTTTGCACGACTTTGTCATTGTGTTTGTGAAAGATCCGAAATAGGTAATAGCAAACTATTATATTAATACCTAATGTATTATTTGTTTAAATAATATTTTTTATGTGGGTATGCTGTTATATGTTTGTAAGTAATGTCATAATTATATTATAAAGAAGAAGTATTTGGAAGTTTGTAGTTGGCAATCATTGGAACTACCTACTGAACTGAACAGATTTCAAAAATTCTTTCACCAATAGAAAATTACATTAAGCCTGAGTCACATAAACTACAATTTATTATGTACCTCCCGTACGAAGCCGGGGCGGGGCGCTAATCTTAACTAATATTATAAATGCGAAAGTGAGTTTGTTTGTTTATTTATTTGTTTACTAGCTGGCGCCCGCGGCTTCGCCCGCGAGAGTTTCGCTTAGATGAAAAATCTTTTCGTGTTCCAAACTGTTTCAGATGTTTCGGATTTTCGATTTTTATACGTCTACAGAAAATGTTCATCAGATTAATCAAGTTTTGCTAAGGCGCCATTTCCATACCTATATGTTATAGTGTAGCTGGTCTCTTGGAGCTTTTCATCAGATGTTCCATATCTTCAATTTTTATACGTCAGCAGAAAATGCTCATCAGGTTGAACGACTTTTACTAAGGCGCCATTTCCATATTGTTATAGTGTAGCTGGTCTCTTGCAGTTCTTCATCAGATGTTCCAGATCTTCAATTTTTATACGTAAGCAGAAAATGCTTATCAGGTTGAACGACTTTTGTTAAGGCACCATTTCCATATTTCTTATAGTTTAACTGTTCTGTTTTGGTTCTTCATCAGGTGTTCCAGTTTTCAAAATCAATTATAGCCTAAATGTTGCCCAGGCTTAATAGCTACACAACAAAAAAAGTTTCATTCAAATCGGTTCAGTACTTTCGGAGATTAACGTGATCATACATACAGACAGACAAGAACTTCCAAAAAAAAATTTTTGCTTTCTATTATTCTTTTTAAGTGTCCCTCTATCCATTTCAGTCAAAAATACTAAATGTACAGACAAAATATTTTTACTGTTTTATTATATGTGTACGGGAGGGCCTAATTACCGCTCCCGTTTTGGGTGTGCGGTGTGACTAGATACTGTCGCACTAGGACTACAGTAGGTGACTAACACTGGGTGGAAATAAAAGCACTATTGAATTCACTATGAAAACCCCAGGGTGAGGGCAGGGTCACTAGCCAGGCACTAGGTACTTTTCACTATTTCTGGATCCCGGAGAGCACTGAATTGAAACTGTGCGGTGTATGAAACCGCGCGTTCTTTTATACATTTTCAATTAATGAGCTGGCCAGCGGTCCCTGCCTACCCCTCTAGCTTTCAAATTTATTTTCTCTTAACCCTTAGATCTAGGTACATGTGGCAGCTTAAACCAAAGTGTATTTTACTCTAGGCTACATTCTAGGACTAGTTGTGTCACGCGGCGATGCTCAGGGGAGGCTCAAAGCGAGCGCGGAGTAAATGACTATAAATATGAACTTTCCCCCCACCCCTTCTTAATAAAACCACGCCTGCCATTCGGCGCGGCGTCAGAGCGCCCGTGTTCATCGCTACGCTAACATCGTGTACAGTTGCTGTCTACAACGAGTGAAAACAGACCTTTTCAGGTCTCTACCTATCTGTTTCTAGTGTTTCTATGATTAGTTTGCCTAAATATATGAACTAAAATAAAACAACAGAAGGAAATACTCTTTAATACTTAACAACTAGTACATATTTAACCTATATTAGCCTAGTTCGCTAGTCTAAGGATGAAAAAGGGTATCTTTATTTACATTCAATCAACTTATTACATAATGTGCAGAGCAACTACGCTCTGCTGCCAGAAAATGTGCGCAGAGCGAATCCGGACAAACGAAGCGGCGGGAAGAATTCTGTACCGGAACTTCACCGGGAAAAAACCACCGGTAAAAATAAGTACCGGGAAAAAATCTCCACGCGGCACCACGTTTGCCCGACTAAAACCTAATTAACTTAACGCAGTCTGCTACCACCGTAGCTTATGAAGGGAGCTACAGGGCCCTATATAATAACCTAACCTATAAATTAATTACAATTGAAAACTACTTACCAAGCTAAATCTTCTTTCTCTTCGGATCCAAACTTGAGTGTCTTCGGGAAGGGGGAATTCCTAATCACCCTACCTAACCCTTGAGATCTCAATTCCCCAGGACAACTAAATAGATTTCTTCCCGTAGTTTCACTCGGGAACAGCCAGATGTGAACAGCCAGCCACGTTTCACCTCTCACAAGAAAAAGTCACAATAACAGAGTTTTTCACAAACACAAATTCAATAGTTATTTAACAAACAGGAAATTCACAATTATCACTCAAACTAAACAACAAGCAAAAGACGCGAGACCGCTCCGCGTATTAAAATCAAACCGATATCGCCCTGGACAATGCAATGGCGGACTACACGCGATGCCATCCACGCTAGCAGTGTGAAAACCCCGAACGCCCTCTGGCGGCAGATAACAGGAAACGCCTGCGTTTAGTTTTACCCAATATATTACAAACATCCCCCCGTCCCGGTCTGAGAAGCAGACCGCTAGCTTACTCTACGGGAAGGCGGGCGAGAGAGGTCACACCTCTCCTTAAAATCGAACCGTCGACCAACACCTCAGCCACACGCGGAGTGCCATCTCCGCCAAGAATCAAACGTAATATGCGAGCTCGTCGCCAAAGCAATGAGGGCAAATTTGCCTCTTTTAACAATACTAAATCACCCTCCCTGGGAGGCTCAGTCCTGTCTGTCCACTTCACTCTTTGCTGCAGCAAATGCAAATATTCAAGCGACCAGCGACGCCAAAAGTCCTGGCTCATTTGCTGCAACATTTGAAAACGCGACAACCGATATACGCGTTCATCCTTCCACGGGTATTCGGGCAGGGCATTCAACGGCCCTCCCACCAAAAAATGACCAGGGGTGAGAGCTTCCAAGTCATTTGGATCTGGAGATAGCGGACAGAGAGGACGAGAGTTGAGGACCGCCTCAACTTTACAAAACACTGTGGCCAGCTCTTCAAAAGTTAGAGCCGTTTCTCCGATAATGCGGCGGAGGTGGGTCTTTGCGGATTTCACAGCCGCTTCAAAAATCCCTCCCCAATGGGGGCAACTTGGGGGACTAAACTTCCAGGTTATTCCCCTTTGGGCAGCAATTTGACTTAAACTAGTACAATTTTTATCAATAAACACAGAAACATCCTTAAGATAATTTACAGTTCCCTTTATAGTTTGTGCCATTGTCAGACCTAATAAGGGAAGGTAGACCTCGACGCGAAACAAAGCGATCCAACGCGGCGACGAAGGCCTCCGTAGTCAGAGCCGATACCACCTCCAAATGGACAGCCTTGGTGGCCAAACAAACAAATACACACAAATAGCCCTTCACAATACGGGCATTACGAAAGGAGAAGCCTTGATCGAAAAGGGACCGGCAAAATCGGTTCCAACGCCGTCAAACGGTCTCGAAGGTCGGATTCGATCAGCGGGCAAATCACCCATCTGTGGTTGCATCGTGGATGCCTTCAACCTATAACATGCAATACATCGAAACAGGACACTACGGATTGCTCTTCGGGCAGACAAAATCCAAAACTCGCGTTGCAAAATAGCCAACAAAGCATTGCACCCAGCATGGGCGTTACGAATGTGTCGATCAGACACCAAAAGCTGCACCAAGGGTCCGCCCTTGGGCAACAACAGAGGATGGCGAGTCTCATATGGAAGATCCGCCTTCCGGAGCCTGCCTCCAACCCGAAGAAGCCCATCCGAGTCGATGTACGGGTTCAAACGAGCGACCGCGCCCTTCAACTTAGCGCGTCCGTCGCGCAAAATACAAGCTCTGACTCAAACCGTCCGGTCTGCACGACACGGACCCAATGCAACAATGCGCTCCGGCGCTCTTCTGCACCTGCAATCGGCTCCAACCGCTTTGCCTGTGGGTTTCTACAATTATGTATGAAACGCTTAATCCAACTGGTAACACCCAGAAGCTTATCCAAGCTGCTATACCGAGCAAGTAGCCAATCCGGCTCCGACGTCGTCTCAGCGACTACAGCATGTACACGGAGCCCAGTCAAACTCAAAGAAGTAACATCTGTCTGACAGACAGGCCAAGAAGTTTCTGATCCCATCAGCCACTCTGGACCCCACCAGAGCGGGTGTGACACCAATTCTGGTGCCGTACAACCTCGGGAAGCACAGTCCGCTGGGTTAAGCTCTCCCGGCACATGTCTCCATGTTATATCAATTCCGATATTCTGGATTTGGGAAACCCGATTTCCCACAAAAACCTCCAAGGTATGTGGGGCCGCGCGCAACCATGCAAGCGCGACCTGGCTATCCGACCAGGCGAAGATGTCCCGTATCTCGACCGTGGCCGCCAGCTCACTGGCAACGTGATGCAACAATTTAGAGAGAAGGTGAGCTCCACTCAACTCAAGCTTGGGAATAGTCAGCCTAGTCCTGATGGGGGCGACCTTGCTCTTCCCTAACAAAAGCGAGACATTGACCCGGCCATCGGCGTCAACTGTCCGCATATAGACTGACGCGGCGTAGCCTCGCTCCGACGCGTCACAAAAGCCATGCAGGCTGGCTCGATATTTCCCGGGGGCAATATTCGACGAGGCAAGGCAATCCGATTGACTTCCTTAATCGATGAAAACAACTCGAGCCAATCATCCAATGGAGAGCCCAAACAGCGGCTCGTCCCACGAGACGCCCAAAGTCCAAAGTCTCTGAAGAAGACACTTTGCAGAGAATATCACTGGACTGATCCAACCGCTTGGATCAAACATACGAGCTATTACGGACAACACCGTTCTCTTAGTCCAGACTTTTGGTATTTCCAAGTCCACTTGGAATGTGAAAATATCGGTTAGCGGCTGGTACTGCATGCCCAGCACCGCTATCCTGTTGGGATCATCCACATCCTCAAACAGGTGAGGGTTCTGTTGGTGATCCTCCGGGATCCCTTCTAGAACTTTAGGCTCATTAGACAACCACTTACGTAGCTCGTAGCCACCTGTCTTCAATATTTCAATCAATTCATCCCGCAGTAGGAGGGCCTCCTCAATACTTTGGGCTCCGGTGCACACGTCATCAACATACAAGTCACGTGACAGCACGGAAGCCCCACGGGGAAAGCGGATCCGTTCCCGCTCTGCCAATTCAAGCAATGATCTGATGGCGATATAGGGACTAGATTTCAAACCATACGTGTTTGTGTTGAGTTCATACACCGTCACAGGATCCTCAGGGCGCTCACGCCAGAGTATCAACTGGAATCGCCTGTCCTCAGGATGTATGACTGTCTGGCGGAACATCATCCGGATGTCCGCGCCAAAAACCACTTGATGTCTTCTAAAGTTCAAGATGATGTCAATTATGTCCCTATGCAATTTGGGACCCGAATGCAAACACAGATTCAACGAAACTCCCGTTCGAAGTGGGTGCGGACCCATCGAAGACGGTCCTCAATTTGCCTGTTGAGGCCTTCACCACCGCGTGGTGGGGCAAAAAATAATGCTCAGTTGAGCTCCAATCAACTCGAGCCGGAGACATGTGACCCAAATCCTCGTACTCGCGCATAAATTCAATATATTTATCGCGAAGTACGTGGTCACGCTGCATGCGTCGCTCCATGGACAGCAGTCGTTTCTCCGCAAGCGCCCTACTTTGCCCTAGGCTAGGACGAGAGGCAACAAAAGGTAACCTAGTTACAAACCGACCGGAGGGCAACCTCTCCGTGGTTGATCGAAAAAGGGCTTCGCACTCAGCGTGTTCCGGATCCATCCTGGAACTCATAGGTGGCTCCTCCACCTCCCAAAACCTTTGCATGGTCTTGGCCAAGGACGCAGATGCGACAACCGGTGGCTCCTCCGCGGTGCCATTATCAAACACAGGGCCCATCAGGGCAAAACCAAAAATCGTAGACACTGCCATCAGTGAAGACGAACCCAGAGCCTTCTGTGTACCCAACAAAATCCAACCCAATACGTCCGAGCCCAGGAGCAAGTCCACTGGGCCGGGATGAAAGACAAAGGGGTCGGCCAAATCCAGACCCGAAACCAAAGACAACACACCCGGCGGTATGTCTGTCGAGGGGTGCCAACCCGCAATGGTATCCATTACCATAGCCGAAGTCGTGATCCTCATTGTGGAGGACTTCAGCGAAGAAAAGGTGACAAGTGTCTGGCCCGTCAGACACTTCACTTGTATGCCACCAACTCCAAGAAGTGGCACAGGCGAGTCTTCCACGACTAAACCTAACTGGCGTGCCACTCGAGTGGTAACCAAACTGCTTTGAGCCCCTGAGTCCAACAGAGCTCTCAAATTAATGGCTTCCCCCACGACCCCATACGCGGACCACCGCGGTAGGGAGCAGAACCGTCCGCGGCTCTGTCCCAGCAAGGGAGCAAGCTAGTTACGGGCTCCCCACTCTCTCAAACCAGGGGCGCGCCACTGACCCGGATAATATGGCGGGCGAGTGCACATCCCCATCTGAGGGGGCATAACCCGCGGCCCGGCCATACATATGGTACGGCGGGTGGTACTCCAGCCGTGGGTACTCGTGCAGCGGCGGAGAAAACCGCTGCGGCTGCATGTGTTGGGCATTGGTAACCCGCGTGGAGGGGGGTGTCCCCACTCTCACGTCCGATCTAGGGCCCCCGCCCATGGGGGCCCTATCCGGGGCCTGGCCAGCTACATACTGGCCATGACCTTGGGGCGCGTGGTCCCGGTCCGCCAAGACCCGCGCAGGTACGCGACCCCCTCCCGAGGGGGGGTGCGACGAGCGAAGCCGCGTCCTCCGTCCGGTGGTGGAGGGCTTCGCGCAGGAGCGCCCCCGCCCATTGGGGACCCCTGCCTCAACATCCGGGTGCCATCCCCGTTGCGGTTCATGCAAAGCATCGCGTGGTGCCGCCCACGGCATGCACTGCATGGTATGGCACTGGGACAGTCACGTGCATAGTGACCGCCCAAACAATAAAAGCAAAGTTCATGCCGCTTTGCCATGCGGCGCCTATCTTGTACTGGCAGTCTCTGCCAGTCCCTGCATTGTAGCAGGCTGTGGCCCATCCGGCCACATTGCAGGCAGTCCGCGTCCCTCGCGACTGCTGCCGTGTGCGCAACCCGCACACCAGCTCCACGCGGTGGCGGTTGCCGTCCCTGTTGGGGCCTACGTTCAGGCGCTCTGGATGGCGCTGAGTCCGTCATGGTATTCTCAGCAGCCCGTGCCTCAAACTCCAAAAACTTCACCAAGTCAGTGAATGTTGGTAGGGTGGTGCTATCCCGCTCCGCATTTTCGCGCTCAAATCGCGAGCGGATGTCATTGGGTAATTTGCCCAATACAATGTGCACCAGCAAAAAGGACCATTGGTCCACCGGCAGCCCCAGTGTGCGGAGCGCGTTACAGGCCACTGTAACGGGCGTGAGCAACTGCAGGCGCAACTGTGCCCTGTTGGCCACCTTGGGCAGGGCCATCAACTGTGCGGCGTGCGCATCCGCTAACAAACGTAAGTTTTGGTAGCGGGAGTTCAATAACTCCCAAGCCGTATCGTACTGGTCGTCCTCCACCCGGAGGTGCTGGATGAGCGACCGCGCTTCATCCTCAAGAGTGGAGAGGAGGTAGGCCATCTTCTGGGCCTTCGACAAATCCTGTCGTGCTACGACCAGGGACTCAAACATATTTTTATATGCTACCCACTCCTCCATCCTACCCCCAAAGTGGGACAGCTGAAGGGTGGGGAGCCGACCAGTAACCGCTGGTCCTTCCTGTCTAACAGGTGTGCGAGGGCTGGTCCGCCAGCCTGTCTCGCCCTTATTGCGGTCACCGCCTCCGCGATATCATCGTGCAGACTCAGGATCTGGTCCATGTCCGCCATGTGACCTGCGTAGGCCTCCGGGGTAAGATCGGCTTCGGTAAGCGCCGCCATGGCCGCTTCCGCGCTAATCAATCGTGAGTGGAGGTGATCCGCTCTTAGCAGTATGGCGCCCTCCCTGTCCTTCCGGGACAGGAGTCCTCCGGCCGTCACAAACCATCTCAATTCGTTGGCGAGTGTCGCCCTAGCATTGGAGGCCTTCGCCATCGCGTCAAGTCACAAACAAAAAATAACAAAAGGTAAATAAAAAACAACAAAATCAAGCAACTACACGAAGAACCGCGGTAGGTATGAGAATGGCACAAACCCGGAACGCACGGTACAAACCGCAAACAAATACAAAAAAGGTTACAAATATTCTTATACAAACAAACTAAGAAAAATCTAATAATTTTTACAAACAATTAATTATTTTTTACAAACGAACAAATAGAGGGTAGATAAACTACGCTCTGCTACCAGAAAAATGTGCAGAGCAACTACGCTCTGCTGCCAGAAAATGTGCGCAGAGCGAATCCGGACAAACGAAGCGGCGGGAAGAATTCTGTACCGGAACTTCACCGGGAAAAAACCACCGGTAAAAATAAGTACCGGGAAAAAATCTCCACGCGGCACCACGTTTGCCCGACTAAAACCTAATTAACTTAACGCAGTCTGCTACCACCGTAGCTTATGAAGGGAGCTACAGGGCCCTATATAATAACCTAACCTATAAATTAATTACAATTGAAAACTACTTACCAAGCTAAATCTTCTTTCTCTTCGGATCCAAACTTGAGTGTCTTCGGGAAGGGGGAATTCCTAATCACCCTACCTAACCCATGAGATCTCAATTCCCCAGGACAACTAAATAGATTTCTTCCCGTAGTTTCACTCGGGAACAGCCAGATGTGAACAGCCAGCCACGTTTCACCTCTCACAAGAAAAAGTCACAATAACAGAGTTTTTCACAAACACAAATTCAATAGTTATTTAACAAACAGGAAATTCACAATTATCACTCAAACTAAACAACAAGCAAAAGACGCGAGACCGCTCCGCGTATTAAAATCAAACCGATATCGCCCTGGACAATGCAATGGCGGACCACACGATGCATTCCACGCTAGCAGTGTGAAAACCCCGAACGCCCTCTGGCGGCAGCAATGCGAAACGCCTGCGTTTAGTTTTACCCAATATATTACAAACACATAAAAATATCCTATATACTGAACGGCTATATTTACATTTAAAGATTTTACTTATTGAACCGTAGAAAATCAGCAAAGATATACAAAAACAAATCCGTTCAGTATGCCGTCTAAGTGCCGTCGTGAACATTTCTCCCGCCGTCGCCGCCCGGCGATACCTCTGGGATCACGACGATCTTCTTGGTTGGACGTTGTAACACCCGGCCGCCTCCAACCTGGACGTCGACGACTCGCACTTCTCCGTCGGCACCTGGGTAGACTCGCACGATCCTCCCCTTCGGCCATGTGTTTCTCGGTAAGTTGGCGTCGCAGATAACCACGAAGTCCCCGACCTCAGGTGGTTTGGACGGGTTGAATGGCTCCCGCCGGTGCTGCAGTATGGGCAGGTACTCGCGCACCCATCTTCTCCAGAATATGTCAGCTAGGGCTTGGGCTCTTCTCCATTGTTGTCTGGCGTTGACGTCTTCCACCCCAAAGTACCCCGGAGGAGGAACATGACTATTGGGACCCACAAGGATATGGTTAGGAGTAAGAGCTTCCAGGTTCATCAGGAGAGACTGAGACATGGGTTAAGGGTCTCGAATTCACGGTGTTTTCTACTTCTGCAAGTAGAGTGGCGAGTGTCTCATCTGACGGGTACTTCTCGTGTAGCGTAGTCTTGAGAGCTTCTTTCACCGCGCGCACCATCCTTTCCCACGCTCCCCCCATGAATGGAGAAGCAGGGGAATGTATCGCCAATGTATCTGGTGCGTGACGACCTCATGCTGTAGACCTTCTAAGGCGGCTTCTGCTAACTCCTTTTCTGCACCTTTGAAGCATGTGGCGTTGTCGCTCCACATCTCTTTCGGACATCCTCTTCTTGCTATGAACCTCCGGAGTGCCGCTATCGCAAGAATCCGTGCTGAGCGAGTGAGCAATCTCGATATGAATGGCTCGCGACGTCATGCAGGTGAACAACGCTCCATATCGCTTCTCTTTGTGACGTCCAACGGTGACTTCCATGGGCCCAAAATAGTCCAGGCCAGTAAAGGTGAACGGACGTGCGTGATGAGCTAGTCGTGCAGGTGGCAAATCTCCCGTCACTGGATGTAATGGCTTCGTTCTTCTTATCCTGCAGAAGATGCAAGATTTGATGACACTGCGAACTTCTGGCCTGATTCGGATTATCCAGACTCGTTGCCGTAGCTCGTTCACTACCAGCTCAACTCCGCCGTGATGGAGTTTCTCGTGCACATATTGAACGTATAACTTGGTGTAGCGATGCTTCCCGTCTAATACTGGAGGGTTGATTTGGTCTTCACTTATGTTTCTCGCTGCAGCAACTCTCCCTCGGAGTCTCAAGATGCCTTCTTCGTCGATATATGTGTTGAGACTAGCTAATCCTATCTTCTCCGGCAGGTTTCTCACCGTTTCTCACCTGATTTTTTCTTTACGGAAGGAATCCTCTTGGCTGGCTTCTATCCACATCTTTTCGGCTCTCATTAGTAGATATGCCGACAATTCTTCGTATTTCCTTTGATGGGTCGAGCTGCTTTTAGGTCTAGGCAAGGAGACTTCTTTCTTCTTGTTTCTCGCCCAGGTAGGATCCTTCTCTGCTGTCTTCTTGGTCCTTTTCCTTGTTGCCATTGCCCTCTTCGTTGACAACTTCTGGATGAATAGCAGGACGTAGGCTGTTGCTCTTATCAGTCTTGTCCACTTTGAAAATCTATCTATCTGTGGTAGATAGGGATATTGTTGTTCCCTCTCCAAGTGACATCTCAGTGGTTTCCTCTCTATGTCATCTTCAGGAACTTCAATTGATACTTCTACTGGCCATTGGTCTTCTGGTAACGTGAGAAACGCTGGTCCCTTGAACCATCGATGATTATGATCAAACTCGTTGGGTGTGGACCTCGTCGCATCATCAGCCACGTTTTCCTTTGTCGGCAGCCACCTCCATTCATTTTTCTTAGTGGTATCTTCAATCTCTGCCAATCTGTGAGCGACGAACGTTTTGTAGGCTCTTGGTTCCGATCGTATCCACGCTAAGGCCGTGCGTGAATCACTCCAATATATTTTCTTTTCCACCTCGAACTCATGCTCCTCCAGGACAGTATGCGCCAATCTTGCCCCCAGAAGTGCTGCCTGTAGCTCCAGCCGTGGTATGGAGATAGGTTTCAGCGGTGTCACCTTGCTTTTCGCGGCTGCCAATGCTACCGTTATACTGCCATCGTTGTTCTCGGAGCGCCAGTATACAGCGGCTGCATAAGCTTCCTCACTTGCGTCAACAAAGGTGTGTAGTTGACGGCGCGTCGATGCTCTGTAATCGTAGCACCGCGGTATCCTCAGGTTTTCTATGCTGAATAGACTTCGCATCCATGTACGCAGAGAATTCCGGGCAGACGAAAGGGCGGGAGGGTTCGGTACCGAAAAATTTACCGGGTAAAAAAAATACCGGTAAAAAACCTCGACCCGACACTACGTCTGTCCGACTAACCTAACCTAACCTATACGCAGTCTGCTACCACTGTAGTTTACAACGGGAACTACAGAACCCTGTATATTAAACCTAACTTAATAGCTACAACCACCCACAAACCCAAGGGTCACTTACCAAACTTAATCTTCTGCTCTTCGGATCCAATCTTGAGTGTCTTCGGAAGAGGAGGGGGTTGTTCCCTAAATCACCCAACCTACCCCATGAGATCTCAATCCCCAGAAAAAATACCTGATCCGTCTAGCAGTTCCACTCGGCAACAGATTTCGGCGTCCCCAGGCAGCCACGTTTCGCATCTCACAAGAAACAGTCAAAGTAAAAGGTTTCACAAACACAAATGTTCAATAGTTATTTAACAAACAGGAAATTCACAAATATAACTCAAACTAGTTAACAAGCAAGAGACGCGAGACCTCTCCGCGTATTAAAATCAAACCGATATGTCAGGACAAATGGCGGCCGTCCGCCATGCCATTCACGCGAGCAATTTCATGCGGCGCGGCCTCCCCGCGCGATGTCCAAACAATACTGTATTCAAAATGGTCGCTCGCGACTGCCGACGCCGGCCGAGCGGGCGACGACGCTACTAATATGAAACTACCGCACGCGCTAGAATATTACGGCGGCGAACGGACAAAACAACATAGATTTTATTACAAACATCCACTTCTGCCATCTTGGCCAGAGTTCTTCTGGAATTGGTTCGTCCCAACCGATGGTATATCGCCAAGTGTCCTGGAAAATCCTCTTTGCTGGCATGGTTATCGGAGATATATAACCCAAGGGATCGAAGAGCGCCATGATGATGCTGAGTGCTTCCCTTTTGGACGGTTTTCTCTCGTTCTGGATGACTTCTTCTGGTGTCTTCATCCTGTTGATTTTGAAGCTGAAGCAATCTTCTTGGACGTTCCACTGAAGCCCTAGAGCTTTCTCTGTTTCTTTTCCTCCGATTATCACGTTGAAATTGGAGTGTTTCTCGGGCTCAACTTCTACTAGTATCTCTTGTTTGTTCGAAGTCCAACCGTTGAGCACGAATCCTGCTTGTTTATGTACATAGTCAACCGCTTTCGTCGTCTCTATGGCTTCTTCTATAGTGACAAAACTTTGTAAGTAATCATCCATATAATGATTCTTCTTTATTGCTTCTGCTGCGTGCGGGTATTGTTCCTGGTAGTCCTCTGCATTTCTGTTTTTAACATATAGAGCGGTGCATGGTGACGATGTTGCTCCGAAAATGACCGATGTCATGCGATATTCATCTGGTTCGCCCTCCCGCCGGTCATCTCTCCATAGAAACCGAAGTGTGTCGCGATCTTCTTCTCTTATCTTTATCTGCATAAACATTTCTTTGATGTCCGCCGATACTGCATAAGGATATTGACGGAACCTCATAATTACCCCTGGTAGGGACTGGAGTAGATCTGGCCCGGATAGAAGCATGTCGTTGAGGCTCATCCCGGCGAACTTGGCTGCTGCGTCGTGAACCAATCTTGGTGGTTTGTGAGGCTTGGCTGGATTGATCACTGGAAAGTGAGGAAGGTACCATGTTCTACCTTGTTTTGGAGATGCGGGTGCCGGTTCAGCATACCTGACTTGAGTAGGTTCTGCATACGATCTTTGTATTTCTCCTTGAGGTCCTCATCACGGTCCAGCTTTTTCTCCAATAAATGAAGCCGTTTCTCAGCCTGTGGATAGTTGTTGGGAATGACGAAATCTTTATCCTTCCACAGCATGCCAGTCTCATATCTCCCCTCGGGTAGGCGACGACTCTTTTCTTCTAGAATGTCGAGGGCTTTTCTCTCAGGATCTTCTCTTGGCTTCTTAGCTTCTATACCAAGTGACTCCAGCTTGAAATGTTCTTTGATAAGCTCTTCCATATCTTCATCCCTTTTCATCTGCTTCAGGTTTCCACAGAAGGCGATAGTGTCAGTAGTAGAGCTCTGACACCCATGCAGTACCCATCCTAATTGAGTGTAGGACGTCACTATCAGATGCCAATTATCTTGACCAATAAGTATCTTTGGCGTCGCTCTCTCATACACGATTTCTTCTGCTATGTCTGTGAGGTGAGCGCAGTCTTCAATGTCTTCTCTTCTTATTGTGTCAGACGCGAAATTCAGACGATCCACCGTACGAACCGCTTCGACTTCATGTACTTCTTTAACATATTTCCCTTTGATCTTGAAGCTAAGCATCTTGCTGTTTTCGTGTCTCACTTCTGTGCTTATTCCCTGCAACCACATTGTCTTCTTTGGCCCATCTGCTCCTATGACTTCAGCAATGGATGCATCTATCAGTGTGACGGTGCTTCCTTCGTCCAGCAAGGCGAATGTCTCGACGCTTGTGAGTGGGCCAGTCAACACTACGGGAACAATCTTCAAATATGCCCGTCGATAACTCGGTTGATCAGTAGCCATGGTGACTTCCCTCGCTGACGTCACAGCTTCTGGCGTTGCTGCCTTCTTCTGATAGTGTAGTAGTTTGTGATGCCTCATTTGACAACCATCTTGTCCACATACTGGAGCTTTGCAGACGAATCTCTTGTGTTTGCTTCTTATACACCGAAAACAGACGTTATTCTTCTTACATATCAACCACCTTTCTTCGGTTGTAGCTTGCTTGAACTTCTCACAATCTGTTAGGTAATGTTGTTTCTCACAGGCGGGGCACTTTTCTGAAACTTCTTTCTTCAGTGTGAAGGCTTGTTCTTTTCTCTTTCTTTTATCTTGAAAGTTTCTATCTTCCTTCACTATTTCAGGCAATGCGTATGCTCCGCACTTGTCCGCTTCTTCATTGAGAAAGTTAGACAGCTTCTTTATATCTGGAATATCTTCTGTCTTGACCGCCACATAATCATACCACTTGTTTCTCAGTATCGGCGTTAGTTTCTCAATCACTATCCGGACTAATTCTGGATTATACAAATAGTGAGACTTCTTTAAGGCTTCTATTGTTCCCACTATGTTATCTATTGCGCCTGCAAAGACGCACAACTCTCTTGGACTGTCACTTATCTTATGCAGATGCTTCAGTTTCTCTATTTCCGCATGTATGAGTGACTCCGGTCGACCGAATCTTCTTTCTAATGCTTCTATAATCTTCTTTGGGTCAGATTGACTGAATAAGAGGCACCCGACGGCTTCTTTAGCTGTGCCTTTCAAACTTCTTCTTATTCTTGACACGTTTTCACTCGCTGAGAAAAACTTATGTGAGTCTTCATAGGCCGCCTTAAACCCAAGCCACTCGCTGCTATTGCCGTTGAAGAATGGTAACTCTTGCAAATACTTTGGAGGGTCTCTGCTTCCTTTTGCTGCCTGAACCAGAGCTGTAGCGAGCGTCGCGACGTCCACATTAGTTTGAGATTGACGAGTAGGCCCATCAGTGCATTTCTCTATCACTGGTTCCCGAACAATCTCCCGCACATATTCATCTTGTCGCTGCGGCGCTGCCTCTACCTCCTTAACCTTGTCTTCCATTGGCGGTGCAATATCTTGACTCCTTAATGGCGTCCTTTCAATCCAATTCTGAATTCTCACTGACTCGAGTTCATCATCTTCTTCTTCCTCAGATGTGTCATCTAACCTCATTTTTTGAAGCTTCAGTCTTTGCAATTCCTCCTCAGCTTTGGCCTGCTTTAATCTGCTTTCGGCTAGCTTCTCTTTGGCCTCCAGCTCCGCGAGGAGCTTCTTGCGGGAGGCCGCCGATCGGCGTGACCGAACGTCGTTAGGCCTCAGCGTATTTGATCGCCTTGATCCTTCCAGCAACGCCTGAGACGATTCTGTTGCCCTGGACGAGACGACCTCTTCTTCTGACTCGCCTATTTCCATGCGAGTAGGGTTAGCAGTAATACCGCTGCCCGATGCTGCCAAAAAAGCTTCCAATACAGGCGGACGTGGCACATTCTGTACCCCCTGTATTCTTTGAACGTCTATTAATACTTGTTCGGCAGGTTCTTGATGAGTCCGGTGCTCTCCGGGTCCCGCCGGGTTAGAAGAACCTGATTCGTCACCCTTCTGGCTTCTAGTGACCACCATTTTTGCCCTCACAGTATATAACAGCACTAACAGTTACTATTCTTTATTATTTTTATCACTGGTTACTATTAACAGTCACTTAAAGCAGCAATCAGTCTATAGAGTCACTATTGTTTACTAATATCAGTCTTTAAATTCGCGTACAGTCTATATGCCAGTCCATTTATTTACTTTTGACACTTATTTGTTTATACACTGGATTATATACTCACTGTTAATACTTGAAGTCAATAAACATCATGTCTCTATGCGTATTCGTGTAATTCAAAAACACAGGGCACAGTATACAGTCTTAACTCGAGACTTCCCCCACCTTTCGGACCACTGTACATCAACGCGTTACTTTACACTCGAATCGCGCCACTAGGGGAAACTCACAGACTGTAGTGTTTATTTACTTTACAGGCATCGGTCTATAAACTGGACTACTATTTACTTTTAGCACTGGTTAGCCTTTATGTAAGGTGTAGACGACTGTTACTTTCTCTTTGCCAATCTGGCTGACACTGTACTGATTACTTTCTTTTTGCCAATCTGGCTGACACTGGACTGGTTACTTTCTTTATGCCGATCTGGCTGACACTGGACTGATTACTTTCTTTTTGCCAATCTGGCTGACACTGGACTGGTTACTTTCTTTATGCCGATCTGGCTGACACTGGACTGATTACTTTCTTTATGCCGATCTGGCTGACACTGTACTGATTACTTTCTTTATGCCGATCTGGCTGACACTGGACTGATTACTTTCTTTATGCCGATCTGGCTGACACTGAACTGATTACTTTCTTTATGCCGATCTGGCTGACACTTGAACTCACTTTAAAATACTGTTATATACTATACTGACACTGTTATGCACTGTTATTTATTTTAAAATTAAAAAACACTACTGTACTGTCCATTTATTCACACTGATTCACTACTTTTTTATCCGGCTTCGATAGGACCACTTTGTACGGGAGGGCCTAATTACCGCTCCCGTTTTGGGTGTGCGGTGTGACTAGATACTGTCGCACTAGGACTACAGTAGGTGACTAACACTGGGTGGAAATAAAAGCACTATTGAATTCACTATGAAAACCCCAGGGTGAGGGCAGGGTCACTAGCCAGGCACTAGGTACTTTTCACTATTTCTGGATCCCGGAGAGCACTGAATTGAAACTGTGCGGTGTATGAAACCGCGCGTTCTTTTATACATTTTCAATTAATGAGCTGGCCAGCGGTCCCTGCCTACCCCTCTAGCTTTCAAATTTATTTTCTCTTAACCCTTAGATCTAGGTACATGTGGCAGCTTAAACCAAAGTGTATTTTACTCTAGGCTACATTTTAGGACTAGTTGTGTCACGCGGCGATGTTCAGGGGAGGCTCAAAGCGAGCGCGGAGTAAATGACTATAAATATGAACTTTCCCCCCACCCCTTCTTAATAAAACCACGCCTGCCATTCGGCGCGGCGTCAGAGCGCCCGTGTTCATCGCTACGCTAACATCGTGTACAGTTGCTGTCTACAACGAGTGAAAACAGACCTTTTCAGGTCTCTACCTATCTGTTTCTAGTGTTTCTATGATTAGTTTGCCTAAATATATGAACTAAAATAAAACAACAGAAGGAAATACTCTTTAATACTTAACAACTAGTACATATTTAACCTATATTAGCCTAGTTCGCTAGTCTAAGGATGAAAAAGGGTATCTTTATTTACATTCAATCAACTTATTACATAAAAATATCCTATATACTGAACGGCTATATTTACATTTAAAGATTTTACTTATTGAACCGTAGAAAATCAGCAAAGATATACAAAAACAAATCCGTTCAGTATGCCGTCTAAGTGCCGTCGTGAACAATATGTATAGATTATACTCGTAGTATCTCTTCACGCTTTATGAACTGCACCAATCTTGCTAAAATTTCGCATCACATAGTTAGAAGTACGGTACGGAGAAGGGCATATGGTACCTTTCATCCCGGGAAAAACACTGTTCCCGTGGGAATTTCACGCGGGCGAAGCCGCGGGCAAAAGCTAGTGAAAAATAAAAATTACTTGTTTGTAATAAAATCTATGTTGTTTTGTCCGTTCGCCGCCGTAATATTCTAGCGCGTGCGGTAGTTTCATATTAGTAGCGTCGTCGCCCGCTCGGCCGGCGTCGGCAGTCGCGAGCGACCATTTTGAATTCAGTATTGTTTGGACATCGCGCGGGGAGGCCGCGCCGCATGAAATTGCTCGCGTGAATGGCATGGCGGACGGCCGCCATTTGTCCTGACATATCGGTTTGATTTTAATACGCGGAGAGGTCTCGCGTCTTTTGCTTGTTAACTAGTTTGAGTTATATTTGTGAATTTCCTGTTTGTTAAATAACTATTGAACATTTGTGTTTGTGAAACCTTTTACTTTGACTGTTTCTTGTGAGATGCGAAACGTGGCTGCCTGGGGACGCCGAAATCTGTTGCCGAGTGGAACTGCTAGACGGATCAGGTATTTTTTCTGGGGATTGAGATCTCATGGGGTAGGTTGGGTGATTTAGGGAACAACCCCCTCCTCTTCCGAAGACACTCAAGATTGGATCCGAAGAGCAGAAGATTAAGTTTGGTAAGTGACCCTTGGGTTTGTGGGTGGTTGTAGCTATTAAGTTAGGTTTAATATACAGGGGGACCCCCCCAAAGTGCTAGCGTCCACGTCGCGTCCCCCGGGCAACGTCGCGTCCTGACCACCGTAACGGAGTGGCAGGCCGGCGGCTAATGAGTACTTTGCTGTCGGAGCATTGTATGCGATTAACTGTGAATATGCCTAATAAGCCTGAAAGGGACGCCTCCGGGCGTTTCCTTAAAAAAGGCCCTTCTCAGGGCCAAACTAAGGAGGGGAGGAAGAAGCGGGGAGGGGGAAGTCTGGATCGGGAGGGGATGATCTCGGACGAGGGGAGGAAAGAGGACAAAGACGAGGACAGGTCCAGATCGGACATCGGCTCGGATGGGGAGGAGACCGACTCGGCCGTGGGCCAGAGGAGGCTCGGGAGCCTCCTGGGTAGTATGGGGTCCGTCACCTCACTGTCGGAGTCACTGTTGGGCCCGAAGCGCCTCTATTCGGAGGTCGCCAGTGGCTCCGACACGGAGGTGGGCGCGCCGCAGTCAAAGGCTGTGGCAAAAGGAGGAGGGGCGCGGGGTGCCTCCAAGTCGGCGAGGGCCCGAGACAAGGTGAGGAGGAATTTGGACGATGAGGGTGTGGAGACCTCCTTCTCGTCCACTCTGGAAGCTCGGGCCTTCGGAGGAGGACCCCCGGTTGAGAAAGAAGTGGTGGAAGTGGCCCCCATTGAGGTGGCGGACTTTGGTGCGATGGGGGCCGAAAGTCTCCTGAGCACCGCGGTGGAGAGGCTGAGTGTAATTACCGGCCTCGTCCGGAAGTCCTCTGCCCTCAAGGGGGGCTACTGTTCGAAGATAGTACGGGCCTCCTCTGATGTCAAGGACATCGTTGACACCCTGGTGGGGCGCAGCGAGACCGATGAAATACGGCGGCTCAAAGCCGATAATGGCCGCCTCCAAAGAGAGGTGGCCAACATGAAGGCGGAGGCCGCTGCGCTCCGTCAGGGTTATGAGGAGGCCCGCCGCGAGGTCCTGCAGGCCGCGCGGAATGCCGGAAGGCACACATCTCCCCCAACGGAGGAGGAGCTGGTGGAGAGGCTGGAGGCCTCCATGGAGAGGATGGTCGAGAGGATGGTGGAGAGGATTGTTGACAGCCGCCTCGCAGGACAGGATCCTCATCCGCCTCGCAAGGCCACCCGCCCACCGCTGGCGGGTGACAACTCAAAGGTGGCAAGGGCCGCGAGGGCGGCCATCAAGGAGGCCTCCGGCTCAAGCCCGGCGTCGCGGCCTGCGCGGCTTGCGCGGCCTGTGCAGCCCGAGACGGAGGAGTTGGAAGTGCGGGCGCCAGCGCGCCCGGCGCCAGGGCAGAAGGGAGCGGCTGAGAGGTCGACGGAGTGGGGTCCCTTTGGGCCGTCGACCTCAGCGGCCGCAGTCAACGCCGACGCCTACCCAGAGCTCCCCTGGGTTGAGGTTAGTGGTAAGGGAGGCAAGGGCAAGGGCGTGGGCAAAAAGTCCCGGCCCAAGCCCACGGCGGCACCCACAGCGGCGCCGACAGCGGCACCCCCAGCGGCATCCGCGGCGGCCCCCGCAACCGGGCGCAAGGCGCCCCCGGTGGCGTCCACGGCCCCTGCTAAGAAGAAGGCGAAGAAGTTGACGGCCCCCAGCTCCTCGGCTGTAATACTCAAGTTACAGCCGGAGGCAGCGCAGAACGGGGCCACATACGCCTCCGCCCTTCTCACGGCCGAGCAGGAGGTGAGCTTGGAGCAGCTGGGCATCGGCTCGCTCCGGATTCGCCCAAGTGCGACCGGGGCGAGGCTCATCGAAGTCCCAGGCTCCTCCAGCGCGGACAAGGCCGATGCGCTCGCGTCGGCCCTGAGGGTGGCGCTGGCCGGCGTCGCGGAGGTATCCAGGCCCGTCAAGTCTGCGGATTTCCGCGTGACGGGCCTGAACGACACGGCTACCGCGCAGCGGGTCAGGGCTGCGGTCGCCAGGGCTGGAGGCTGTGACGAAGACCAGGTCTGGGTAGGCGAGGTCCGCCCAGACTGGCGGGGCTCTCGCTCTGCCCTGATGCGCTGCCCGGTGGTGGCGGCAAAGAAGCTGCTCGAGTTGGGCAGCATCAGTGTGGGCTGGGGCTGCGCGCAGCTCCGGCACTTGGAGGCGCGCCCCATGCACTGTTATAAGTGCAGGGGGAAGGGGCACACGGCAGCGGTGTGCCCCTCGCCGGCGGACCGCAGCCAGCTCTGCTACAGGTGCGGGGAGGCGGGGCATTTGTGCGCTTCCTGCGCAGCGGAGCCCCGCTGCGCTGTGTGTAGTGCCGCTGGAAAACCGGCGGACCACGTGATGGGGGCAGGTCATGTAACCCTCCGCCGGTCCGTGGCAAAGGGCTGTCCCCTCCTCCGCGAGGGGCCCGACAACAGGAGGCGCCAGTCGGCCAAATGGAGGAGTAATGGTTGGATTCCTCCAGGCCAACCTCAACCACTCCGCCAGATCGCAGGATCTCCTCCTGCAATCCATAGCGGAGTGGGACGTTGACGTCGCGGTGGCTTCGGAGCCGTACGCGGTTCCCTCCCTGTCCCACTGGGCTGGGGACCTCGATGGCTCCGTGGCTATCGTGGCCAAGGCTGGCGCCGCCCCTCCCCTCGCGGTCAAGAAAAGAGGCAGCGGGTTCGTGGTGGTGATTCGGGGAGAGTACGCCATAGTTGGGGTCTACTTCTCCCCGAACCGGGATCTGCCGGCCCTGGAGCGGTTTCTGGACGCTCTGGGGCCGGAGATAAGGCGGCTGGCGCCCCTGAAGGTCCTCGTGGCCGGTGACTTCAACGCCAAATCCACGGCGTGGGGAATCCGGCCACCGAGCCCAAGGGGCGCAAGGTGGAAGAATGGGCGCTGGCCGCGGGACTGTCTCTCCTGAATAGGGGGACAGTCCAGACGTGCGTGCGGCGGACGGGTGGGTCGGTGGTGGACCTAACGTTCGCCACTCCCGCTGCCGCGCGCCTAGTTACGGACTGGAGGGTCGAAGTGGGGGTGGAGACACTGTCGGACCACCGGTATATCCGGTTCGAGGTGTCTGCTGCCCCCGATAATCAGGCGGCGTCGTCGTCCCGGGCGCGCAGTCGGTTCCCGCGCTGGGCCCTCACTCGGCTCGACGTGGAGCTGGCGGAGGAGACGGCCATCGTCGGCCGCTGGAGCCTCCCGCCTCTGGCCGGAATGGGGGTGGACGAAGCGGCTGGCCGTTTCGGCGACGCTTTCACAGCGGTGTGCCGGGCGGCCATGCCTAGCGTAGGCCGAGCGCCCCCTAGGCGGGCGGTCTATTGGTGGTCGGCGGAGATTGCCGCCCTTCGCGTCGCCTGCAACGCGGCCCGGAGGGCGTACGGTCGGAACAGGCGGCGCAGCCCCGGGACGAGGAGAGGGATGACCAGCTGTATGCGGTGTACGTCGAAAAGCGGACAGAGCTACAGCTGGCCATCAGTCGGGCCAAAGACGAGGCCCTCGAGGAGCTGGTGGAGAGTCTAGAAAGAGACCCGTGGGGCCGCCCGTACAGATGGGCGCGAGACAAATTACGTCCACAGGCGGCTCCGTTGACGGAAACCCTCCAGCCAGCTCTGCTGGAGGAAATCGTCGGGGACCTGTTCCCCGGCAATCCGCGGGGGTTCTCCCCACCGAGAATGGCCCGACAGCCGCCTGACGGGGTGGAGGAGGTGAGGTGGTGGCCGATCCGCCCCCGTCACCGACGTCGAAATGGAGGCGGTGCTCGACCGCCTCCGAACGAAGAAGAGGGCACCGGGTCCAGACGGGGTGCACGGGAAAGTGCTCGCGCTGATTCTCGTGCACCTCGGGGAAAGGTTTCGGGAGCTGCTCAACCGCTGCCTGCGGGAGGGGCAGTTCCCGAAGTTATGGAAGGAGGGTCGACTCTGCCTTATTCCGAAGGGGAGCCGGCCCCTGGACTCGGCCTCGGCGGTGCGACCTCTGGTCCTGCTGAGCGAGGCTGCGAAGGCCTTGGAGAGTGTCGCGGCTTCGCGCCTCGTTCGGCATGTGGAGGAGGGTCCGGGACCGCGTCTCTCTGACGCGCAGTACGGGTTCCGGGCCGGGAGGTCCACCATCGATGCTCTTAGGCGTCTGAGGTCGGTGACGGAGGAGGCGGATCGGGATGGAGAGGTGACCCTGGCGACGTCACTTGACATCGCCAACGCCTTCAACAGCATCCCGCACGGTGTAATACGAGAGGCGCTCGAGTATTTCGGAGTGCCCTCGTACCTGCGGAGGCTGTTGGGGGCGTACTTGGAGGAGCGCTTCGTCCTGTATGAGGACAGGGGGGCCAAATGGTTCGGCGGAGCGTCGGGTGCGGTGTCCCGCAGGGGTCGATTCTCGGCCCTATTCTGTGGGACATCGCGTACGATTGGGTCCTGCGGTGCCGGCTTCCCCGGGACGGGTGTCATCTGCTATGCGGATGACACTCTCTTCACGTCCCGGGGTGCGAACTTCGGAGAGGCGGCGCGGTCGGCCGAAACGGGTCTTGCCCTTTTGGTCGACCGCATAGAGAGGTTGGGGCTTCGGGTCCGTCTGGACAAAACCGAAGTCCTCCTCTTCCGCGGGGCCCGGACGCGGGGACCCCCCCCAGGGGCGCGCCTCCAGGTGGGCCAGGAGGAGTTGAGGGTGAGTACCCAGATGAAGTACCTGGGACTCATCCTCGACGGGAAGATGGTCCTTCGGCCCCCACTTTCGCGAGCTGGGGCCGAGGATCGTCAGGACGGCCGCATCGCTGGGCCGACTCCTGCCCAATCTGGGTGGGCCCAGCGATGCAGTGAGAAAGCTGTACTCCGGCGTGTGCCGGAGTATGGCGATGTACGGTGCCCCATATGGGTGGACGCCCTCACCGCGGACAACAAACGCCAGCTGCGGCAGGCGCAGAGGGTGATCGCGGTGAGGGTGATACGGGGGTACCGTACGGTGTCGTTTGCCGCGGCCACAGCCCTCGCGGGCGATCCGCCGTGGGAATTGGTGGCGGAGGTGCTCGCCGAAGTTTACCACTTTGTGGCGAACATGAGGGGAAATCGGCGAGCGCCCCTCGCCGGAGGCCATCCGGCGGGTCCGCCTGCGAGGGCAGACGGAACTCGTGCGGAGGTGGGAGGGGGACCTGGCGCAGGCAGCGTACGGTGTGCGCACAGTGGGAGCCCTGCGCCGGGTCCTGGAAAGGTGGATGCTGAGACGGCGAAAACCTCTCACCTTCCGTATGACGCAGGTGCTCACCGGGCATGGCTGCTTCGGTGAGTACCTGCACCGCGTGGCCCAGAGGGAGGCCGAGCCAGTCTGCCACGATTGTGGTGAGGCTCAGGACACTGCCCAACACGTTCTAGAGCAGTGTCCCAGGTGGAGCCAGCAGCGCCACGACTTGGCAGCTGCGCTCGGCGGGATGGACCTGTCGCTCCCGAGCGTCATCAATGCGATGCTGGGGAGCGACGGAGCTTGGGAGGCAATGGCCTCCTTCTGCGAGACAGTCATGTCGCAGAGGGAGGCCGATGAAAGGGACCGCGAGGACCACCCCCTCGCGGACCCGATCCGGAGGAAGAGGAGGGGGGTGCGGCGGAGGCGCTATTTAGCGCGCCTCGAAGCACCCCCGTAAATGGTGGGACAATAAGTAGGTCCCACCCGGCGGCAGGGGCTTTCCAGGTGTCGGAGGGCCCCTGAAAATGGTGAGCCCGGTCTCTGATGAGAGACCGGCCAGTCGCTGAGGCGCCTTGTGTTAGTCAGATCCGAGGCGCCTCCCTGCAAAGCGGCCGATGGCATCCGCAGGGGGTTTTAGTGGGTAGTCTGGGCCGACTTGCGGCCCAGGAGTCCCACACTCAGTGCGCAAATAGCATTTCCCCCTGCGAATCAAAAAAAAAAAAAAAAAAAGGTTTAATATACAGGGTTCTGTAGTTCCCGTTGTAAACTACAGTGGTAGCAGACTGCGTATAGGTTAGGTTAGGTTAGTCGGACAGACGTAGTGTCGGGTCGAGGTTTTTTACCGGTATTTTTTTTACCCGGTAAATTTTTCGGTACCGAACCCTCCCGCCCTTTCGTCTGCCCGGAATTCTCTGCGTACATTTTCTGGTAGCAGAGCGTAGTTGTTCTGCACATTTTCTGGTAGCAGAGCGTAGTTTATCTACCCTCTATTTGTTCGTTTGTAAAAAATAATTAATTGTTTGTAAAAATTATTAGATTTTTCTTAGTTTGTTTGTATAAGAATATTTCTGACCTTTTTGTATTTGTTTGCGGTTTGTACCGTGCGCTCCGGGTTTGGGCCATTCTCATACCTACCGCGGTTTTTCGTGTTGTTGCTTGATTTTGTTCTTTATTTACCTTTTTATCTTTTCTTATTTGTTTGTTTGTTTGTGACTTGACGCGATGGCGAAGGTCTCCAATGCTAAGGCGACACTCGCCAACGAATTGAGATGGTTTGTGACGGCCGGGGGACTCCTGTCCCGGAAGGACAGTGTTTGTAATATATTGGGTAAAACTAAACGCAGGCGTTTCCTGTTATCGCCGCCAGGCGTTTTGGGGTTCTCACACTGCTAGCGTGGATGGCGTCGCGTGTGGTCCGCCATTGCATTGTCCAGGGCGATATCGGTTTGATTTTAATACGCGGAGCGGTCTCGCGTCTTTTGCTTGTTGTTTAGTTTGAGTGATAATTGTGAATTTCCTGTTTGTTAAATAACTATTGAATTTGTGTTTGTGAAAAACTCTGTTATTGTGACTTTTTCTTGTGAGAGGTGAAACGTGGCTGGCTGTTCACATCTGGCTGTTCCCGAGTGAAACTACGGGAAGAAATCTATTTAGTTGTTCTGGGGAATTGAGATCTCAAGGGTTAGGTAGGGTGATTAGGAATTCCCCCTTCCCGAAGACACTCAAGTTTGGATCCGAAGAAAAAGAAGATTTAGTTTGGTAAGTGCTTTTCAATTGTAATTAATTTATAGGTTAGGTTATTATATAGGGCCCTGTAGCTCCCTTCATAAGCTACGGTGGTAGCAGACTGCGTTAAGTTAGTTAGGTTTTAGTCGGGCAAACGTGGTGCCGCGTGGAGATTTTTTCCCGGTACTTATTTTTACCGGTGGTTTTTTCCCGGTGAAGTTCCGGTACAGAATTCTTCCCGCCGCTTCGTTTGTCCGGATTCTCTCTGCCACATTTTCTGGTAGCAGACCGTAGTTGTTCTGCACATTTTCTGGTAGCAGAGCGTAGTTTATCTACCCTATATTTGTTCGTTTGTAAAAAATAATTAATTGTTTGTAAAAATTATTAGATTTTTCTTAGTTTGTTTGTATAAGAATATTTGTAACCTTTTTTGTATTTGTTTGCGGTTTGTACCGTGCGTTCCGGGTTTGTGCCATTCTCATACCTACCGCGGTTCTTCGTGTAGTTGTTTGATTTTGTTGTTTTTTATTTACCTTTTGTTATTTTTTTGTTTGTGACTTGACGCGATGGCGAAGGTCTCCAATGCTAGGGCGACACTCGCCAACGAATTGAGATGGTTTGTGACGGCCGGAGGACTCCTGTCCCGGAAGGACAGGGAGGGCGCCATACTGCTAAGAGCGGATCACCTCCACTCACGATTGATTAGCGCGGAAGCGGCCATGGTGGTGCTTACCGAAGCCGAACTTGCCCCGGAGGTCTACGCAGGTCACATGGCGGACATGGACCAGATCCTGAGTCTGCACGATGATATCGCGGAGGCGGCGACCGCAATAAGGGCGAGACAGGCTGGCGGACCAGCCCCTCGCACACCTGTTAGACAGGAAGGACCAGCAGTTACTGGTCGGCTCCCCACCCTTCAGCTGTCCCACTTTGGGGGTAGGATGGAGGAGTGGGTAGCATATAAAAATATGTTTGAGTCCCTGGTCGTAGCACGACAGGATTTGTCGAAGGCCCAGAAGATGGCCTACCTCCTCTCCACTCTGGAGGATGAAGCGCGGTCGCTCATCCAGCACCTCCGGGTGGAGGACGACCAGTACGATACGGCTTGGGAGTTATTGAACTCCCGCTACCAAAATTTACGTTTGTTAGCGGATGCGCACGCCGCACAGTTGATGGCCCTGCCCAAGGTGGCCAACAGGGCACAGTTGCGCCTGCAGTTGCTCACGCCCGTTACAGTGGCCTGTAACGCGCTCCGCACACTGGGGCTGCCGGTGGACCAATGGTCCTTTTTGCTGGTGCACATTGTATTGGGCAAATTACCCAATGACATCCGCTCGCGGTTTGAGCGCGAGAATGCGGAGCGGGACAGCACCACCCTACCAACATTCACTGACTTGGTGAAGTTTTTGGAGTTTGAGGCACGGGCTGCTGAGAATACCATGACGGACTCAGCGCCATCCAGAGCGCCTGAACGTAGGCCCTTGGAACCCTCATGGCGAGGGAAGCCCCAACAGGGACGGCAACCGCCACCGCGTGGAGCTGGTGTGCGGGTTGCACACACGGCAGCAGTCGCGAGGGACGCGGACTGCCTGCAATGTGGTCGGATGGGCCACAGCCTGCTGCAATGCAGGGACTGGCAGAGACTGCCAGTACAAGATCGGCGCCGCATGGCAAGGCGGCATGAACTTTGCTTTTACTGTTTGGGCAGTCACTATGCACGTGACTGTCCCAGAGCCATACCATGCAGTGCATGCCGTGGGCTGCACCACGTGATGCTCTGCATGAACCGGAACGGGGATGGCCCCCGGTTGTTGAGGCAGGGGTCCCCTATGGGCGGGGGCGCTCCTGCGCGAAGCCCTCCACCATCGGACGGAGGACGCGGCTTCGCTCGTCGCACCCCCCTCGGGAGGGGGTCGCGTACCGGCGCGGGTCTTGGCGGACCGGGACCACGCGCCCCAAGGTCGTGGCCAGTATGTGGCTGGCCAGGCCCCGGATAGGGCCCCCATGGGCGGGGGCCCTAGATCGGACGTGAGAGTGGGGACACCCCCCTCCACGCGGGTTACCAATGCCCAACACATGCAGCCGCAGCGGTTTTCTCCGCCGCTGCACGAGTACCCACGGCTGGAGTACCACCCGCCGTACCATATGTATGGCCGGGCCGCGGGTTCTGCCCCCCCTCAGATGGGGATGTGCACTCGCCCGACATATTATCCGGGTCAGTGGCGCCCCCCTGGTTTGGAGAGAGTGGGGAGCCCGTAACTAGCTTGCTCCCTTGCTGGGACAGAGCCGCGGACGGTTCTGCTCCCTACCGCGGTGGTCCGCGTATGGGGTCGTAGGGGGAAGCCATTAATTTGAGAGCTCTGTTGGACTCAGGGGCTCAAAGCAGTTTGGTTACCACTCGAGTGGCACACCAGTTAGGTTTAGTCGTGGAAGACTCGCCTGTGCCACTTCTTGGAGTTGGTGGCATACAAGTGAAGTGTCTGACGGGCCAGACACTTGTCACCTTTTCTTCGCTGAAGTCCTCCACAAAGAGGATCACGACTTCGGCTATGGTAATGGATACCATTGCGGGTTGGCACCCCTCGACAGACATACCGCCGGGTGTGTTGTCTTTGGTTTCGGGTCTGGATTTGGCCGACCCCTTTGTCTTTCATCCCGGCCCAGTGGACTTGCTCCTGGGCTCGGACGTATTGGGTTGGATTTTGTTGGGTACACAGAAGGCTCTGGGTTCGTCTTCACTGATGGCAGTGTCTACGATTTTTGGTTTTGCCCTGATGGGCCCTGTGTTTGATAATGGCACCGCGGAGGAGCCACCGGTTGTCGCATCTGCGTCCTTGGCCAAGACCATGCAAAGGTTTTGGGAGGTGGAGGAGCCACCTATGAGTTCCAGGATGGATCCGGAACACGCTGAGTGCGAAGCCCTTTTTCGATCGACCACGGAGAGGTTGCCCTCCGGTCGGTTTGTAACTAGGTTACCTTTTGTTGCCTCTCGTCCTAGCCTAGGGCAAAGTAGGGCGCTTGCGGAGAAACGACTGCTGTCCATGGAGCGACGTATGCAGCGTGACCACGTACTTCGCGATAAATATATTGAATTTATGCGCGAGTACGAGGATTTGGGTCACATGTCTCCGTCTCGAGTTGATTGGAGCTCAACTGAGCATTACTTTTTGCCCCACCACGCGGTGGTGAAGGCCTCAACAGGCAAATTGAGGACCGTCTTCGATGGGTCCGCACCCACTTCGAACGGAGTTTCGTTGAATCTATGTTTGCATTCAGGTCCCAAATTGCATAGGGACATAATTGACATCATCTTGAACTTTAGAAGACATCAAGTGGTTTTTGGCGCGGACATCCGGATGATGTTCCGCCAGACAGTCATACATCCTGAGGACAGGCGATTCCAGTTGATACTCTGGCGTGAGCGCCCTGAGGATCCTGTGACGGTGTATGAACTCAACACAAACACGTATGGTTTGAAATCTAGTCCCTATATCGCCATCAGATCATTGCTTGAATTGGCAGAGCGGGAACGGATCCGCTTTCCCCGTGGGGCTTCCGTGCTGTCACGTGACTTGTATGTTGATGACGTGTGCACCGGAGCCCAAAGTATTGAGGAGGCCCTCCTACTGCGGGATGAATTGATTGAAATATTGAAGACAGGTGGCTACGAGCTACGTAAGTGGTTGTCTAATGAGCCTAAAGTTCTAGAAGGGATCCCGGAGGATCACCAACAGAACCCTCACCTGTTTGAGGATGTGGATGATCCCAACAGGATAGCGGTGCTGGGCATGCAGTACCAGCCGCTAACCGATATTTTCACATTCCAAGTGGACTTGGAAATACCAAAAGTCTGGACTAAGAGAACGGTGTTGTCCGTAATAGCCCGTATGTTTGATCCAAGCGGTTGGATCAGTCCAGTGATATTCTCTGCAAAGTGTCTTCTTCAGAGACTTTGGACTTTGGGCGTCTCGTGGGACGAGCCGCTGTTTGGCTCTCCATTGGATGATTGGCTCGAGTTGTTTTCATCGATTAAGGAAGTCAATCGGATTGCCTTGCCTCGTCGAATATTGCCCCCGGGAAATATCGAGCCAGCCTGCATGGCTTTTGTGACGCGTCGGAGCGAGGCTACGCCGCGTCAGTCTATATGCGGACAGTTGACGCCGATGGCCGGGTCAATGTCTCGCTTTTGTTAGGGAAGAGTAAGGTCGCCCCCATCAGGACTAGGCTGACTATTCCCAAGCTTGAGTTGAGTGGAGCTCACCTTCTCTCTAAATTGTTGCATCACGTTGCATGTGAGCTGGCGGCCACGGTCGAGATACGGGACATCTTCGCCTGGTCGGATAGCCAGGTCGCGCTTGCATGGTTGCGCGCGGCCCCACATACCTTGGAGGTTTTTGTTGGAAACAGGGTTTCCCAAATTCAAAATATTGGAATTGATATAACATGGAGACATGTGCCGGGAGAGCTTAACCCAGCGGACTGTGCTTCCCGGAGGTTGTACGGCACCAGAATTGGTGTCACACCCGCTCTGGTGGGGCCCAGAGTGGCTGATGGGATCAGAAACTTCTTGGCCTGTCTGTCAGACAGATGTTACTTCTTTGAGTTTGACTGGGCTCCGTGTACATGCTGTAGTCGCTGAGACGACGTCGGAGCCGGATTGGCTACTTGCTCGGTATAGCAGCTTGGATAAGCTTCTGGGTGTTACCAGTTGGATTAAGCGTTTCATACATAATTGTAGAAACCCACAGGCAAAGCGGTTGGAGCCGATTGCAGGTGCAGAAGAGCGCCGGAGCGCATTGTTGCATTGGGTCCGTGTCGTGCAGACCGGACGGTTTGAGTCGGAGCTTCGTATTTTGCGCGACGGACGCGCTAAGTTGAAGGGCGCGGTCGCTCGTTTGAACCCGTACATCGACTCGGATGGGCTTCTTCGGGTTGGAGGCAGGCTCCGGAAGGCGGATCTTCCATATGAGACTCGCCATCCTCTGTTGTTGCCCAAGGGCGGACCCTTGGTGCAGCTTTTGGTGTCTGATCGACACATTCGTAACGCCCATGCTGGGTGCAATGCTTTGTTGGCTATTTTGCAACGCGAGTTTTGGATTTTGTCTGCCCGAAGAGCAATCCGTAGTGTCCTGTTTCGATGTATTGCATGTTATAGGTTGAAGGCATCCACGATGCAACCACAGATGGGTGATTTGCCCGCTGATCGAATCCGACCGTCGAGGCCGTTTGACGGCGTTGGAACCGATTTTGCCGGCCCCTTTTCGATCAAGGCTTCTCCCTTTCGTAATGCCCGTATTGTGAAGGGCTATTTGTGTGTATTTGTTTGTTTGGCCACCAAGGCTGTCCATTTGGAGGTGGTATCGGCTCTGACTACGGAGGCCTTCGTCGCCGCGTTGGATCGCTTTGTTTCGCGTCGAGGTCTACCTTCCCTTATTAGGTCTGATAATGGCACAAACTATAAAGGAACTGTAAATTATCTTAAGGATGTTTCTGTGTTTATTGATAAAAATTGTACTAGTTTAAGTCAAATTGCTGCCCAAAGGGGAATAACCTGGAAGTTTAGCCCCCAAGTTGCCCCCATTGGGGAGGGATTTTTGAAGCGGCTGTGAAATCCGCAAAGACCCACCTCCGCCGCATTATCGGAGAAACGGCTCTAACTTTTGAAGAGCTGGCCACAGTGTTTTGTAAAGTTGAGGCGGTCCTCAACTCTCGTCCTCTCTGTCCGCTATCTCCAGATCCAAATGACTTGGAAGCTCTCACCCCTGGTCATTTTTTGGTGGGAGGGCCGTTGAATGCCCTGCCCGAATACCCGTGGAAGGATGAACGCGTATATCGGTTGTCGCGTTTTCAAATGTTGCAGCAAATGAGCCAGGACTTTTGGCGTCGCTGGTCGCTTGAATATTTGCATTTGCTGCAGCAAAGAGTGAAGTGGACAGACAGGACTGAGCCTCCCAGGGAGGGTGATTTAGTATTGTTAAAAGAGGCAAATTTGCCCTCATTGCTTTGGCGACGAGCTCGCATATTACGTTTGATTCTTGGCGGAGATGGCACTCCGCGTGTGGCTGAGGTGTTGGTCGACGGTTCGATTTTAAGGAGAGGTGTGACCTCTCTCGCCCGCCTTCCCGTAGAGTAAGCTAGCGGTCTGCTTCTCAGACCGGGACGGGGGATGTTTGTAATATATTGGGTAAAACTAAACGCAGGCGTTTCCTGTTATCGCCGCCAGGCGTTTTGGGGTTCTCACACTGCTAGCGTGGATGGCGTCGCGTGTGGTCCGCCATTGCATTGTCCAGGGCGATATCGGTTTGATTTTAATACGCGGAGCGGTCTCGCGTCTTTTGCTTGTTGTTTAGTTTGAGTGATAATTGTGAATTTCCTGTTTGTTAAATAACTATTGAATTTGTGTTTGTGAAAAACTCTGTTATTGTGACTTTTTCTTGTGAGAGGTGAAACGTGGCTGGCTGTTCACATCTGGCTGTTCCCGAGTGAAACTACGGGAAGAAATCTATTTAGTTGTTCTGGGGAATTGAGATCTCAAGGGTTAGGTAGGGTGATTAGGAATTCCCCCTTCCCGAAGACACTCAAGTTTGGATCCGAAGAAAAAGAAGATTTAGTTTGGTAAGTGCTTTTCAATTGTAATTAATTTATAGGTTAGGTTATTATATAGGGCCCTGTAGCTCCCTTCATAAGCTACGGTGGTAGCAGACTGCGTTAAGTTAGTTAGGTTTTAGTCGGGCAAACGTGGTGCCGCGTGGAGATTTTTTCCCGGTACTTATTTTTACCGGTGGTTTTTTCCCGGTGAAGTTCCGGTACAGAATTCTTCCCGCCGCTTCGTTTGTCCGGATTCTCTCTGCCACATTTTCTGGTAGCAGACCGTAGTTGTTCTGCACAGACAGGGAGGGCGCCATACTGCTAAGAGCGGATCACCTCCACTCACGATTGATTAGCGCGGAAGCGGCCATGGTGGTGCTTACCGAAGCCGAACTTGCCCCGGAGGTCTACGCAGGTCACATGGCGGACATGGACCAGATCTTGAGTCTGCACGATGATATCGCGGAGGCGGCGACCGCAATAAGGGCGAGACAGGCTGGCGGACCAGCCCCTCGCACACCTGTTAGACAGGAAGGACCAGCGGTTACTGGTCGGCTCCCCACCCTTCAGCTGTCCCACTTTGGGGGTAGGATGGAGGAGTGGGTAGCCTACAAAAATATGTTTAAGTCCCTGGTCGTAGCACGACAGGATTTGTCGAAGGCCCAGAAGATGGCCTACCTCCTCTCCACTCTGGAGGATGAAGCGCGGTCGCTCATCCAGCACCTCCGGGTGGAGGACGACCAGTACGATACGGCTTGGGAGTTATTGAACTCCCGCTATCAAAATTTACGTTTGTTAGCGGATGCGCACGCCGCACAGTTGATGGCCCTGCCCAAGGTGGCCAACAGGGCACAGTTGCGCCTGCAGTTGCTCACGACCGTTACAGTGGCCTGTAACGCGCTCCGCACACTGGGGCTGCTGCACATTGTATTGGGCAAATTGCCCAATGACATCCGCTCGCGGTTTGAGCGCGAGAATGCGGAGCGGGACAGCACCACCCTACCAACATTCACTGACTTGGTGAAGTTTTTGGAGTTTGAGGCACGGGCCGCTGAGAACACCATGACGGACTCAGCGCCATCCAGAGCGCCTGAACGCAGGCCCTTGGAACCCTCATGGCGAGGGAAGCCCCAACAGGGAAGGCAACCGCCACCGCGTGGAGCTGGTGCGCGGGTTGCACACACGGCAGCAGTCGCGGGGGACGCGGACTGCCTGCAATGTGGCCGGATGGGCCACAGCCTGCTGCAATGCAGGGACTGGCAGAGACTGCCAGTACAAGATAGGCGCCGCATGGCAAAGCGGCATGAACTATGCTTTTACTGTTTGGGCAGTCACTATGCACGTGACTGTCCCAGGGCCATACCATGCAGTGCATGCCGTGGGCTGCACCACGCGATGCTCTGCATGAACCGGAACGGGGATGGCCCCCGGTTGTTGAGGCAGGGGTCCCCTATGGGCGGGGGCGCTCCTGCGCGAAGCCCTCCACCATCGGACGGAGGACGCGGCTTCGCTCGTCGCACCCCCCCCTCGGGAGGGGGGTCGCGTACCTGCGCGGGTCTTGGCGGACCGGGACCACGCGCCCCAAGGTCATGGCCAGTATGTAGCTGGCCAGGCCCCGGATAGGGCCCCCATGGGCGGGGGCCCTAGACCGGACGTGAGAGTGGGGACACCCCTCCACGCGGGTTGCCAATACCCAACACATGCAGCCGCAGCGGTTTTCTCCGCCGCTGCACGAGTACCCACGGCTGGAGTACCACCCGCCGTACCATATGTATGGCCGGGCCGCGGGTTATGCCCCCCCTCAGATGGGGATGTGCACTCGCCCGCCATATTACCCGGGTCAGTGGCGCCCCCCTGGTTTGGAGAGAGTGGGGAGCCCGTAACTAGCTTGCTCCCTTGCTGGGACAGAGCCGCGGACGGTTCTGCTCCCTACCGCGGTGGTCCGCGTATGGGGTCGTGGGGGGGAAGCCATTAATTTGAGAGCTCTGTTGGACTCAGGGGCTCAAAGCAGTTTGGTTACCACTCGAGTGGCACGCCAGTTAGGTTTAGTCGTGGAAGACTCGCCTGTGCCACTTCTTGGAGTTGGTGGCATACAGGTGAAGTGTCTGACGGGCCAGACACTTGTCACCTTTTCTTCGCTGAAATCCTCCACAATGAGGATCACGACTTCGGCTATGGTAATGGATACCATTGCGGGTTGGCACCCCTCGACAGACATACCGCCGGGTGTGTTGTCTTTGGTTTCGGGTCTGGATTTGGCCGACCCCTTTGTTTTTCATCCCGGCCCAGTGGACTTGCTCCTGGGCTCGGACGTATTGGGTTGGATTTTGTTGGGTACCCAGAAAGCTCTGGGTTCGTCTTCACTGATGGCAGTGTCTACTATCTTTGGTTTCGCCCTGATGGGCCCTGTGTTTGATAATGGCACCGCGGAGGAGCCACCGGTTGTCGCATCTGCGTCCTTGGCCAAGACCATGCAAAGGTTTTGGGAGGTGGAGGAGCCACCTATGAGTTCCAGGATGGATCCGGAACACGCTGAGTGCGAAGCCCTTTTTCGATCGACCACGGAGAGGTTGCCCTCCGGTCGGTTTGTAGCTAGATTACCATTTGTTGCTACACGTCCTAGCCTAGGGCAAAGTAGGGCGCTTGCGGAGAAACGACTGCTGTCCATGGAGCGACGCATGCAGCGTGACCACGTACTTCGCGATAATTATATTGAATTTATGCGCGAGTACGAGGATTTGGGTCACATGTCTCCGGCTCGAGTTGATTGGAGCTCAACTGAGCATTATTTTTTGCCCCACCACGCGGTGGTGAAGGCCTCAACGGGCAAGTTGCGGACTGTCTTTGATGGGTCCGCACCCACTTCGAACGGGGTTTCGTTGAATCTGTGTTTGCATTCGGGTCCCAAATTGCATAGGGACATAATTGACATCATCTTGAACTTTAGAAGACATCAAGTGGTTTTTGGTGCGGACATCCGGATGATGTTCCGCCAGTCAGTCATACATCCTGAGGACAGGCGATTCCAGTTGATACTCTGGCGTGAGCGCCCTGAGGATCCTGTGACGGTGTATGAACTCAACACAAACACGTATGGTTTGAAATCTAGTCCCTATATCGCCATCAGATCATTGCTTGAATTGGCAGAGCGGGAACGGATCCGCTTTCCCCGTGGGGCTTCCGTGCTGTCACGTGACTTGTATGTTGATGACGTGTGCACCGGAGCCCAAAGTTTTGAGGAGGCCCTCCTACTGCGGGATGAATTGATTGAAATATTGAAGACAGGTGGCTACGAGCTACGTAAGTGGTTGTCTAATGAGCCTAAAGTTCTAGAAGGGATCCCGGAGGATCACCAACAGAACCCTCACCTGTTTGAGGATGTGGATGATCCCAACAGGATAGCGGTGCTGGGCATGCAGTACCAGCCGCTAACCGATATTTTTACATTCCAAGTGGACTTGGAAATACCAAAAGTCTGGACTAAGAGAACGGTGTTGTCCGTAATAGCTCGTATGTTTGATCCAAGCGGTTGGATCAGTCCAGTGATATTCTCTGCGAAGTGTCTTCTTCAGAGACTTTGGACTTTGGGCGTCTCGTGGGACGAGCCGCTGTTTGGCTCTCCATTGGATGATTGGCTCGAGTTGTTTTCATCGATTAAGGAAGTCAATCGGATTGCCTTGCCTCGTCGAATATTGCCCCCGGGAAATATCGAGCCAGCCTGCATGGCTTTTGTGACGCGTCGGAGCGAGGCTACGCCGCGTCAGTCTATATGCGGACAGTTGACGCCGATGGCCGGGTCAATGTCTCGCTTTTGTTAGGGAAGAGCAAGGTCGCCCCCATCAGGACTAGGCTGACTATTCCCAAGCTTGAGTTGAGTGGAGCTCACCTTCTCTCTAAATTGTTGCATCACGTTGCATGTGAGCTGGCGGCCACGGTAGAGATACGGGACATCTTCGCCTGGTCGGATAGCCAGGTCGCGCTTGCATGGTTGCGCGCGGCCCCACATACCTTGGAGGTTTTTGTGGGAAATCGGGTTTCCCAAATCCAGAATATCGGAATTGATATAACATGGAGACATGTGCCGGGAGAGCTTAACCCAGCGGACTGTGCTTCCCGAGGTTGTACGGCACCAGAATTGGTGTCACACCCGCTCTGGTGGGGCCCAGAGTGGCTGATGGGATCAGAAACATCTTGGCCTGTCTGTCAGACAGATGTTACTTCTTTGAGTTTGACTGGGCTTCCTGTACATGCTGTAGTCGCTGAGACGACGTCGGAGCCGGATTGGCTACTTGCTCGGTATAGCAGTTTGGACAAGCTTCTGGGTGTTACCAGTTGGATTAAGCGTTTCATACATAATTGTAGAAACCCACAGGCAAAGCGGTTGGAGCCGATTGCAGGTGCAGAAGAGCGCCGGAGCGCATTGTTGCATTGGGTCCGTGTCGTGCAGACCGGACGGTTTGAGTCAGAGCTTCATATTTTGCGCGACGCACGCGCTAAGTTGAAGGGCGCGGTCGCTCGTTTGAACCCGTACATCGACTCGGATGGGCTTCTTCGGGTTGGAGGCAGGCTCCGGAAGGCGGATCTTCCATATGAGACTCGCCATCCTCTGTTGTTGCCCAAGGGCGGACCCTTGGTGCAGCTTTTGGTGTCTGATCGACACATTCGTACCGCCCATGCTGGGTGCAATGCTTTGTTGGCTATTTTGCAACGCGAGTTTTGGATTTTGTCTGCCCGAAGAGCAATCCGTAGTGTCCTGTTTCGATGTATTGCATGTTATAGGTTGAAGGCATCCACGATGCAACCACAGATGGGTGATTTGCCCGCTGATCGAATCCGACCTTCGAGACCGTTTGACGGCGTTGGAACCGATTTTGCCGGTCCCTTTTCGATCAAGGCTTCTCCCTTTCGTAATGCCCGTATTGTGAAGGGCTATTTGTGTGTATTTGTTTGTTTGGCCACCAAGGCTGTCCATTTGGAGGTGGTATCGGCTCTGACTACGGAGGCCTTCGTCGCCGCGTTGGATCGCTTTGTTTCGCGTCGAGGTCTACCTTCCCTTATTAGGTCTGATAATGGCACAAACTATAAGGGAACTGTAAATTATCTTAAGGATGTTTCTGTGTTTATTGATAAAAATTGTACTAGTTTAAGTCAAATTGCTGCCCAAAGGGGAATAACCTGGAAGTTTAGTCCCCCAAGTTGCCCCCATTGGGGAGGGATTTTTGAAGCGGCTGTGAAATCCGCAAAGACCCACCTCCGCCGCATTATCGGAGAAACGGCTCTAACTTTTGAAGAGCTGGCCACAGTGTTTTGTAAAGTTGAGGCGGTCCTCAACTCTCGTCCTCTCTGTCCGCTATCTCCAGATCCAAATGACTTGGAAGCTCTCACCCCTGGTCATTTTTTGGTGGGAGGGCCTTTGAATGCCCTGCCCGAGTGCCCGTGGAAGGACGAACGCGTATATCGGTTGTCGCGTTTTCAAATGTTGCAGCAAATGAGCCAGGACTTTTGGCGTCGCTGGTCGCTTGAATATTTGCATTTGCTGCAGCAAAGAGTGAAGTGGACAGACAGGACTGAGCCTCCCAGGGAGGGTGATTTAGTGTTGTTAAAAGAGGCAAATTTGCCCTCATTGCTTTGGCGACGAGCTCGCATATTACGTTTGATTCTTGGCGGAGATGGCACTCCGCGTGTGGCTGAGGTGTTGGTCGACGGTTCGATTTTGAGGAGAGCTGTGACCTCTCTCGCCCGCCTTCCCGTAGAGTAAGCTAGCGGTCTGCTTCTCAGACCGGGACGGGGGGATGTTTGTAATAAAATCTATGTTGTTTTGTCCGTTCGCCGCCGTAATATTCTAGCGCGTGCGGTAGTTTCATATTAGTAGCGTCGTCGCCCGCTCGGCCGGCGTCGGCAGTCGCGAGCGACCATTTTGAATTCAGTATTGTTTGGACATCGCGCGGGGAGGCCGCGCCGCATGAAATTGCTCGCGTGAATGGCATGGCGGACGGCCGCCATTTGTCCTGACATATCGGTTTGATTTTAATACGCGGAGAGGTCTCGCGTCTTTTGCTTGTTAACTAGTTTGAGTTATATTTGTGAATTTCCTGTTTGTTAAATAACTATTGAACATTTGTGTTTGTGAAACCTTTTACTTTGACTGTTTCTTGTGAGATGCGAAACGTGGCTGCCTGGGGACGCCGAAATCTGTTGCCGAGTGGAACTGCTAGACGGATCAGGTATTTTTTCTGGGGATTGAGATCTCATGGGGTAGGTTGGGTGATTTAGGGAACAACCCCCTCCTCTTCCGAAGACACTCAAGATTGGATCCGAAGAGCAGAAGATTAAGTTTGGTAAGTGACCCTTGGGTTTGTGGGTGGTTGTAGCTATTAAGTTAGGTTTAATATACAGGGTTCTGTAGTTCCCGTTGTAAACTACAGTGGTAGCAGACTGCGTATAGGTTAGGTTAGGTTAGTCGGACAGACGTAGTGTCGGGTCGAGGTTTTTTACCGGTATTTTTTTTACCCGGTAAATTTTTCGGTACCGAACCCTCCCGCCCTTTCGTCTGCCCGGAATTCTCTGCGTACATTACTCTTTCTGGGCTCGTTCAAACACTCCGCAGATTGTGAAAGATTGTGAATTTCAGGAAGATTGGTTCAGTAGATAAAGCGTGAAGAGGTAACAAACAATCAAATGAACAAACAAACTCACTTTCGCATTTATAATATTAATTAGGATAGAATATATCTTTGAAATTATTGATTAAGTATCAAAGTGATGTTTCTATGTTTCGCAGATGCTTTTATGTATGATCCTTCAAATAGTTTTAGGCAAATAAATACGTAAGTATTTATATGTACTTACTGGCCGCGCCCCGGGGCTTCGCTCCCGTAGGAATTTTGGGATAATATACATATAAGCTATTGTCGGTATTTTTCTACATGTATTCCAAACTTCATCGAAAGATTTTGCGTGATTGAGTAACAAACATTTTCACAAACTCACATCCAAACATTTCGCGTTTATAATATTAGTAGGAAATAGGATAAATCAGCTATTTCTTTCATCTTTACTTATTATTCAAAATTCTAGATCTTCTTAATTCTTATTATTCTAAATCTATGATAGCGTACGATACCTACCTACTCCAAATATTCAACATGATTGAATTTGTGATGTATGTCATTTTCCAATAGTTTAATCGTTATGATGTAAATTGAATTATAAAAATAAATTTGGTGTGATGGGCGTACTTTTTACATGACCCAGGGACTAGAAAAAGTCCTTAACTTCGAGTAATAAGGTTCACACTGTTGTACGATGATCCATGGTCCTATGTATCTACTATTATCTTGCCCGATTGTTTATTACCCGTTGTCTAAGTAACGACATCGATTTTACACAAATCGAATCCAAAATCGACACGACAGCCAACCAGTGCAGTAGCGAAGTCAAATTTTTCTAATGTCCTCACAAAATATAAAGAGATTTCTAATAGTGTCGTACTCGTACATAATGCTGATTTTATGAGTCGAAAGTTTTGAATTTGGAACAATAGACAATACTCTCATTCAATCGTTGAAAATCTGTGGAGATGGCTTCGATTTTGCCTGCGGGCCTACGAAATGGGGTGAGTGACCTTTTACTTAAGAACAATGAAAAATGTTATGAAGGCCATGTAAAATGAACAATACTGAAGGACGGCCCCTACATCGTAATGTAGATCTACATTAGGATGCAGGAAGCCAGCGTAAGACTAGACTCTTCCGCTGGTTTAAAAAAAACTGTTTTGAAAGATACCTTGACTTCAGCAGTAGGTACGTAGAGTAGAGTACCTACCTAGCTAGATATTTTGCGTGACTCTAAAGTTGCAGTATAGCAACCTTGAACTGAGGATGCGAAGCTAGTATATCTACTATGGCAGTTATATTATATTCGAAATTAAGTCGGAAGGTAGATATTAATAAATCATAAGCACAATTATAGAAGTCTATCCCAACTAGCACACAAGCGCTATAAGAAGCGGTAGTAGCCAGATAGAGGATTTCAGTTACGGCATGGGCTTCTTAGTAAGAAATATAGTAGCCAGATAGAGGATTTCAGTTACGGCATGGGCTTCTTAGTAAGAAATATAGTACATCTATAAGCTGCTAAAGATCTCTTGTAGCGCGAAATAGGCCACAAATTATACAACTATAAGCTCTGCAATTGATCTAAAGTGGCCGCTTATGTAAGTTAGAATAGAGCTACAAAGGCTGCTTAAAGGCCGTAATGTGCTCTCAAAGCATCCAACGTTTCTCGTGCAGCGCTTTTCTGCTACCTTCACCTTATTTCGGAGCTCCTGTATTTTAAAATTAACTTCCATCGCTTTAAAGTAAGTTTATTGTTGATTTACAATTTTACGTGTACAAGATATATTATAATTTTTATTAAATGAATTGAATGCGTGCTATGTCTAGTGAAAGGATCCATAACAGAGGACCATGTTTTGCAAAAATGTTCCAACCGACAATTTCATAATTTTTGAGATAAATATGCCATCGTATACAGAAAAAGTGACTTTATATACTGACAGTGTAAGATCAAAATCCAACCACTCTCAATTTTAAAAAATGCTGTCAAAGTTGAGGATCGTTTTGACTATTATATGGAAGTGATAATTTATTTATTTGCAAAAACGATTCATTCTACTTGAATCATATTCTTAATGATTATAAATTCATACACATACTGCAAAAATGATTCAAAATGTTGTAATTGTGAGATTTTATTACACATTGCAAAGTAATGTTTCTACAAAAACGGTTCATGTGACGTGGATCATGATTGCGATATTAAAATTTATTTGCAAAAACGATTCATTCTACTTGAATCATTTTCTCAATGATTATAAATTAATACACAAACTGCAAAAATGATTCAAAATGTTGTAATTGTGAGATTTTATAACACATTGCAAAGAAATGTTTCTACAAAAACGGTTCATGTGACGTGGATCATGATTGCGATATTAAAATTTATTTGCAAAAACGATTCATTCTACCTGAATCATTTTCTCAATGATTATAAATTAATACACAAACTGCAAAAATGATTCAAAATGTTGTAATTGTGAGATTTTATAACACATTGCAAAGAAATGTTTCTACAAAAACGGTTCATGTGAAGTGGATCATGATTGCGATGTCAAAAATTACTCCAGGTCAAAGTATAAAATGATTCAGAGGACTTAGATCATTATTGCAATATTTAAAATGTTAGTTACATTCTAAACAAAGTGATTCATTCATATTGAAACATTATTGAAGAATTAAAAATAAATAAAACAGTTCCGACGAACAACGTCTATGGCATTTTGAATCACTATCGCAATAATAAGTTTTACAATATAAAACCTAACAAAATAAGCGGGTTTTTTACCAATATTTTTTAACGTTTAATATGTGTAGGTCAAAACATAAAAATAGCTAGTAATTCAGTAGGTACAAGTACAATGTTAGCGGAAACTGTGTTGCGGGGTGCCATTCCCGCCTCCCCGCTCCCTGCCCACTGAAGTCTTTGCCCGGCGCGTTTCATTCATTCATTTGCTGGCGAACGCTTTGTGAGATAACACAATATGTTCTAATTATTTCCTTTTTGAAAAATATATTTGCTAGTATTGTTTTATGTAAATCCGTTTTTAGAGAAAGTGTTGATTCTGTTTTCTTGTGTGTCTAGTGTTTATAATAAGGAAAATATGAAACGAATTGATATGATTATGAAAAAACTTAATTATAACCAAAGGACTGATAAAAGTAAGTGTTCATAAATTGTTTTTATTTACTGTTATCCTTATTTTATACGCGAATGTATTTACACTTACATACTAAATTATTTTGTTGTTGTTCATTTAGATGAAGAAGACGAACAATGCATTGCCATGCATTGCTCTAAAATAATAAAAAAAGATGGTTTCGACTTTAAGAGTTCAACAGGTATAAAACATTTCTTTTGGTAACTGTTTTACATAATACATTTTTAAAATACAATCAAATCACTGTGCGCATTTTTTTAGGTACTAATGAAGAACATGTTCAACTAAATGGTTCCGTGAATTATCAATGTGGACCAGACAATTATCTAGATATATCGACAAACACACAATGTGTAACGCCGCAATCTTCGCCACTTCGAACGATGTCCCCTGAAACTGAAAGAATATACGACATATTGTCAAAAAATTTGGATGATGACGAATTATTTAACGTTTCTACATCGCCTTCTACACTTACAACAGTCACAACTCAAGAGACAGCGTTAAACATTTGTTTAGACCATAGTGAAATCGAGTCTGAGAACTGTCAACCAGCTCCGTTTGTGGAACCAGCGGCGATTATACCAGAAGGTATTTTTTAAACTATTACTCAGGTATTAATCTACGGTCCAGCGCACACCAGCGGATAATGGATAAGAAGCAATGATTACTTATTGTAGTCCGTCACTTTTTAGAATTATATTATTATATTTTTTAACTTTGTTTCAGACGACAACTACCTTGACAGTCCAATCAATTTGCCTTCAAATATATCGATTCCGCCGCCTTCATATTCACCATTAACACCACTTGTAAGAAATTTGAACAAGAAACCAAACGCCCCTGGCGTAATTTGTTACCAATCAGGTACTTTGCATTGTGATTTACCATTGATACGTACGCATTGGGTATTTTAGTTCATGGTTTTGACGTGCTGGGTTTGAATCCTTACTCTTTTTGATTAGATTTATTTAAGTGTAATTATTATATTTACCTCAATTTTATTTCTAGATGACAATGAGAATACTACAGCCAATGAAGAAGAGATGTTAAACTTTTTAAACAATAGTGATGATAGTGTTCAAGATCCTAACTATGTAGATGAGTGCGTTGTAAATGAATCTACCGAAAGTGATGTCACGGTAGCTCCGGATGAGGAAACAGGAAATAATAGTAAAGGAAGACCAAAAAGAGGGAGAAAATTAAAATATAAATATAATCGCAGTGAACAAAAAAGGAGAAAGTACCAAAATTTATCCTATTGTACTAAAAATAAGTTAGTGAAGCCAAAAGAGTTCGTGGATTACCAGTGTTCTTGCAAGAAAAAATGTGGAGAGTTGGTTTCGAAAGAAATTAGAGAGCAAGAATTTTTAAAATTTTGTCATCTTGGATCATACGTGGCTCAAGTTTTATACATCGTAGCAAATGTAAGTGAATCTAAAAAAAAAAGAGTTCTACAACTGTGTCATCACCATCTAAGTCAAAACCCAGAGAATTCAACCGTGATTACAAAATAAAGGGAATAAGTGTATGTCGCGATATGTTTTGTAAGACTTTACAAGTAACTCCCCAAAAAATCACGGTTAGTCTTAAAAAAATGCGTGACGGGGACAATATAAAAGATGAAAGAGGTAAGTCAGGTGGATGGAATAAACTAGATAAGGAACATTTTGATTTTATTGTTGAAATTATTCAGAAACTACCAAAATATATATCTCATTATGGACGTGGTAAAAATGATGATGTGAAATATTTGCAACCGGGGATGACTGTAAGAAAAATTTATGATTTGTATATAAAAGAATATAAAGATAAATATGGATCAGAGGCAAACTGTGTCTCATTTAATACTGTCCAAAAAATTTTTACAGAGAAATTTAATTTAAGATGCAAAGGTCTTAAAAAAGACACATGTAATAGGTGCGATTCCTTCACAATAAAGTTAAATGATACAGTAAATTCGTTAAAAAAAGAGGAAATACAATTAGAAAAAGAGAAACATTTAAAAAAAGCCCAAAGTTTAAGAACACAACTGAATAAAGACTTTGAAAAGGCAAGAACTTTCAAAGAAATTGAATGTATAACATTTGATTTAGAAAAGACATTACCTTTACCTAGGATACCCACAAATGTTATATTTTACAAACGACAGCTTTGGGTATACAATTTTGGCGTTCATTCGGCTTCTAATGATGTAGGACATTGTTTCGTATGGGCGGAGGGTGAGGCGGGCCGTGGTGCGCAAGAAGTTGGGTCTTGCCTCATCAGTTATATCAAAAATGAGTTGCCATCGGATGTCACACAATTAATTTTATGGAGTGACTGTGCTGGTGGCCAAAATAGAAATATAAAAGTAGTTTTAATGCTAAAGGCTATTCTTAACAGTCACCCAAATTTAAAAACCATTTCCTTTAGATTTCTAGAATCGGGTCACACCTTTCTACCTAATGATAATGATTTTGCTAAAATAGAAACTCGTTTAAAACAACACCAACGGATTTATACTATTGAAGAATATATGGAAGTCATGAAGAATTGTAAAAAAGTTAACCCACTAAAAGTACACAAAATGAAAAATATTGATTTTGTAGGTTGCAAAAGACTTGGAGAAGAAAATTGTTAACAGAAAGATATTTACAGATAAATCAAAGGTGAATTGGTTGATTACTAAAGAAATTTTATTAAAAAAGAACAACTTTACAGTATTTACATGAGAACTACTTTGGAAGAACCGTATAAAGAATTGAATTTGCAAAAGAAAATGAAAGGTAATATATATGAAATATCAGATAAAGACTTAATTCCATTGTGGCCAGTTGGTAAAGAAATAAACCAGAACAAGCTTAACGATTTAGAATCTATTTACCATTTGATTCCTGCTGATTGTATAGAATTTTATAAACGTTTGAAAGGTACAAACTCAATCACTGATGATTTAGAAGGACTTGGTGAACCAGACTTCGAAATAGAAGACGAAGATGAAACGTAATAGGGAACAAAAATAAGATTTTTTACTTACGAACACACGTAAAATGTTTATTAATAT
>JAEMBS010000035.1:27584-45698 GCA_018467065.1 Ephestia elutella | reverse complement strand
CAGCAGTTTACGGTATATGTGTAAAAGGTACTGTATGTCCTTCTCAGTACTTCTAATAAGTATGCGTTTCAGGAAGCTTAGTTCAGTTGATAAAGCGACTCTTGGCTCTGTCTACCCCGTAAGGGATAAAGACGTGATTCTATGTATGTATGTATGAAAAAGCGAGATACGTCAACTAGACGTCGGCGGAGGTTTTTAAAAACACTGAATAGTACAATAGAACTTACAACTATATGGTGATCAGCGATTGATCATGAAGAGAGAAGAAGAGCGGGCTCACAGCACGATCGTGTGGCACGGCTTCAGCGTTCGAGTGTAGAATCTCGACTGGTGTTCCAACACGTTCCCAGGCTGCTTGGCTTGCGGGTGGCTTCGAGTCAGCAGTTTCAGAAGTTGTGTCATGACTTCTTCGTATCGTTTCGCAATATGTGGCAATCCGTGGGAACCATAGGTATATGGGAAGGGCTAATAGCACGTAACACCTCCCCCTCTGGCAGAGCAACTATTTGCCAATTTTTAAGGCAAATGTTGCGGCCTTTCTTTCCTCCAGGGATAGGTCCGACGAAGAGGTAGCAGCATCGCGTGCTTCAGACAGCTTGTACTTTCGACGCCGCACAAAGTAGAGTATGATGAGTGCACCTGCACTTAATAGCATGAGTCCATAGACAGGTACAGTTGTATGATAAATACTGGAAATCGTAAATGAATCTGGTTCAACCTTAGGTTGCATCATAATTTGAGTTTGAATATTATGTAACTTGTTCAAGTCTATCGTAGTGAGGTTGTATAGTGGCTGAGGTTTCTCAGACTGTGTTCGAACATGGGGTACTGACATTAGTTCAACAGCATATCCTCTCAGCTTGTTATCTATGTTAGCAATAGTGAATTCTGAGGTGTCAATCTTGCAATTCTGAGGGATTGTCACAAAGTAACTGCCCGTTAATATACGTTGTTCCACCTGTTCACAGGACAACTGAACCTTGGTACTATTTGGAAATGATAAAATATAATGTTGACTATCCAGCTCTACTAGAGCGTCCTTGGTGAGTGCAACTGTAGTGGGCATGCACTTCGAAAGAGCCCCTTGGCGGTACAGTAGGTCGTAGACACAGTCAAATTGGGTGCGCGTTTGGCGACTCATCTTCTCTTCACAGACATACCATGTGTCAGACTTCGGGCATTCTGCCTCCATGTATACAAATTCCTTAGAGTTAATTGCTATGTAAGGAAAAGGAGGAAGGATAACCTGGGAATGACGGTTAGGGACTGGGCATAGCCTATATAAATCATATGAAAGGGGAGACATTATTGGAAACCTGAGAACTAACACTAGTGTATTATCTACGTAATACGATCCTAGACGAATAAGATCGTAGTAATATCGAACTTCAATATCTAATAGCTTATCCTGACCATATAAAGATCTCAATTTGCTTAACATGCTAATAAGTTCCTTACTAGTTAAAATAGAATGGTGCATAACACTGGAATGCGATAGCGCTAATATATCTCCTAACCTAAATATTTCTAATGATAAATCTTGTACATTTTCGTTAATTATTCCGAAAATATGAGACACTTGCATAAAAAGCAGCATAGAATTGACATTAGTACTGAAATTTGATAGTGATAGTACATATTTCTCCAATTTTTCCTGATTTTGACTTAAATTGCTCAAAATTTGATTTTGTTGTAAAATCATTTCTTTGTGTAAACTAATATGCTTGTTCAAATCAACAGCGATCTCTTGGTCATTTTTATGTAGTATTTTCAATGCGTCTTCGAAACGTACGGCATCGTTATGATCAAGGTTACCGGTAATACTCTTAATAAATGTACCTAGGGGGTCGATAAGACCGCGTTTGGCCCGTTTCGGTTCAAAAGTTTCGAGCTGTAAAGAGATTTTATCTAGACGAGTGAACAAGTGCATTATCTGATGTTTAAAATAAGTAAAAGTTTTGTTAGGTACTTTGTTAACTATGTCAGTTATTTGAACTTTTAGTGAGTTAATTGTGTCCTGTATTTGTGCTAAGTCAATTTGTTGGAGAAAGGTGTGGTCATGTGATACTAATTTAGTTTGTCCCAATTTGAATGGTAAAATTCCAGGTCCATTTGATAAGTCGTCAAGTCGTATGGTCCTTGCTGGTAGATGATCGAGCTGGGCTAGGGCCAGGGTCGATGTTAATAGAAGGATCCTGCAACAATGAGCCGGGTTTAGTTTTTCTAGTCCGTTTTACTCTAGCTTTGGCGACTACACCACGTTTTCGCGATGTATATATGTGAATAGGTAAATTAGTAACCACCTGGTCACTAGTATAGCGAGGGGCCAATTTTTGCCTGTCAGCAGCCGGGTTCTTAATAAAAATCTCCTGGCCTTCATTATATTGTCTCACAGCTTCGCGGTCAAGGTTACGCCTCGACATTATCGCTTCACGGGAACACTGTGCTGAGTCATGGATAAGGTCATATACTGTTTTCATCCTATGACGATGGTCATTTAAATATTGTTGCATTAATCGTTCTGTCAAATCTAAGTCTGTTGGGTCTCTGGGGTCAAAGTGTCCGTTAATTAAGTCATAAGGGCGACATTTGGTTAAACTGTGGGTCGAACTATTATAGGCTATAAGTGCGTAAGGGACAAGGCTTGGTGCGGGCTCATTTTTGTGTTGTAGTTTAAGTAAACGCAGGTGTTCAAGCAGAGTGCTATGGAAACGTTCTATCATTCCATTCTCATTTGGTGCATATGGAGCTGTAGTATGATGCTTTATTTTATGTAATTTAAGAAATTCAGCAACAATTTGGTTACTGAACTCTGTCCCGTTGTCGGTCACAAGAGTTAAGGAAACCCGTGGTGGGTGCTAAAGTAGGTGAGTGTTTTAACTATGTTGGGAGCTGTGCAATCCGGAATGCGGTATGCTTGCGCATATTTAGAAAAAAGAGTCAATTATAGTTAGATATTTTTCTTGTTCTATTGTAAGAATATCTGCGTGCATGATTTGAAAAAGGTTTTGAAGGGGAGGAACGATCTGAAATTCCTGTCGCACTGGGTCACGGGCATATTTAGCACGATTACATATTATACAGCTATTAATAAAAAGTTGTATGCTGTCTTTCTGTTTTGGCCAGTAGTATCTCTGAGATAACGACAGATAAGTTTCATTTATTCCTCTGTGGTTAGTTTTTCCGGTATGATATTTCGAAATTATATCTTGCTGGTTCAAATAGTCAGGAATGTTAACTAGTTCTCTTTTCACCAGGGTGAGTTTCAGTGCAGAGTTTTTGAATGTCCTTTGTAAAATAGGGACAATAGTGTACATTTTATCTAAAGGTTCTACAAGGATGGCCGTATGTAATTTAGGGTCGATATGTTTTTTAACGATGGAAATAATATCTTGCTCTAGGTTGGTTTCAGATATCGCTACAACGGTTTTTCTGTATGATTCGAAAGGGTTAGTAGTTTTGGGTTTACCTTGTATCGATGTACCGGTAATTTTAATTATAAGTTGTCGTTTAAATTTATTCAGTGGGTCTTCGGTAATAGGTATGTCTAATACAGGGTGTTCATGAGACGTATGTATGGTTGCGTTACAAGTCAAGTGTTGGTCATTTAGGTCATTGTCTATTATGTCATGTTGAACGAAGGGAGGGCTGACGGAGGAAGATCGAAAGAGAGAGGGTTGACAGATGGAGGGCTGCAAATGGGTCTAAGGGAAGGCGCCGTGTCAGTAGATGATTGGCTGATGATAGGTCTGTCATCAGGTGCGGTAATCATAGAGTCCAAAGAGGGTGTATTTGCGACACTATCACTGGAGCTTAAACTGATAACTTCTTCATTGTGTATCTCTACGCGAGACAGAGCGTCTGCGTTTGTGTTGCTTTTACCTTTCTTGTAGATAATGGTATAGTCGTATTCGGATAATTTAAGTCTCCACCGTGTGAGGCGAGAATTCGGCTCTTTCAAATTCATAAGCCATTGCAAGGGCTTATGGTCTGTAATAATTTTAAATTTGCGTCCAAAAAGGTACGGCCGGAAGTATTTGATCGCCCAAACTATTGCGAGCAGTTCTTTCTCAATAGTTGAGTAATTAAGTTCGCTACAATTTAATGTGCGTGATGCGTACGCAATGGGTCTATCGGAACCTATTGTGCCTTGTGACAGAATGGCACCAAGAGCAACATTGGACGCGTCAGTGGTCAAAATAAAGTCTTTAGTAAAGTCAGGGTACTGTAATATGGGGTCATTTACTAAAAGTGTCTTGCAGTGTTCGAAGCATCGTATGTAGTCATCTGTAAGGTTAATTTTTGCACCTTTCTTCAAGCAAACTGTTAAAGGTTTGGTCAGACGTGCAAAGTCAGGGAATGAAACGTCTATAATACCCTAATAGTCCGAGGAAGCCTTTTATTTGTTTGGGTGTTTTGGGGATGGGATATTTCAAAATTGCCTTAATTTTGTCAGGGTTAGGTTTTATTCCGTCAGGGGTTATTACGTGACCTAAATAAGCCGTTTCGTGTTGTAAAAATTCTGATTTGTCGAGTTGAACTTTAAAATTTGATTCCCGGAGTCTGTCAAAAATTTTGCGTAAGTTAACGATGTGTTCCTGAAGGGAAGTGGAGAAGACAAGGATGTCATCCTGGTAAACCACACAAATGACATGTTGGAGCCCTCGGAGTACATTGTCCATGACCCTTTGGAACGTGCAAGGACTGTTCTTAAGGCCCATAGGCATGCGGAGGAACTCATAGTGACCATTGCCATCGGCTACACTAAATCCAGTCTTGTGGATGTCCCTGGGGTCCATCTCTACTTGATAAAATCCACTTGTCAAGTCTAAAGTCGTAAAGTATTGACATTTCCCTAACTTGTCAAGTACGTCAGTGATGTTGGGTATAGGATAACGGTCGTCAATAGTTTTTTCGTTAAGTTTCCGAAAGTCTACAACTAACCTCCACTTAGTTCTACCAGAGGCGTCAGCTTTTTTGGGTACAATCCATATTGGGGCACTCCAAGCTGAAGTTGAAGGCCTAATAATACCCTGATCTAGCATTTTCTCGACCTGAGTTTTAACCTCTTGTCTGTGAATGTAAGGGTATCTATAAGTTTTGCTGTGTACTGGGACTTCGTCAGTAGTTAAAATGCGGTGTTTAATTTTGTTCGTAAATGTAAGTTTTTCGCCCTCTAAATAAAAAATATCTGAGTATTCCCTGATTAAATGAAGTAAGTTACGATTTTCTTCCTCATTTAAGTGCTGAGTACGCAAACGTGATAATATTTCACTGAAACGGGTGTCCGCACAGTCAATGTTCGTCAGTCTAGGTAAAGTTTGTTCGTGAAAAATTTCGGCACAAATTGGAGAATTTAGAGATAAAACTACGTCCTGGTCTAGGGGGTTAATAATTTCTACATAGGCTTGATCATTTTCGGATGTAGAAACACACTCTTGAATATTGCAATCCCCTATGAGTTGTTCATTAACAATGATGTCACCGCTATCTATAGGTACTGGTAATTTAATCATATGTGACGAGTTTGCAGGTATGGTGGCCTGAAAACAATTTACATCGACTGGACTGTGCATGAGTATCGGGTTTTCTGCAAATTGAGTCCTTATTACACGATGTTTAAAGTCTAATGCAGCTTGCCACTGTTCTAGCAAATCGAGACCAATCAGTCCGTCGAAATGCTGATGAAATCTATAAACGAATAATTTTATAGGATTACTATCGTTAAATTCAGGGAAGCAAGGGAGAGTGATTGAATATTCATTGAACGTTCTCGCATGAATATTTGTGACTACAAATGGATCATAGTTTAAGGGAAAATTTGAAAAACAATCTTGGACTGCTTCAGGGCTAATGAACGATTGATTAGCGCCTGTGTCTATGAGTAGTTTTAAAGGGGTTCGAAATATGCACAAACGGTAAGTTTCTATTTAGCTGTAAGTTTAGTTCTATTTGGGGTGGTTCGTTACAGGGTCCGAGAGAAAATTTGCCTGCTCGTCAGTGTCCACATTTTCAGCAAATTCCTGAGTCTCGTCATTATTATAAGTGTATTGGTCATGTTCAACAGATGTGTAATAGGAGTCACAGTAAGAATTGTCGTAGTAAGTTTCGTCATGTACGGGTTCGTACTCGTTCCTGTTTAATTGCCTTTGTGGGGTAGGGTAACTCTTTCCATACAGGGTGGCTGATTCCGCTCATCGGGACAGGGTAGTTTTGTGGAGCAGGTCTAATCGCTCTAGGAGGGATTTTAAATCCTGTCGAAACATTGGAAGGCATAGCTCTCATCATCTGTTGAGTTTTTGAAGGTCCTTGACCTTGAAGTGTAGGCCTAAAGTTATTGCTTTGGATTGGTGGGAAATAAGGCATATTAAGACCTTGATTGACAGTGGGATAATTATTCTGACGGGGTCTGATTTAACTGAGGGATATTATTTTGCGAAAAATTAAGTGGTTTTGGAGTTAAAATTACGTGTTAATTGTTGATTCCTAGATGAGCTAGGCACTACGACCTTATTCTGCATGTATAATACATTTAGTTCGTCTTGTGCAAACTCTAAGGCTTGAAGAAGTGTATCGGAACGCATACATCTAACACGGGACCCGACGGGTTCGCGTAACCCACGAGTAAAAGTTTTTAAGGCAAGTTTCATGTATAAATTGCGCTTAGCTTCTATTGTAGTGGGTACAGTTTCATGTTATTCGACATATGCCATAATAGTACTCAATAAGTGTTGTACGCGTTCGTAAAAAATGTGTGGAGTATCGGAACCTTGAGATAACATAGATAAATCTGTATATAGCGCCGGCTCATCTCTATGATCAGAGAAGCTGTTAATTAATGATTGACGTATACCATTCCAGTCCTTTGGGATGCCATTTGTGACTAATGTTTTAGAAGCATTTCCCTTTACTTTATTTAATATCCCGTTTAATAAAAGTGAATTATTTAATTCATTCCCGGGGGCTGGATCGACATACTTCAATATTAGTTGATCACAAATGTTAAGGAATCTAATAAGTACACTAGGACTGCCGTCAAATTCAGGAACATTGCGTAATGCTTTCCAGATTTGCTCTGCCTTATCTACAACTGGAGCTTGTACCGGATTAGGGGTAAATGAGCTATTTGCGCTCGTCATGTCTAAGTCGTCTTCTCCTTCTAACAAGGATTCCAATAACTCCCTGTGAAAACGGGATTTTCTGAAACTTTCCCGAATATAAGCCCTGGAGTGGGGTCTTATATCTTCGTCTTTCTCCTTTCGAAAAATTTTGAAATTTAATTTTTTTTTATTATAAAAAACAAATTTAACCTACTGCACAGAAATCGAAGTGTGAATCTGTGGGAACTATAAAATAACCTATTTAGGAAGTGAAAAAAAATCAAAGTAGGATTTTTCACAGGACTGTACTAAATCAGGAAGGAATAGCAATCAACAATATAATTGTATATATAGCTACTCACATATAGATCATGGTAGTCTGCCCGGGCTGTTCCATCGATGTTTGGATGACCGCGAACGAAACTTGCACCACTCACTATTTTGGAACCTTCGCGCCGCCGTTCAGTTGGACCATGTTTTGCAAAAATGTTCCAACCGACAATTTCATAATTTTTGAGATAAATATGCCATCGTATACAGAAAAAGTGACTTTATATACTGACAGTGTAAGATCAAAATCCAACCACTCTCAATTTTAAAAAAATGCTGTCAAAGTTGAGGATCGTTTTGACTATTATATGGAAGTGATAATTTATTTATTTGCAAAAACGATTCATTCTACTTGAATCATATTCTTAATGATTATAAATTCATACACATACTGCAAAAATGATTCAAAATGTTGTAATTGTGAGATTTTATTACACATTGCAAAGTAATGTTTCTACAAAAACGGTTCATGTGACGTGGATCATGATTGCGATATTAAAATTTATTTGCAAAAACGATTCATTCTACTTGAATCATTTTCTCAATGATTATAAATTAATATACAAACTGCAAAAATGATTCAAAATGTTGTAATTGTGAGATTTTATAACACATTGCAAAGAAATGTTTCTACAAAAACGGTTCATGTGACGTGGATCATGATTGCGATATTAAAATTTATTTGCAAAAACGATTCATTCTACCTGAATCATTTTCTCAATGATTATAAATTAATACACAAACTGCAAAAATGATTCAAAATGTTGTAATTGTGAGATTTTATAACACATTGCAAAGAAATGTTTCTACAAAACGGTTCATGTGAAGTGGATCATGATTGCGATGTCAAAAATTACTCCAGGTCAAAGTATAAAATGATTCAGAGGACTTAGATCATTATTGCAATATTTAAAATGTTAGTTACATTCTAAACAAAGTGATTCATTCATATTGAAACATTATTGAAGAATTAAAAATAAATAAAACAGTTCCGACGAACAACGTCTATGGCATTTTGAATCACTATCGCAATAATAAGTTTTACAATATAAAACCTAACAAAATAAGCGGGTTTTTTACCAATATTTTTTTAACGTTTAATATGTGTAGGTCAAAACATAAAAATAGCTAGTAATTCAGTAGGTACAAGTACAATGTTAGCGGAAACTGTGTTGCGGGGTGCCATTCCCGCCTCCCCGCTCCCTGCCCACTGAAGTCTTTGCCCGGCGCGTTTCATTCATTCATTTGCTGGCGAACGCTTTGTGAGATAACACAATATGTTCTAATTATTTCCTTTTTGAAAAATATATTTGCTAGTATTGTTTTATGTAAATCCGTTTTTAGAGAAAGTGTTGATTCTGTTTTCTTGTGTGTCTAGTGTTTATAATAAGGAAAATATGAAACGAATTGATATGATTATGAAAAAACTTAATTATAACCAAAGGACTGATAAAAGTAAGTGTTCGTAAATTGTTTTTATTTACTGTTATCCTTATTTTATACGCGAATGTATTTACACTTACATACTAAATTATTTTGTTGTTGTTCATTTAGATGAAGAAGACGAACAATGCATTGCCATGCATTGCTCTAAAATAATTAAAAAAGATGGTTTCGACTTTAAGAGTTCAACAGGTATAAAACATTTCTTTTGGTAACTGTTTTACATAATACATTTTTAAAATACAATCAAATCACTGTGCGCATTTTTTTAGGTACTAATGAAGAACATGTTCAACTAAATGGTTCCGTGAATTATCAATGTGGACCAGAAAATTATCTAGATATATCGACAAACACACAATGTGTAACGCCGCAATCTTCGCCACTTCGAACGATGTCCCCTGAAACTGAAAGAATATACGACATATTGTCAAAAAATTTGGATGATGACGAATTATTTAACGTTTCTACATCGCCTTCTACACTTACAACAGTCACAACTCAAGAGACAGCGTTAAACATTTGTTTAGACCATAGTGAAATCGAGTCTGAGAACTGTCAACCAGCTCCGTTTGTGGAACCAGCGGCGATTATACCAGAAGGTATTTTTTAAACTTTTACTCAGGTACTAATCTACGGTCCAGCGCACACCAGCGGATAATGGATAAGAAGCAATGATTACTTATTGTAGTCCGTCACTTTTTAGAATTATATTATTATATTTTTTAACTTTGTTTCAGACGACAACTACCTTGACAGTCCAATCAATTTGCCTTCAAATATATCGATTCCGCCGCCTTCATATTCACCATTAACACCACTTGTAAGAAATTTGAACAAGAAACCAAACGCCCCTGGCGTAATTTGTTACCAATCAGGTACTTTGCATTGTGATTTACCATTGATACGTACGCATTGGGTATTTTAGTTCATGGTTTTGACGTGCTGGGTTTGAATCCTTACTCTTTTTGATTAGATTTATTTAAGTGTAATTATTATATTTACCTCAATTTTATTTCTAGATGACAATGAGAATACTACAGCCAATGAAGAAGAGATGTTAAACTTTTTAAACAATAGTGATGATAGTGTTCAAGATCCTAACTATGTAGATGAATGCGTTGTAAATGAATCTACCGAAAGTGATGTCACGGTAGCTTCGGATGAGGAAACAGGAAATAATAGTAAAGGAGAAGACCAAAAGAGGGAGAAAATTAAAATATAAATATAATCGCAGCGAACAAAAAAGGAGAAAGTACCAAAATTTATCCTATTGTACTAAAAATAAGTTAGTGAAGCCAAAAGAGTTCGTGGATTACCAGTGTTCTTGCAAGAAAAAATGTGGAGAGTTGGTTTCGAAAGAAATTAGAGAGCAAGAATTTTTAAAATTTTGTCATCTTGGATCATACGTGGCTCAAGTTTTATACATCGTAGCAAATGTAAGTGAATCTAAAAAAAAAGGAGTTCTACAACTGTGTCATCACCATCTAAGTCAAAACCCAGAGAATTCAACCGTGATTACAAAATAAAGGGAATAAGTGTATGTCGCGATATGTTTTGTAAGACTTTACAAGTAACTCCCCAAAAAATCACGGTTAGTCTTAAAAAAATGCGTGACGGGGCCAATATAAAAGATGAAAGAGGTAAGTCAGGTGGATGGAATAAACTAGATAAGGAACATTTTGATTTTATTGTTGAAATTATTCAGAAACTACCAAAATATATATCTCATTATGGACGTGGTAAAAATGATGATGTGAAATATTTGCAACCGGGGATGACTGTAAGAAAAATTTATGATTTGTATATAAAAGAATATAAAGATAAATATGGATCAGAAGCAAACTGTGTCTCATTTAATACTGTCCAAAAAATTTTTACAGAGAAATTTAATTTAAGATGCAAAGGTCTTAAAAAAGACATGTAATAGGTGCGATTCCTTCACAATAAAGTTAAATGATACAGTAAATTCGTTAAAAAAGAGGAAATACAATTAGAAAAAGAGAAACATTTAAAAAAAGCCCAAAGTTTAAGAACACAACTGAATAAAGACTTTGAAAAGGCAAGAACTTTCAAAGAAATTGAATGTATAACATTTGATTTAGAAAAGACATTACCTTTACCTAGGATACCCACAAATGTTATATTTTACAAACGACAGCTTTGGGTATACAATTTTGGCGTTCATTCGGCTTCTAATGATGTAGGACATTGTTTCGTATGGGCGGAGGGTGAGGCTGGCCGTGGTGCGCAAGAAGTTGGGTCTTGCCTCATCAGTTATATCAAAAATGAGTTGCCATCGGATGTCACACAATTAATTTTATGGAGTGACTGTGCTGGTGCCAAAATAGAAATATAAAAGTAGTTTTAATGCTAAAGGCTATTCTTAACAGTCACCCAAATTTAAAAACCATTTCCTTTAGATTTCTAGAATCGGGTCACACCTTTCTACCTAATGATAATGATTTTGCTAAAATAGAAACTCGTTTAAAACAACACCAACGGATTTATACTATTGAAGAATATATGGAAGTCATGAAGAATTGTAAAAAAGTTAACCCACTAAAAGTACACAAAATGAAAAATATTGATTTTGTAGGTTGCAAAGACTTGGAGAAGAAAATTGTTAACAGAAAGATATTTACAGATAAATCAAAGGTGAATTGGTTGATTACTAAAGAAATTTTATTAAAAAAAGAACAACTTTACAGTATTTACATGAGAACTACTTTGGAAGAACCGTATAAAGAATTGAATTTGCAAAAGAAAATGAAAGGTAATATATATGAAATATCAGATAAAGACTTAATTCCATTGTGGCCAGTTGGTAAAGAAATAAACCAGAACAAGCTTAACGATTTAGAATCTATTTACCATTTGATTCCTGCTGATTGTATAGAATTTTATAAACGTTTGAAAGGTACAAACTCAATCACTGATGATTTAGAAGGACTTGGTGAACCAGACTTCGAAATAGAAGACGAAGATGAAACGTAATAGGGAACAAAAATAAGATTTTTTACTTACGAACACACGTAAAATGTTTATTAATATGTTGATTTTTGTTTAATGAAAAAAAAAACTAAAGTTGTCTTTGATTAAAATGATGCTTTTATTGCAATATGTTTTAGATTATTTATATTTTATGTTTTTTATGTCACTTTTGTATTCGTTCCAACGATTTATTTAACTTTTGACAGTTCAAATAGTAAAGTCCATATTAAAGAACGGGTATAGTTTTTCTACTACTATGAATGTGTTGATTTTATTTATGGTTAATTAAAAAAAGTGAAATTCTTGATAGAAATGCTGATTTTATTAAAATATTATGACATATTTTTTGTTAAATTTTACGTTTCGTTTTGTTTAATATAGAGAAGATTTGTAATTTTTATTTTATTAAAGTTTTGATTGAAACTCGTTAATTTTTTACTGTTCGTATGCGAATATTTTGTAATAAAAATAAAACAAAAGTTTAAAAATAAAAAAAGTATTCTTTTTGTACCTAATTCAAGTTTTTTTTGCTATAGGATCATTTTTGCAAAAGAGAAAATTTACTATTGTCATATAAAAATGTTATTTGCATAAATGATCCCCATCAGTTTTTCTTTAATATCTTTGAAACCGTAAGAAATAAGTACATATTTGTACTAGTTTATTATAGTAGCAATAATTAAGTACCCATCCATGCAACAAAAGTTACGCCTTAATAAGCCTGATGGAAGAAATATCGTATTTATCTAAAAAATCAAATATCTCGAAACGAGTTTGGTGTCAATTGGAACATTTTTGTAAAACATGGTCCAGTTAGTCCGTAGGTTCTATCGGATAGTCCACGAGCCGATCGAACCGGCTAGATCACGCGAAAATTTCGAAGTAGGAAACGCGCGCCTATTTTAACTATCCGCCACGACTGCGCCAGATACGTCAACTAGACGTCGGCGGAGGTTTTTAAAAACACTGAATAGTACAATAGAACTTACAACTATATGGTGATCAGCGATTGATCATGAAGAGAGAAGAAGAGCGGGCTCACAGCACGATCGTGTGGCACGGCTTCAGCGTTCGAGTGTAGAATCTCGACTGGTGTTCCAACACGTTCCCAGGCTGCTTGGCTTGCGGGTGGCTTCGAGTCAGCAGTTTCAGAAGTTGTGTCATGACTTCTTCGTATCGTTTCGCAATATGTGGCAATCCGTGGGAACCATAGGTATATGGGAAGGGCTAATAGCACGTAACAAGCGTGAAAAGATAATAAACAAACAAATAAACTCACTTTCACATTTATTATATTAGTTAGAACTAAGATTTTAATTAGACATTAATTCGTTTTCCTACCACGGGCTGAAAGATCGTGGTCGCACTGTAAATGTATTTATAGTCCCACCACGCGCCCATGAGAATCCACCTGACTTCCGAGATACATACATTTTCATATCAGGTCATTTGAATATAGCACGCCGATATTCTGATCGTAATTGCTTTTAGTTATTCAATCTGCTTGTTATTAGCCTATCACATTATTATGTAAATGTTTTTATGTAAGTTTACCTATAGTTAAAATAATAGATATGTATTTTTCTACTGATACCTGTACTTTGTAAGCAAGTTTGTTTATTATTATTATTATGTAAATAAAGATTTTAGAAAATCTAAAATTTTGTACCATTCTTGTAAACGAAATGAAAAGTAGAGTGTGAAAGTCAGGTGAAAGTCATATTTATATAGTGTATAGTCAAATTGATTGTCTAAATACCTCGTATAGAAATTGGATTCTTTCGACCCTTGCATAACAATCTACTATTCCTTCCAAACCGAAAAGAGAACAAAGAGAATAACAATGGAAAATAGCGTAAACCAACAGTTGTCTGCTCACAATAAGCCGATAATGAAACAATTTGGCTCCAATGCGACAATCCGCGTGTAATGCTGAGCTATCACTTGCGATGTGTGGTGCAACATACAGACTTACACGATTTATTGGATATATACAGGTTGACTTTTTCGCAGTAGGTCTGTATGATGAAACTAGGCTTCCAAAGAATTACATATTAGCAAAAAGTGACAAAAAATTGAGGATAAAATTTTTTTGTTACTTTTTGCTATACATTTCTCCATCATCCAAATCTGCAGCAAAAATTTGGACACTGGATAAAAAGTCAACCTGTATAATTACCGAGCTCGGAATTATATCATAGAAGTGGCATGACATTTTACCATGCGTCAAAGTGAGTTCATAGTCGAGTCGTTTGGCTAAACGATGTGGAGCCTGAAAATAAAAAAGTGTGGTAAAATTTTTACAAAAAAATTAATTCTTTTACGTGATCACCATAAATTAATCAAGTTTTATGCCGTGTTTCCCGTTTCATTGTTGATCTGAGTTTATACCGACAAATCCGACGAAGCACAATGAGTCGAACCATAAACTAAGGAGAGTGTAAATCTATGTATCGAAATTTTGAAATTAGTTGGTAGAAAACCATAATCTCCCTGAGCAGAAGCAAAATTTCCAAATGATTCAACATTGTACAATGAATCTTATCTTATAGCAAATGAATCTTTCCCAACATGTGTGATAGGTGTGTACAAACCAAGAAACCAGAATTACCAAACTCTTGCATTAAAGACGATTTATATACGTCGTTAGCTTTTTTGGGATTTTGAACGTTTTTATATAAATTTTTGCTTATTTTGGTACATTTTCCCCATTTTCAATTCGCTGTTTGTACTAAGTGAGAAACTGTACCAAACATGGATTCTTTATATTTGTATTCCGAAATTACTACGTGAGCGGAGCCCCTGGGCGCAGTTAATGTTTCACAAAGGACGCTGCTCATATCTTTCCCTTCAAATAGGATATTATTTTTAAACCGGATAACACTCAGAGTGGCTATCTTCTGCGATCTCATTACTTCGTGCAAGTCAATTCACCACATCTTTATGGTCACGACGTCGATGTCTCGGTTCTGACCAGCGTCTATTATTTATCTGTGGACGTTTCGAAATTCCATGGCTTTATTGAAGGACACGCTCCGATAGCAACTGTAGTTGTTGGGAGGATGTAAATAATCTAGCAGGCGGAGTAAATACAGCTTAAATTAGAGCAAAGGCGGACTTGTTACTTCAGCAATCTCATCTCGGTGAAGTGATGGTGTCAGATTTTTTTTAAATCGCCTAAAGGCAAAGACACATGACTTGACACCGACCGCCATCTAGGACACACTATCATATACACACTAGTAAACTGAACATCTAAAGTACACGATTCCTCAAGATGTTTTCCTTCACCGGAAGTAGTTAATGGACGATGAAAATGACCGTACAAGACATGAACCTAATATTGGGACAATACCTTAATCTACAAAATTCTGATGCGCTTTTGTATGACATGAACTTGTTGAAATTAGTTTCTCCTTTATGTGCCTATTCATCACTGAATGTTGGAAGTCAGCTCTTTAAATTTAGCTTTGTTGAGACAGTCTGAACAGTTGTTTTACTGTTTTGATTCTCGTCCACTCTCTAATGTTCCTGAGCCAAGACATCTTATGTCAGGAATTAGTTTGATCTAAGTTATTTGGTCCTAGAATAGCACCAACCCATCTCTTCCCGTGGGTGTCGTAAGAGGCGACTAAGGGATTAAAAACACCGGAGGATGGGCAGCAGCATCTTTCCGCGTACTATGCCATCACACTGCGATCGCCAACCCGCCTGCCAAGCGTGGCGATTACGGCAAAACCCCCCACGGATAAAATCCTTGGGGGAGGCCTTTGTCCAGTAGTGGACGTCTTTAGGCTGAGAGAGAAGTTATTTGGTCATAAGCCGAATATACTGGGCGTGATAAAACCACAGCGACTGCGCTGGCCTGGTCATCTCGAGAGAATGAAGGAGGATCGTGGCGTCAAATCAGCCTATCTGGGAAAGGTGTCAAAAAGGCGCCCAGTTGGGTGGCCCAGATATCACTGGAGAGACACTGTGGAGGCTGTTTTGCATGAGCTGGTGGGAGCGGATAACTGGCGAGCCACAGAATAGAAGTATTTGGCGCTCTTTCGTTTCGGAGGCCAAGATCCACTGAGCATGCGGAGTAAGTATGTTATTTGGTAATAGACGTTAAAATCACACATTAGCAGGAGAGACGATGGAAGATGGAGTCGGAAGGTTGTTGAATAGAGACAGAGACAGGGCCGTAAGAAGTGTGGGGAAGTCAATGACGAAGTGAACCGTTGACATAACCCGCGTATTGGGAAAAAGTTGGATGAGGAATGCTCAAGACCGCAAGGAATGGCGTGTGCATGAGGAGACCTACACTCAGCAGTGGGTGGATAACGGTTGAAGAAGAAGAAGTTAAAATAAAGAGATACAATATGAAACTCGCAACTTGCGCCGCTTCAGCTATTACGGTTTACCATTTACGCCGTGGCATTGTGCGAGCGCCACAATGACAAAAACGCGGAACGCGCGCCCGCGACGAGAAGACGCGATTTATTTTGATTTAATTTGAATTTGTATGGCATTCCAGGATGCTATTCTCTGGAAATTGTTTATGTAATAATGCTAAGCTTTGTTGTTGTTTTTACAATAATACATGTTGTTGGATTGATTTAAAGTGTTTCTGTATTGTATTTGATAAAAAACTATCGCATTGCATTATTATTTGTAGTTAATTCGTACACATTCTTTGCTTTTTTAATAGGGAAAGGTTTATGAAATCCAAGAGCAAAACTTTCGTAGGTTCTTGTGACCAATCAATCAAGCGAGCGAAAAAAGTCAGCGTCTCCAACTTTATAGGGTAAAAAATCCTTGTTTTATACAAAAGTAGTGGAGTTTGTTGCTCCGCTTCCTCTCCAATGCGCTATGGAGGCGGTAGTAACCTTAGTTTTAGGTAACTTTCGGACGTCAACTATCTAATCTATTTTATTAGTATGTGACTATTTAGAAGTGCTATTTTAAGCCAATTTAAATAAAAAACAATTGAAACAATTGATAAATCTATATAACTTTAAAATATATATTAAATATATATTTACATTACATTTAATACAGTCACAAATATATTTGACCGAGCGAGCGCAGCGAGCGAAGCGTCTCAATTTCCACTAGCCGAAAATTCTTTTGTCTGTCCGGATGTTATCGCCTACAGGTCGCATTTCTGAACCGATTCTCATGAAATTTTGTGAGCAGGTTCAGTAATTTTATAGAATTTTTTAGTCGAGCCAGTTTTTTGAAATTTTAAAAAATGGCGGAAATATATAAAAAAAACCTCATATCTCAGTTATATAACAAAAAAAAACAAATATGTCATTTGACTTTTTTGTTATTCTTATTAAAACGCAACTTTTTTGTCTGAACAGCATAGTGAAATTCAATAAAACCGCTATAAATCCATATATTAAAAATACACATATACGTTCACAAAAAAATCAATAGATGGCGCAACAAAGCTTTTAATACTTAATCGCAAATTCGCTATTGCGTATCCTATTGAGGATTGCTTTGCTTGGTGGAATTTTGGAATCATGTCCGTATATATTTATAATTATTATTTATATTATTTCGAGGCAAAATAGGCAGGTTTCAGTCAGTTTTTAGTGGTATTGAACAACCACAAGAACATGTTTGAGCTTATGGGTAAAATATGAGACTTTTTACTTTCTTTCCAGCATTGGTTTCAAAACTCTTCTAAGCTAGGGACACAGTAAAATATCGGTTATTTCGTGGAAGGGCTCGCGAGGTCTACTGTTCTCACGGAACCACTAGTATATTTGTGACTGTATTCACAGACCACCAACGAGCATCGAAAAATATTTATTTTCTCATTGCAGACTACCAATAATCCACAGATTATTTAGATAAGTGACCATAGACATCAAATACAGCTGGGGCTCCATATTCAAATTCGCCGTTTTCATACAATCCGAGCTGATCGCAAATCAAACGCTTAGTGCAATTCAATGTGTCCCACGATGGTTTATGAGACGCGGGACCGCTCGTGTTAGTTCCCGCCTCCTGACACAGTCTTCCATCATTGTTGTTCGTTTTTGCTGCGTCACAACCTTAAACCATATCTCCAATTTCATATATTCAACCCTAATGTAAAGGATTAAGTTGTGAAATCGGCAATCTGTAAAATATGTTTGCCCGTTTTGAGGCACAGAAAAGATGTGGGCAGATTGTAGACATCTCTGGGAGGATGTGGACGTCAAATTTTCTGGCTTCGAGTCATGGTATCTTGTTTAACACGTTTTGA